>CM059437.1:42132501-42187142 GCA_030390025.1 Squalus acanthias | reverse complement strand
GAGAGAGATTCGGAGAGAGAGAGAGAGAGAGACTTCTACATTGACTCAACGCTTTGTGAGGTAGTTTTGCCTAGTTCATCCTAACTTTGCTGCTACTTTCGTTGCTGTACCTCATTACGTTTCTGGCAAAGAGAATATGGGGGCTGCAATGATTGGGGGCGTCGTCCTGCTCCAGCTCAATCGGAGGAGAGTGAGACGCAGACAGAGAGTGGCAATGATGGCCAGACGGAGGAGGCCCATCAGGCGCATGTACAGGAGAGCTTACCCTCCCAGGGTATATCGTGAACAGCTCTCCTACATCCACATGTCCGAGGAGCTGTGTTTGCGAAGGCTGCGATTCAGCAAGGAGGTGGTCACTGAGCTCTGCCACCTGCTGCAGCCAGATCTGCAGCCTCAGCTGAGGTCCAGGACGTCTCTGTCGGTGGCAGTGAAGGTCACAGTGGCTTTGAACTTCTACGCCACTGGCTCATTCCAAGCTGCTGTTGGGGACCTCGCCAATATCTCCCAGTTTGCGGTGCATCGCTGCATCCGGCAGGTCACCAATGCCCTCTTCACAAGGAGACGAGACTTCATCTCCTTCCCTATGACCCCAGACAAGCAGCATGACCGTGCTATGGGCTTTGCGAGGGTAGCGGGCTTCCCCATGGTGCAGGGCGCCATTGACTGCACGCATGTGGCTTTGCGTGCTCCGCGAGAGAATGCAGAGGAGTTCCGGAACAGAAAGGGGTTCCATTCCTTGAATGTGCAGTTGGTCTGTGACCACAGACAGGTGATTCTCGCTGTCAATGCCCACTATCCGGGCAGCTGCCACGATGCTTTCATCCTGCGCCAGAGTACTGTGGCAGAAATTTTCGAGGCACCGCATCAGCCAGTTGGTTGGCTTCTGGGGGACAAGGGGTACGCATTGAGCACCTGGCTGATGACACCGCTCCGTGCGCCAAACACCCCTGCTGAGCTGCGGTACCAGGAAAGCCAACAAGCAACCAGGAACATTATTGAGCGCACAATCGGCGTGCTCAAACAACGATTCCGCTGTCTGGACCATTCCGGAGGAGCCCTGCAGTACTCGCCTGAGCAAGTTTCCAAATTCGTAGTGGTGTGCTGCATGTTGCACAACATGGCAATCCTCAGGACGCAGCCAATGCCACCAGGCCTTGCAGCACCACAAGAGGAGGAGGAGGAAGAGGAGGAACAGGCCGAGGATGATGATCAGCAGCAGCACCAAGGCAGGAGGGCGGCCCACAATGGTCAAACTGCAAGGGCCGTCCGTCAACGACTAATAGCAAGCCGCTTCTAGGGCCCCTGCCAGTGCTACAAACACGAATCAACCCAGCACGCAACCCCTAAGCCGGCCAAGGCACCAATAATTCCAACCACCAGCCATGTATATTTTGAATACAGAAACTTATTTATTGTACAAACTCTGTGTGTGTCAATTCCTCATGACAAACTCATAGAAATAAACACAAAAAAACAGTCAATAACATAACTGGTTCTCACAACCTGGAGATAATGTCCAAAACACTAAACAAAAGTTGGGCCATGAACCTCGGCCTTTAATAAAAAAATGACCAGCATTTTGGCACACCTCCTACTTTTTGCCCTTCGAGGGTGATCTCCTTCCCTTGCGCACTTCCCCCCTTCTAACCCTACTGCTCCTCCGTAATGGGACCTCAGTGGCTGCAGCAAGGCTGGTGGAAGGCTGCTGCTTGTCAGACCCTGACACTGCAGATGCCCCTGAAGGACGGCCTCGACCACTTCTGGGCCTGGAGGGCCCGGCTGCAGACTGCACCAACTCTGCATGGGCGGCAGCAGTCTGTCCTACAGGCGGTGGCAAGTGCAGTGGAGAAGTGACAGTGTTGGCAGCAGGAATGCTGTCATCGTGAGAGAAGACAGCAACTCCCTGCTCGCCCGACACACTGGCACTCCCACGGGGCAGCACTTCAGCATCCGGAGCAATTTGCCGGAGAACAGATTGCTGGCCTGCTGCGGCGCGGTGACAGCCCCGGGGACATGTGCATCGAGGATGGTAGCAGTCAGTGCTCGCGTGGCCTCAATCTGAGTCTGCATGAGAGCAGTCTCAGATGGGTTCCTGGCAGCCAGTGACTGAATTGCAGCAGTAAGCTTTAGTGTGGCATCCGCCTGTGCTACAGCGAAGTGCTCCACACTCCTTGCCAGTGCCTCAATGCATTCGGGCACCCTTCCCACTGCACCCATGAGCTCAGTGTGCATGCCCACCGCCTGGCTGTTCATTTCTGCAATCAGCCGCTCCTCCTCTGCGTCCATTGCATTAGGAGTGTCTGGCATACTCTCCCTCTGGGGAGAAGGCTCCCGTTCTTCCCTCCCCCCCCCATGGCGTTGCTGCAGCCCGCTGGGTCCTGGAACTTCACCATCATCAGCCCCTTCCCCCCTGCTCCCCCGTTCTTCCCTCCCCCCCCAATGGCGTTGCTGCAGCCCGCTGGGTCCTGGAACTTCACCATCATCAGCCCCTTCCCCCCTGCTCCCCTCCGGGGAAGGCGTGTTCCCAGTGTGGCCATGGGCTTCCTCGGGAGAGGGTGGCACTGATGCTCCGGCTTCCTCTTCCTCCTCAGCTGCAGCATCACTCCCAGTGGCAGCTTCAGGGACCATCTCCTCAGCTGGTGAATCACCATCTGAAAGCAGGGAGGTACAAGAGTGGCTTTAGCGTGAGGACAGGGTGGCAGTAAGGGAGGAATAAGTGCAGCGAGTTAGCAAGTTGGATTGAAAGTGTCAAAGGCTGGTATTGTGAGGGACAAGTGGAAGGACAGAGGACAAAAAGGTGATGACCTTACCATTGCTGTCCACAACGGGGTCGGCGTCTCCAGTGGCGACGGGACCGATCACCCGGCTTGCCACAATCCTGTGGACGCGCTCCTCCAGATCGCTGAGGGGTTGCAGCTGAAGCCGCCCTCCACCCGTCCGTTGCTGCTGTCTCCGATTATGAGCCAGCTTAGCCTGCAAGAAAAAGGACAGCATCTGAGTCAATATACAGCCATGGTCTTGCCTGATGTGCCTCCCATAGGTGAATAGCCCTTACAATATGCAGCCATAGTCTTGCCTGATGTGCCGCCCATAGGTGAATAGCCCTTACAATATGCAGCCATGGTCTTGCCTGATGTGCCTCCCATAGGTGAATAGCCCTTACTGTATGCAGCCATGGTCTTGCCTGATGTGCCTCCCATAGGTGAATAGCCCTTACTGTATGCAGCCATGGTCTTGCCTGATGTGCCTCCCATAGGTGAATAGCCCTTACTGTATGCAAAGTGTGGAATGTGTGTGTGTGTTTGATGAAAGGGCCATAGGTGTTGCATGAGTGTTGTGCATTGGGGTTTTAAGACCCTCTGGCCATAGAGTGAGGTTGAGATGGAGGGATGGAGAGGTATTGAGAAAAAGCCACTCACCCTGACGACCCGAGTGAGGTCGTTGAACTTTTTGCAGCACTGGACATGGGTCCTGGGCACCATGCTCCTGGAGGAGACGCTCTGAGCCACCTCCCTCCACACTCTTCTGAACTCGCGTGGCAAAGGCCTCCTGCCACTCTCCGGGAACAGCATGCATCGTCTGCGCTCCACTGCGTCAACCAGAGCATCCAAGGCCCGCTCGGTGAAGCGATGAGCGCGTTCTCTCACCCTCTCCATGCTTGGCAGCAAAATGGATTACAGGTCTCTCCAGGCTGAGATTCAAGGCTGCAATGAGCAGGGTGTGGCTGGGGAGCAAGTGGCCCCCCCCCGCTTTAAGAAGTGTCCGGCGCCAGCGTGTCTGTGTTCCCTCGCTAACTGGCAGCAGCTGCGCTGCGCTCGTGCGCTAAGGTAGCGCCTCACTCCTAGGCCTTTGCGCCTTAAGAGAGGTGTGCAGCGCCTAATTTAGCGCTCCACTCACCTCCCGGGGCGGTAAAAGTGAAGTTTCCTGTCAGTGCCGATAATTAGCGCCAGGCGCTAATATTTGCGCGCGGACGATATTTGCGCCCCAAATGGGGCGCGACCTAATTTCTACCCCTTAGTCCTTTTAGAATTATTATTTACTGTAGCCCTGTTTGATTTACACCTTGATTTCTCTGCCTTCCACTTTTGCTTTTCTCCTTCCTGTCTTTTGCTTCTATCCGTGCTTCCCTTTCCTCTGTTTCCCTGCACAGGTTCCTAACCCCCTGCCATTTTAATTTAAACCCTCCCCAACAGCACTAGCAAACACTCCCCCTCGGACATCGGTCCCAGTCCTGCCCAGGTGCAAACCGTCCAGTTTGTACTGGTCCACCTCCCCCAGAACCGGTTCCAATGTCCCAGGAATTTGAATCCCTCCCCCTTGCACCATTCCTCTAGCCACGTATTCATCTGAAATATCCTTCTATTTCCAGTCTGACTAGCACGTGGCACCGGTAGCAATCCTGAGATTACTACCTTTAAGGTCCTATTTTTTAATTTACCTCCTAACTCCCTATATTCAGCTTTTAGGACCTCATCCCGTTTTTTACCTACATCGTTGGTACCTATATGCACCACGACAACTGGCTGTTCACCCTCCCCCTCTAGAATGCCCTGCAGCCGCTCCGAGACATCCTTGACCCTTGCACCAGGGAGGCAACATACCATCCTGGAGTCTCGTTTGCGGCCGCAGAAACGCCTAGCTATTCCCCTTACAATAGAATCCCCTATCACTATAGCTCTCCCGCTCTTTTTCCTCCCGTCCTGTGCAGCAGAACCACCCATGGTGCCAGAAAGTTGGTTGCTGCTGCCTTCCCCTGATAAGCCATCTCCCTCAACAATATTCAAAGTGGTATATCTGTTTGAGAGGGGGATGTCCACAGGGGACCCCTGCACTACCTGCCTGCGTCTACTACTCTGCCTGGTGGTCACCCATTCCCTTCCTGCCTGTGCAGCCTTTACCTGCGGTGTGACCAACTCCCTAAACGTGCTATCCACGATGTCCTCAGCATCGCGAATGCTCCAGTATGCATCCATTCGCAGCTCAAGCGCCGCAATGCGATCTGCCAGTAGCTGCAGCTGGATACACTTCCCGCACACATGGTCAACAGGGACACAGGAAGTGTCCCTGATTTCCCACATAGTGCAGGAGGAGCATACCACGGGGCTGAGCTGTGCTGCCATGACTTATCCTTTAATTAATTTAAATTAACTCAAATCAATACCACAAATTACACTACAATTAAATGATATACTCAAGGGCCCTTGTATACTTGCACCCCCTGCTACACAACAGAGACCTTAGAAACTATAACCACGAAAATTAGGACCTACTAAACTTTATAAACTATTAACCTTAACTGTCAAACTACAGAGTAGTATAAATACTCACCTGGCCGTACTCACCCAATCAGCTGCTTCCTCTTGTCCGCGTCACTTTTTGAACTACATTTGATGCTGTCAACTAATCAGCTGGAGCAATGGCCACTCAACTCCTGCCTCAGGCTGACAGATGTGGTTCCCGAACTGCGTGAATCCTGTGGGCAGCCGGGGAAATTTGAAAGGAAGGGGAAAAAAGACGCTTAAATCTTTGACAGCAAGCTGATAATGATTTCAATTAGGTCGCCTGCCTCTGCCGGTCGGGTCGTTGCCGCACCGGCAAACGCGCCCGAGGTAAAGGCACGTGGGGGCAGGATGATGGCAGGTTCCTGACCCGCTCAGACCTTTTTCAAATTTCCCACCCAACCCGCCTCCGACTGCACCCACATGGACCCCAGCAAATTCTGGCCAAGGTATTTAAGAGTTATCTATAAAATCACACCTTAGTGCGACCTCCTCCAGCCCTACAACCCTCTGAGATAAGAACGTAAGAAATAGGAGCAGGAGTAGGACATTCGGCTCTTCAAGCCTGCTCCGCCATTCAATAAGATCATGGCTGATTTTTGACATCAACTCCACCTTCCTGCACTATCCTCATATCCCTTGATTTCCTTGGTATCCAAAAATCTATTGATCTCTGTTTTGAATATACTCAATGACTGAGCATCCACAGCTCTCTGGGGTAGAGATTCACAACCCTTTCCGTGAAGAAATTTCTCCTCATCTCAGTCCTAAATGGCCGACCCCTTATTCTGTGACTGTGACCCCTGTTTCTAGACTCCCCAGCCAGGGGAAACATCATCCCAGTATCTACCCTGTCAAGCTCTCTAAGAATTTTATAGGTTTCCATGAGATTATCTCTTATTCTTCTAAACTCTAGGGAATATAGGCCTAGACTACTCAATCTGTCCTCATAGGACAATTCCCCCATCCCAGGAATCAGTCTAGTGAACCTTTGTTGCACTCCCTCCAAGGCAAGTATATCCTTCCTTAGGTAAGGAGACCATGGGGGTAGAAATTAGGTCGCGCCCCATTTGGGGCGCAAATATCGTCTGGATGCAAATATTAGCGCCTGGCGCTAATTATCGGCACTGACTGGAAACTTCACTTTTACCGCCCCGGGAGGTGAGTGGAGCGCTAAATCAGGCGCTGCACACCTGTCTTAAGGCGCAAAGGCCAAGGAGTGAGGCGCTAACTCAGAGCGCTGGCGAAGCTCATGTAATGTCAGTCAGCAATGGAACACACACACAATGGCCCCGGCCAGTTCTTAAAGGGGATGGTTAATCTTGCTTTCCATCCACATCCTGTTCATTGCAGCCTTGAATCTCGGCCTGGAGAGACTTGCACATCAAATGTGCTGGAAAGAACAATGGAGAGTACCAGGCAAAGAGCTCAGAGTGCAGCTCCCACAGTCTCTGCTAAATCGATACAAGGAATGGCAAATCAAAATGAACCTGCAAAGTGCTGCTCAGTACCCAAAACTCCTTCACACAACGTTGAATCTCTCCAGAAGTCTCTCCCTCTCGCTCTCAGAATGCGTAGTTCAAAAATGCCACCAACAATAAAAGACAGGAAGAGGCCCCCTTTAAATAGCGCCCCCCCCAGCCCCACAGCGATTGATAGCATTCCAGTCTTCTGGTCGTTGGATGCGCCAGGCGGTAAGGCAGGGGGCGCCACTCAATTTCCGCTCCGGAGCGCCACAAGGGCGTTGCACCATGGAATGACGTCACAATCTGCGCGCGCAGGTGGTCGCAGCGGTAAAGTTTAGCGCCGCCGCACAATCTCTAGTTAAGTTCCCGAGCGGCGCAAACATCGCTGCACCCGGGCGTTAGCGGCTTTGCGCCCCATTAGCGCCCTCTTAAGGCGCTAACGGGAGGCGCAACCAACTGAATTTTTACCCCCAAATCTGTACACAATACTCCCGGTGTGGTCTCACCAGGGCCCTATATAATTGCAGTAAGACGTCTTTACTCTTATACTCCAACCCTTTTGTAGTAAAGGCTAATATACCATTTGCTTTCCTAATTGCTTGCTGTACCTGCATGTTAACTTTCAGTGATTCGTGTACAAGGACACCCAGGTCCCTCTGAACACCAACATTTCCCAATCTCTCACCATTTAAAAAATACTCTGCTTTTCTATTTTACCTACCAAAGTGGATAACTTCACATTTCTCCACATTATACTCCATCTGCCCTGTTCTTGTCCACTCACTTAGCCTGTCTATATCCCCTTGAAGCCTCTTTGCATCCTCCTCATTGGTTACTTTCCCATCTAGCTTTATATCGTCAGCAAACGGTCCCCTCATTTAAGTCATTGATATAGATTGTGCCAACCTGAAAATGACCCGATTATTCCTACTCTCTGTTTTCCATCCATTAACAAATTCTCTATCCATGCTAACCTATTACCCCCAACCCCATGAGCCCTAATTTTGTTGAATAACTTCTTGTGTGGCACCTTATCGAATGCCTTCTGAAAATCCAAATACACCACATCCACTGGTTCCCCCTTATCCATTCTGCTAGTTACAACCTCAAAAAACTCTAACAGAGTTGTCAAACACAACTTCCCTTTCATAAATCCGTGTTGACTCTGCCCAATCCTATTATTATTTTCTAAGTGCCCTGTTACCACGTCCTTAATAATAGATTCTAGCATTTTCCCTACTACTGATGTCACGCTAACTGGTTCCCCGTTTTCTCTCTCCCTCCTTTCTTAAATAGTGGGGTTACATTTGCTACCTTCCAATCCACAGGAACCGTTCCAGAATCTATGGAATTTTGGAAGATGACAACTAATGCATCCACTATCTCTAGAGCCACCTCTTTCAAAACCCTAGGATATAGACCATCAGGTCCAGGGGATTCATTGGCTTTCAGTCCCATTAATTTCTCCAGTAGTCTTTCCTTACTAATACTAATTTCTTTCAGTTCCTCATTCTCACTAGACCCTTGGTTTTCCACTATTTCCGGAATGTCTTTTGCGTCTTCCTCCGTGAAGACAGACACAAAGTATTTGTTTAATTTCTTTGCCATTTCCTTATTCCCCATTATAATTTCTCCTGTCTCAGCCTGTAAGGGACCCACGTTTACTTTCGCTAATCTTTTCCTTTTTACATACCTATAGAAGCTTTTACAGTCTGTTTTTATGTCTGTCACTAGTTTACTCTCATTCTATTTTCCCTTTCTTTATCAATTTCTTGGTCCTCCTTTGCTGAATTCTAAAATCCTCCCAATCCTGAGGTTTACTAATCTTTTTGGCAACATTATAGGCCTCTTCCTTTAATCTAATACTATCTTTAATTCCTCTTGTTAGCCACAGGTGGACCCTTTTGCCCATGGTGTTTTTATTCCTTAAGGGAATGTATATTCGTTGCGAATTATGAATTATTTCTTTAAATGTTTGCCATTGCTTTTCTATCTTTTAATCTAGTTTCCCAACCTACCTTGGCCAACTCGCCTCTCATACCTACATAGTTTGCTTTGTTCAGATTTAGGTCCCTAATTTCGGACTTAGCTCATATCACTCTCAAGCTCAACATAAAATTCTATCATATTATGATCACTGCTCCCCAGCGGCTCCTCTACTACAAGGATAATTAACCCTGTCTCATTGCACAGTACTAGATCTAAAATAGACAAATCCCTCGTTGGTTCCTCGAAATACTGATCTAGAAAACTATCTTGAATGCATTCCATGAACTCTTCCTCTGCACTATTACTGCAAATTTGGTTTGCCCAGTTTATATGAAAGTTAAGTCCCCCATGATTACTGTATAACCCTGTTACATGCATCTCTAATTTCCTGATTTATACTCTGCCCGACCCTACAACTATTGTTAGGGGGCCGATAAACCATTCCTACTAGTGTTTTCTGCCCCTTGTTGTTTCTTAGCTCCACCCAAACTGATTCTACATTTTGTTTTTCCGAGCCAAGATCCTTTCTCTCTACTGTTTTTATCCCCTCCTTTATTATCAGGGCTACCCCTCCTCCTTTTCCATTCTGGCTGTCTCTTCTAAAAGTCAAATATCCTGGAATATTTAGTTCCCAACCTTGGTCACTCTGCAGCCACGTCTCTGTAATGACTATTAAATCAAACCCATTTATTTCTACCTGTGCTATTAATTCATCTATTTTGTTGCGAATGCTTCGTGCATTCAGATATAGTACCTTTAGCTTTAATTTTTTCCTGATGTCACTTTAGTCACTGGTGCCCTATTACCTTTATTAATCTTTCTGTCCCTTCCTGGCCCACTCTGCTTTTCTTTACCCAGATCACTACTCTGCTCTACAGCCTTGACATTTCTCTTACTGCTTTTGAATTTACCCTTTCCTGAATCCTCCCACTCTGCCTTCGTTAGCTTAAAGCCATGTCTACCACCCTAGTTATAGTTCAGGCACAGTCTACATTTTCTAATTCTCCAGCAGAGGACAGGAGTATCAGTGGTGAAGGAGTAGGACACTATTCATTCTGTTAAACTCCAGACTTCCCACAAGGTGTCTCCTCAGCTCACGCATCTCATAATGAATGGCCCGTTGAATCCTCAGAGTGGAACCAAAACTAGCCTGAACGTTTACACTGCAATATCTTTCCATGCTTCCTTCAGAATCTGCTTGCGGCTCCCTTGTTTCATCAACCACAGTTTAAAGAATAATTTCCCTTGCGCCTGTCCATCACTGTACTCGGCCCACACATATACATCGATGCCGTGCTGCTCTGCACAGGTTCAGTACCTTTCCGTTATTAGCAACACTGTTTAGCTTCTCCAATGGCTCAGTGAGTGAGACATGAACTTTGACCCCGGCATGTTCTACTTTAGCTCAACTAGGGCCTGAATTCGGGCTGCTGAGAGAGGCTCCAGGATTCCTGGCTCAGGGAGGGCAATAATCAGTCGGGGTTTCTGCTACAGCTCGCTATCCAGTGATTCCTGCTGGAAAATGCCTGTGTGCAGATATCTGCTGAGACAGGGTTGGCCTCGACCACTCTCCAATGCCAAGCCAACACTTAAAGCCCCGATTATAGCCTGACCTGCCCAGCGGGAATGGGGCTGTTGGGGTCCGTAGCCAGTTTTACACCCCATTCGATTTTAGGCTCCATTGAAGTCAATAAAGAGTAAAAGCAGGCAGGGTGTAGACTGGGCGTCAGACCCGAGCCCGCACTGTGCCCGCGGGCGGGTTGGCTTAAAATCGGGTGAGGCATCAGGTCAAACATGGGCAAGGAAACCTCCTGCTGATTACCACCTACCACCCTCCCTCAGCTGATGAATCAGGACTCCTCCATGTTGAACACCACTTGGAAGAAGCACTGAGGGTAGCAAGGGAACAGAATGTACTCTGGGTGGGGGACTTCTATGTTCATCACCAAGAGTGGCTCGGTAGCACCACTACTGGCCGAGCTGGCCGAGTCCTGAAGGACATAGCTGTCAGACTAGGTCTGCGGCAGTTGGTGAGAGAACCAACACGAGGGGAAAAACCTACTTCACCTCATCCTCACCAATCTATCTGTCGCAGATGCATCTGTCCATGACAGTATTGGTAGCAGTGACCATCTTTGTCATCCTGTGGAGACAAAGACCCGCCTTCACACTGAAGACACCCTCCATCGTGTTGTGTGGCACTACCACCGTGCTAAATGGGATAGATTCAGAACAGATCTAGCAGCTCAAAACTGGGCATCCATGAGGCGCTGTGGGCCATCAGCAGCAGCAGAATTGTATTCCACCACAAACTGTAACCTCATGGACCGGCATATCCCTCACTCTACCATTACCATCAAGCCAGGGGATCAGCCCTGGTTCAACAAGGAGTGTAGAAGAGCATGCCAGGAACAGCACCAGGCGTACCTAAAAATGAGGTGCCAACCTGGGGAAGCTACAACATAGGACTACATGCATGCTAAACAACAAAAGCAGCATGCTATAGACAGGGCTAAGCAATCTCACAACCACTGGATCAGAACAAGGCTCTGCAGTCCTGCCACATCCAGTCGTGAATGGTGATGGATTAAACAACTAACGGGAGGAGGTGGCTCCATGAATATTCCCATTCTCAATGATGGTGGAGCCCAGCACATGAGTGCAAAAGACAAGCTGAAGCATTTGCAACCATCTTCAGCCAGAAGTGCCGAGTGGATGATCCATCACGACCTCCTCCTGAGGTCCCCACCATCACAGAAGCCAGTCTTCAGCCAATTCGATTCACTCCATGAAGCGCACTGGATACAGCAAAGGCTGTGGGCCCCGACAACATCCTGGCTGTAGTACTGAAGACTTGTGCTCCAGAACTAGCCGCACCTCTAGCCAAACTGTTCCAGTACATAAGAACATAAGAAATAGGAGCAGGAGTAGGCCATATTGCCCTTTGAGCCTGCTCCGCCATTCAATAAGATCATGGCTGATCTTTGACCTCAAGTCCACTTTCCCGCCAGATCCCTATATCCCTTGACTTCCTTAGAGTACAGCTACAACACTGGCATCCACCCGACAAAGTGGAAAATTGTCCAGGTATGTCCTGTCCACAAAAAGCAGGACAAATCCAATCCGGCCAATTACCGCCCCATCAGTCTACTCTCAATCATCAGCAAAGTGATGGAAGGTTTTGTCGACAGTGCTATCAAGCGGCACTTACTCACCAATAACCTGCTCACCGATGCTCAGTTTGGGTTCCACCAAGACCACTCGGCTCCCGACCTCATTACAGCCTTGGTCCAAACATGGTCAAAAGAGCTGAATTTCAGAGATGAGGTGAGAGTGACTGCCCTTGACATCAAGGCAGCATTTAACCAAGTGTGGCATCAAGGAGCCCTAGTAAAACTGAAGTCAATGGGAATCGGGGAAAACGCTCCACTGGCTGGAGTCATACCTAGCACAAAGGAAGATGGTTGTGGTTGTTGGAGGCCAATCATCACAGCCCCAGGACATTACCGCAGGAGTTCCTCACATAGTGCCCTAGGCCCAACCATCTTCAGCTGATAGGGTTAGATGTAGTAGAGTGAAAGGAGGCTCGTGTGGAGCATAAACACCAGCATGGACCTGTTTGGCCAAATGGCCTGTTTCTGTGCTGCAAATTCTATGTAATATCAGATTACAGATGGCTGGGAGTGTGTTCCATCAGATTACAGATGGCTGGGAGTGTGTTCCATCAGATTACTGATAGCGGGGAGTGTGTTACATCAGATTACTGATAGCGGGGAGTGTGTTACATCAGATTACTGATAGCGAGGAGTGTGTTCCATCAGATTACAGATAGTGAGGAGTGTGTTCCATCAGATTACAGATGGCTGGGAGTGTGTTACATCAGATTACTGATAGCGAGGAGTGTGTTCCATCAGATTACAGATAGCGGGGAGTGTGTTCCATCAGATTACAGATGGCTGGGAGTGTGTTACATCAGATTACAGAGAGCGGGGAGTGTGTTCCATCAGATTACAGATGGCTGGGAGTGTGTTACATCAGATTACTGATAGCGGGGAGTGTGTTCCATCAGATTACAGATGGCTGGGAGTGTGTTACATCAGATTACAGATAGCGAGGAGTGTGTTACATCAGATTACTGATAGCGAGGAGTGTGTTCCATCAGATTACAGATAGCGGGGAGTGTGTTCCATCAGATTACAGATGACTGGGAGTGTGTTACATCAGATTACTGATAGCGAGGAGTGTGTTCCATCAGATTACAGATAGCGAGGCGTGTGTTCCATCAGATTACAGAGAGCGGGGAGTGTGTTCCATCAGATTACTGATAGCGGGGAGTGTGTTCCATCAGATTACAGAGAGCGGGGAGTGTGTTCCATCAGATTACTGATAGCGGGGAGTGTGTTACATCAGATTACAGATAGCGAGGAGTGTGTTCCATCAGATTACAGATAGCGGGGAGTGTGTTCCATCAGATTACAGATAGCGGGGAGTGTGTTACATCAGATTACAGAGAGCGGGGAGTGTGTTCCATCAGATTACAGATGGCTGGGAGTGTGTTACATCAGATTACAGATAGCGAGGAGTGTGTTACATCAGATTACTGATAGCGAGGAGTGTGTTCCATCAGATTACTGATAGCGAGGAGTGTGTTCCATCAGATTACTGATAGCGGGGAGTGTGTTCCATCAGATTACAGATGGCTGGGAGTGTGTTACATCAGATTACAGATAGCGGGGAGTGTGTTACATCAGATTACAGAGAGCGGGGAGTGTGTTACATCAGATTACAGATAGCGGGGAGTGTGTTCCATCAGATTACAGAGAGCGGGGAGTGTGTTACATCAGATTACAGATAGCGGGGAGTGTGTTCCATCAGATTACAGAGAGCGGGGAGTGTGTTACATCAGATTACAGAGAGCGGGGAGTGTGTTACATCAGATTACTGATAGCGGGGAGTGTGTTCCATCAGATTACTGATAGCGGGGAGTGTGTTCCATCAGATTACAGAGAGCGGGGAGTGTGTTCCATCAGATTAGTGATAGCGGGGAGTGTGTTACATCAGATTACTGATAGCGGGGAGTGTGTTCCATCAGATTACAGATAGCGGGGAGTGTGTTCCATCAGATTACAGATAGCGGGGAGTGTGTTCCATCAGATTACAGATAGCGGGGAGTGTGTTCCATCAGATTACAGATAGCGGGGAGTGTGTTCCATCAGATTACAGATAGCGAGGAGTGTGTTCCATCAGATTACAGATAGCGGGGAGTGTGTTCCATCAGATTACTGATAGCGGGGAGTGTGTTACATCAGATTACAGATAGCGGGGAGTGTGTTCCATCAGATTACAGAGAGCGGGGAGTGTGTTACATCAGATTACTGATAGCGGGGAGTGTGTTACATCAGATTACAGAGAGCGGGGAGTGTGTTCCATCAGATTACTGATAGCGGGGAGTGTGTTACATCAGATTACTGATAGCGGGGAGTGTGTTCCATCAGATTACAGAGAGCGGGGAGTGTGTTACATCAGATTACTGATAGCGGGGAGTGTGTTCCATCAGATTACAGATAGCGGGGAGTGTGTTCCATCAGATTACAGAGAGCGGGGAGTGTGTTCCATCAGATTACTGATAGCGAGGACTGTGTTCCATCAGATTACTGATAGCGAGGAGTGTGTTCCATCAGATTACTGATAGTGAGGACTGTGTTCCATCAGATTACTGATAGCGAGGAGTGTGTTCCATCAGATTACAGATAGCGGGGAGTGTGTTCCATCAGATTACAGATAGCGGGGAGTGTGTTACATCAGATTACAGAGAGCGGGGAGTGTGTTCCATCAGATTACAGATGGCTGGGAGTGTGTTCCATCAGATTACTGATAGCGGGGAGTGTGTTCCATCAGATTACTGATAGCGGGGAGTGTGTTCCATCAGATTACAGATAGCGGGGAGTGTGTTCCATCAGATTACAGATAGCGGGGAGTGTGTTCCATCAGATTACTGATAGCGAGGAGTGTGTTCCATCAGATTACAGAGAGCGGGGAGTGTGTTCCATCAGATTACTGATAGCGGGGAGTGTGTTCCATCAGATTACAGATAGCGGGGAGTGTGTTCCATCAGATTACAGATAGCGGGGAGTGTGTTCCATCAGATTACAGATAGCGAGGAGTGTGTTCCATCAGATTACAGATAGCGAGGAGTGTGTTCCATCAGATTACAGATAGCGAGGAGTGTGTTCCATCAGATTACAGATAGCGGGGAGTGTGTTCCATCAGATTACAGATAGCGAGGAGTGTGTTCCATCAGATTACAGATAGCGGGGAGTGTGTTCCATCAGATTACAGATAGCGGGGAGTGTGTTCCATCAGATTACAGAGAGCGGGGAGTGTGTTCCATCAGATTACAGATAGCGGGGAGTGTGTTCCATCAGATTACAGATAGCGAGGAGTGTGTTCCATCAGATTACAGATAGCGGGGAGTGTGTTCCATCAGATTACAGAGAGCGGGGAGTGTGTTCCATCAGATTACAGATAGCGAGGAGTGTGTTCCATCAGATTACAGATAGCGAGGAGTGTGTTCCATCAGATTACTGATAGCGAGGAGTGTGTTCCATCAGATTACTGATAGCGAGGAGTGTGTTCCATCAGATTACAGATAGCGGGGAGTGTGTTCCATCAGATTACAGATAGCGGGGAGTGTGTTCCATCAGATTACAGAGAGCGGGGAGTGTGTTCCATCAGATTACAGATAGCTGGGAGTGTGTTCCATCAGATTACTGATAGCGGGGAGTGTGTTCCATCAGATTACTGATAGCGGGGAGTGTGTTCCATCAGATTACAGATAGCGGGGAGTGTGTTCCATCAGATTACTGATAGCGGGGAGTGTGTTCCATCAGATTACTGATAGCGAGGAGTGTGTTCCATCAGATTACAGAGAGCGGGGAGTGTGTTCCATCAGATTACTGATAGCGGGGAGTGTGTTCCATCAGATTACTGATAGCGGGGAGTGTGTTCCATCAGATTACAGATAGCGGGGAGTGTGTTCCATCAGATTACAGATAGCGAGGAGTGTGTTCCATCAGATTACAGATAGCGAGGAGTGTGTTCCATCAGATTACAGATAGCGAGGAGTGTGTTCCATCAGATTACAGATAGCGGGGAGTGTGTTCCATCAGATTACAGATAGCGAGGAGTGTGTTCCATCAGATTACAGATAGCGGGAGTGTGTTCCATCAGATTACAGATAGCGGGGAGTGTGTTCCATCAGATTACAGAGAGCGGGGAGTGTGTTCCATCAGATTACAGATAGCTGGGAGTGTGTTCCATCAGATTACAGATAGCGAGGAGTGTGTTCCATCAGATTACAGATAGCGAGGAGTGTGTTCCATCAGATTACAGATAGCGAGGAGTGTGTTCCATCAGATTACTGATAGCGGGGAGTGTGTTCCATCAGATTACAGATAGCGGGGAGTGTGTTCCATCAGATTACAGATAGCGGGGAGTGTGTTCCATCAGATTACAGAGAGCGGGGAGTGTGTTCCATCAGATTACAGATAGCGGGGAGTGTGTTCCATCAGATTACAGAGAGCGGGGAGTGTGTTCCATCAGATTACAGATAGCGGGGAGTGTGTTCCATCAGATTACAGAGAGCGGGGAGTGTGTTCCATCAGATTACAGAGAGCGGGGAGTGTGTTCCATCAGATTACAGATAGCGGGGAGTGTGTTCCATCAGATTACAGATAGCGGGGAGTGTGTTCCATCAGATTACAGAGAGCGGGGAGTGTGTTCCATCAGATTACAGATAGCGGGAGTGTGTTCCATCAGATTACAGATAGCGGGGAGTGTGTTCCATCAGATTACAGATAGCGGGGAGTGTGTTCCATCAGATTACTGATAGCGGGGAGTGTGTTCCATCAGATTACAGATAGCGGGGAGTGTGTTCCATCAGATTACAGATAGCGGGGAGTGTGTTCCATCAGATTACAGATAGCGAGGAGTGTGTTCCATCAGATTACAGATAGCGGGGAGTGTGTTCCATCAGATTACAGATAGCGGGGAGTGTGTTCCATCAGATTACAGATAGCGGGGAGTGTGTTCCATCAGATTACAGATAGCGGGGAGTGTGTTCCATCAGATTACAGATAGCGGGGAGTGTGTTCCATCAGATTACAGATAGCGGGGAGTGTGTTCCATCAGATTACAGATAGCGGGGAGTGTGTTCCATCAGATTACAGATAGCGGGGAGTGTGTTCCATCAGATTACAGAGAGCGGGGAGTGTGTTCCATCAGATTACAGATAGCGAGGAGTGTGTTCCATCAGATTACAGATAGCGGGGAGTGTGTTCCATCAGATTACAGATAGCGGGGAGTGTGTTCCATCAGATTACAGATAGCGGGGAGTGTGTTCCATCAGATTACAGATAGCGGGGAGTGTGTTCCATCAGATTACAGATAGCGGGGAGTGTGTTCCATCAGATTACTGATAGCGGGGAGTGTGTTCCATCAGATTACAGATAGCGGGGAGTGTGTTCCATCAGATTACAGATAGCGGGGAGTGTGTTCCATCAGATTACAGATAGCGGGGAGTGTGTTCCATCAGATTACTGATAGCGGGGAGTGTGTTCCATCAGATTACAGAGAGCGGGGAGTGTGTTCCATCAGATTACAGATAGCGGGGAGTGTGTTCCATCAGATTACAGAGAGCGGGGAGTGTGTTCCATCAGATTACAGATAGCGGGGAGTGTGTTCCATCAGATTACAGATAGCGGGGAGTGTGTTCCATCAGATTACTGATAGCGGGGAGTGTGTTCCATCAGATTACAGATAGCGAGGAGTGTGTTCCATCAGATTACAGATAGCGAGGAGTGTGTTCCATCAGATTACAGATAGCGGGGAGTGTGTTCCATCAGATTACAGAGAGCGGGGAGTGTGTTCCATCAGATTACAGATAGCGAGGAGTGTGTTCCATCAGATTACAGATAGCGGGGAGTGTGTTCCATCAGATTACAGATAGCGGGAGTGTGTTCCATCAGATTACAGATAGCGGGGAGTGTGTTCCATCAGATTACAGATAGCGGGGAGTGTGTTCCATCAGATTACAGAGAGCGGGGAGTGTGTTCCATCAGATTACTGATAGCGGGAGTGTGTTCCATCAGATTACAGATATCAGGGAGTGTGTTCCATCAGATTACAGATAGCGAGGAGTGTGTTCCATCAGATTACAGATAGCGGGGAGTGTGTTCCATCAGATTACAGATAGCGGGGAGTGTGTTCCATCAGATTACAGATAGCGAGGAGTGTGTTCCATCAGATTACAGATAGCGAGGAGTGTGTTCCATCAGATTACAGAGAGCGGGGAGTGTGTTCCATCAGATTACAGATAGCGAGGAGTGTGTTCCATCAGATTACAGATAGCGAGGAGTGTGTTCCATCAGATTACAGAGAGCGGGGAGTGTGTTCCATCAGATTACAGATAGCGAGGAGTGTGTTCCATCAGATTACAGATAGCGGGGAGTGTGTTCCATCAGATTACAGATAGCGGGGAGTGTGTTCCATCAGATTACAGATAGCGGGGAGTGTGTTCCATCAGATTACAGAGAGCGGGGAGTGTGTTCCATCAGATTACAGAGAGCGGGGAGTGTGTTCCATCAGATTACAGATAGCGAGGAGTGTGTTCCATCAGATTACAGATAGCGAGGAGTGTGTTCCATCAGATTACAGATAGCGAGGAGTGTGTTCCATCAGATTACTGATAGCGAGGAGTGTGTTCCATCAGATTACAGATAGCGGGGAGTGTGTTCCATCAGATTACAGATAGCGGGGAGTGTGTTCCATCAGATTACAGAGAGCGGGGAGTGTGTTCCATCAGATTACAGATGGCTGGGAGTGTGTTCCATCAGATTACAGATAGCGGGGAGTGTGTTCCATCAGATTACTGATAGCGGGGAGTGTGTTCCATCAGATTACAGATAGCGGGGAGTGTGTTCCATCAGATTACTGATAGCGGGGAGTGTGTTCCATCAGATTACTGATAGCGAGGACTGTGTTCCATCAGATTACAGAGAGCGGGGAGTGTGTTCCATCAGATTACTGATAGCGGGGAGTGTGTTCCATCAGATTACTGATAGCGGGGAGTGTGTTCCATCAGATTACTGATAGCGGGGAGTGTGTTCCATCAGATTACTGATAGCGAGGAGTGTGTTCCATCAGATTACAGATAGCGAGGAGTGTGTTCCATCAGATTACAGATAGCGAGGAGTGTGTTCCATCAGATTACTGATAGCGGGGAGTGTGTTCCATCAGATTACAGATAGCGAGGAGTGTGTTCCATCAGATTACAGATAGCGAGGAGTGTGTTACATCAGATTACAGATAGCGAGGAGTGTGTTCCATCAGATTACTGATAGCGGGGAGTGTGTTCCATCAGATTACAGATAGCGAGGAGTGTGTTCCATCAGATTACTGATAGCGGGGAGTGTGTTCCATCAGATTACAGATAGCGGGGAGTGGGTTCCATCAGATTACAGAGAGCGGGGAGTGTGTTCCATCAGATTACAGAGAGCGGGCAGTGTGTTCCATCAGATTACAGAGAGCGGGGAGTGTGTTCCATCAGATTACTGATAGCGGGGAGTGTTGAATCTGTTATCAGATTAGTGGATGGCTATAAATTTGGAACTGGATCAAACACCTTGAGGGCCGACATCACGTCATGTTGTGAGTGGAAACCCTGCAGTGTGTTATTAATATAATCGACATTCAGATATCGCCATGTCAGAAGAGCAGAGCAATGGTGAGGTTGTGAAGGGAGTTGCAGGGAACAGAGCTAAATGTAAATTCCTAAATATTCCGACTCACACAGATGGAACTCTGGCCATCGTTAGGAGTGAGATTGATGATCGAAACCTGTGGAACCATATAGCCTTGTCTCATAAGAAATGCAACAAACTGGCAACATCATTGACCCAAAATGAATGAGTGAGACTCCTTAGGCTGGATTTTACTCACCGAGATGCGTTGGGGGCGGGACTGCTGCCTTCCGGGTTCTAGTCCCGCCCCCAGCAACATCTGACTAACAGACGCTATTTTCCCCTGATTGGCCTTGTTAAGCCCACCCTGCGGGCTTGCCGGCCAATTAAGGGAAAGCCGGTGTCAGATGACGTCAGTTGATGACACTTCATCTGCCGGTTTTCTTCAAGGCATGTACACCACACTTGTTTGACCGATGATTTGACAGTGTTTGACAGCATTGAGGTGCTGTCAAACACTGACAATCACTGTCCAAAGGTGAGCCCTTGCACCCAAGCTCTCCAAAACTCTCTCCTTAGGATAAAACAGATGGCAGCTGCAGCTTCTCCCGATGAGATGAGGCCACACAAACACTTCATAGCTTGTCACCTGCAGAAACATCTAACCACATTAAAAATTACTTTCACAACTTTTCCTTAGCTCTGATACTAACCAGTGTCCCATTGCATCCTTCACACCATTTCCACAGCTGTCATTCAAACACCAACACAACAACAGACCCACAGCACGCCTCACTTACCCTGGCGGGAAGCCCACAGCAGCAGTCCAAAAATTGGAAAAAGCCTCTTAGCTGCCCGTTAACTACCTGTTAACAGGCAGTTAAGTGGCTATAATCCTCTTCCCGCCGCTAGGAGTCAGGTCCCTGTGCAAATCGGGGACCCGACTCCCGGGAAGATTGGTTGGAGGCGGGTTTGTGACCCGCTCCCATTTTTGGGGATTTTCGCAGCAGTCCCGCCTCCAGACCCGCCTCCTCAGGGCTGGTAAAATCCAGCCCCATACATCTGAGAACATAAGTGACTCAGATTACAGGCTATGGTACCACATGAATCAACACGAGTTGCTAGTCAAGGTGCTTGTTTACTAGGCCAGAGCGAACTGAGCATGCTCATATTAAACCATGTGACAAACCTTGTGATAATACATTACACTGCTTTCCCCTTAAAAAACAGTACATATTCCCCTCTCAAATACAACAAAACTATGGTTCCACCTTTCCCAGCATTACATGTACCACATAACAAAAACTCCTGGCTTTTTTTCTTTTAAATGAGCTACAAATCCAGTTTAATAACAGGTTTGTGGAGCCTTCCTGATCTCCTTACAGAAGGTTTTGGTGGTGAACCAATTTCGGGCTGTTTTGTTTTGGTTCCAAACTCGAAGATGATCCTGGTTCTATCTCAGATTTGTTTGAACCTGGTACTTCAGTTTCTGAAGTCTGAATGGAGTCAAACTCCTGTATGTGTTCATGAGCAAATGGTTCACGATCATGTCTTGGTTCATCTCTAGCAGAGATCAGTTGATCTACATGAACACTTCGGATTTTGTTACCAATTTCAACCGAATATCTCTTGGTTCCACCAACCTCTACTATGGTTCCTACATCCCACTTCTGTGAACTCGACTTGCCAGGGGGGCTGAGAACACGAACACACTCGTTTTGTTTGAAACTGCATTCTTTCCGATTGCTGTCATAATAGCGTTTCTGACTCAACTGTTTCTGTTCAACTCTTGAGGCCAAATTTGGTTGAACAAGAATCAATCGTGTTCTCAATCTCCTCTTCATCAAGAGTTCTGCTGGGGTATGGCCAGTTGCAGTGTGCGGAGTCGTTCTGTACTTCAGCAAAAAAGTTGCCAAACATTGCTTCATGCTGAGTCCCGAACAAACCGGCAACACTTGCTTTTTGAGAGCTTCTTTCACTATTCTGACTGACCTTTTGGCTGCTCCGTTTGAAGCTGGTGGAATGAGAGTGTGTTTGATATGTTCAGTTACATGAACTCTTGGAATAGAGCAGAACGGAACTGATGGCCATTGTCAGAAACAAGCTCTTCTGGTAAGCCATGACATGCGAAGATAGACCTCAACTCATCTATGGTACATTCAGTTGTAGTATTTGAACCCATGTGTTTCACTTCAATCCACTTTGAGTGACTATCTACAAGTACCAGGAAATAATCATTTGCTTTCTCACCGAAGTCTACATGTTCTCTCTGAAAAGGTCTACTTGGCCATGACCAGGGTTGAAGTGAAGTTTTGGGTGGTTTGTTTCTGCAATTTTGGCAAACGCTGCATTTGCTGACAAGTGATTCAAGATCACTGTCCAATCCAGGCCAGTAAACAAAGCTTCTTGCAATTGATTTCATACTGACGATCCCTGGCTGTTCAGTATGAAGTTCGGCCAGAATTCTAGCTCTCAAAGAAGTAGGTACCACCACTCTGTTTCCCCACTTGATACAACCTTGCTCACAAGACAATTCAGTACGACGGTTATGGAATGGTTTCAATTCTGTGTCCATACACTGATCAGTCCATCCATTGAAGGTGTTTTCATACACTCTTTTCAGTACTGAGTCCTTTTGAGTCTCATCTGCAATCTCAGTTGCATTCACAGGAAAGTGTTTGTCAACTGCATCTAGTGTGAAAATCTCACGTTCACTCCCAACACGAGTCCTCATGTGGCAACCTGAACAAGGCATCTGCGACTGCGTTTTGCTTTGAAGTGCGATATTCAATCGTGTAGTCATATTGTGACAACAACACTGCCCAACGTTGCATTCTTGATGCGGCCATTGCAGGGATGGCAGATTTGGGCCCCAATATTGCTAGGAGCGGTTTGTGATCGGTTATCAGGGTAAACTTTCTGCCAATCAGGAACTGTTGGAATTTTTTGATTCCAAACACTATGGCGAGTGCTTCTTTTTCAATTTGCACGTAGGTTCTTTCGCTCTTTGTGAGGGTTCATGATGCGAACGCGATTGGTTTCTCTTAGCTGTCATCCATTACATGGCTTATGACAGCTCCCACTCTGTAGCTAGAAGCATCACACGCTAACTTAAGCTCACGTTCTGTGACATAGTGCACAAGTAGAGCATCGCTAGAGAGACTTCTCTTACAAGCGTCGTAAGCTTCCTGTTGCGCTTTTGTCCACTTCCACTGGACATCCTTCTTGAGGAGCTCGTGCAATGGAGCTAACATGGTCGCTAACTCAGGTAAGAAATGTGCGTAGTACTGGACCATTCCAAGGGAAGATCTGAACTCAGATACGTTCTGTGGCTTTGGAGCATTGATGACAGCATCAACCTTTTCCTTAACTGGTTGCAAGCCATTTGCATCAACTTTCAGACCAAGGTACACAACCTTGGGCTGCACAAAAGCACATTTGCTCATTTTCAATTTGACATTGTGGGCATTCAACCTTTGAAGCACTAAATCTAACACTTCTAGATTTTCTTCCTCGCTGCTTGTTGCAATCAGCACATTGTCTTGATTGCATAATCAATTTGGAATTCCTTGCAAAATCTTATCCATCGTAGCCTGGAAGATTTCGGGGGAGGACTTTACATCATATGGCAGCTTGGTGTATGAGTACAGTCCCTTATGTGTGTTGATGGTGAGATACTGTTGACTCTCTTTGTCAACATTCAGCTGAGCGTAAGCGTGCGACAGGTCAAGCTTGGAGAAAACCTTTGACCCAGAGAGTGCTGCATACAAATCTTGTAATGCAGGTAACGGGTACTGCTCATCGTCAACTGCTTGGTTGATAGTAACTTTGCAGTCACCGCACAAACATACAGTTTTGTCTGCTTTGTGCACTACCACAATCGGGGTAGCCCATTCACTTTTGTCAGTTTTAATTAGCACTCCGTTCTCTCTCAGTTTCTCTAGCTCTTCCTCCATCTGACTTTTCAATGCATTGGGGACCGGCCTTGCCTTACAATAGACAGGCTTTGCGTTGGACTTGATATGCGCGTCATACCCAGTGCTGCCCTCATAACTGTCTGAGAACATGCTTTTATACTTGTTCAGCATTGTGTCAATTCGCTCTTTGAAGCATCTGCACTGAAGATGTTTTTCCAGTCTAGTTTTAACTTTCTCAACCAGTCTTTGCCCATGAGGGTTGGCCTGTTGTTGTAGCTCGCTACAATAATAGGCAGCTTTACTGACTGGCCATTGTGCTGAACTGTACATTCCATTTGTCCACTTGTCTCTAGGATTTCTCCGGAGTAGGATTTTAACTCACGATAGAGCAGTCCACCGCCGTGACGATACACATATCAATATATTGCTCGTTGATCAAAAGTTTTGTACGGAAGTCTTTCTCACGACTGCTAGCGTTGGCGCTAGTGGCATGGATACTGTAGATGCCTAGTTCTTCAACATCAGGTGTGTTCACTTCAATATTGTGAACTCCTCCCTTTTGTTGTCGCTGCTTTGCATTGCCACTAGAATGGTTCTTACTTCCTGCTTTCGATCTAGCTCTGCAAGCTGTTGAAATATGGCCTTGTTTCTGGCAGTGAAAACACTTTGCATTTCTGTATTGGCAGGACTGTGGTGAGTGATTTCCATTGCAGCGATAACAATTCACTGAACTGCTCTCCCCGACATGCTTTTGACTCGGTCTCACAGCTTTAGGTTTGGCGGTGGCTTTGTGACTTTAGACCTCAGCTGCACTAGTCACTTGAGTTGGACGGAGCTCCCTAGCATTCTTAGACGCCATCTCCATAGATAGGGCAATTTTGCATACTATGTCAAACATTAGGTTCGGACTGTTCAGTAACTTGGACAGTGTGCGCTCAGCCACCAGTCCACACACAAACTTATCTCGCAACGCACGATCCAAAAATGTGCTGAAGTTACAATGCAAAGACAGGTTCTTAAGAGCTACAATGTACTCACTGATGGTTTCACTTTGTTTTTGGTTTCTGGTACCAAACTTATAGCTCTCTGCTATTTCTAATGGCTTTGGGTCAAAATGGTCCTCGAGTTTCTCGACAATGTCTTCAAACAACACATCCTTCGCTTTCCCTGGTGAGAGGAAATTTGTCAACGTTCCGTAGACATCTGGCCCGATCTCTGTTAGAAAAATTGCTTTTTTATGTACACGAAATATTTTATTTTGAGCTTGAACATTCTCATCTGCACCTTCAGTCTCAATAATGTTATTGGCCTTAAAAAACACGATTGTCCCGATCCCGTTGAACAGTGACTCAGCACGCTACCTGTGTACCTGTGAGAATCAACGCCACTGTTGCTGTGTATACATACACACGAAGGTGAAGCACAGACAATTCTACATCAGCAGTAACAGTGAAACATTGCAAAAAATTCAGTTTAGGTGTCACAAATTCACCTTAAACTTTTTCACTCGAAGGTTGAACACTGTGTCCTTCCATGATCCCGAAAAATGGCTTTGGGATCCCATTCTCATCACCAAAAATATAATATATGTGG
Source organism: Squalus acanthias (assembly GCA_030390025.1). Taxonomy (NCBI): domain Eukaryota; kingdom Metazoa; phylum Chordata; class Chondrichthyes; order Squaliformes; family Squalidae; genus Squalus; species Squalus acanthias. The sequence goes on along the minus strand of CM059437.1, from coordinate 42,162,159 downwards.
GTAGAACAAATGAAGGACAGAGACATGATGAGTTGCTAGTCAAGGTGTTTGTTTACTAGGCCAGAGTGAACTGAGCATGCTCATACTAAACCATGTGACAAACCTATGTGATATTACATTACAGTACCAAAAAAGCTCTTATCGGTCACATCCTTTGTGATTGTAACAAAGGTAAACTATCTCTCCTCGTCCTTCTCGACCTGTCTGCAGCCTTTGACATGGTTGACTACTCCATCCTTCTCCAACGCCTCTCCACTCTCGTCCAGCTGGGTGGGACTGCACTCGCCTGGTTCCATTCTTATCTATCTAATTGTAGCCAGAGAATCACCTGCAATGGCTTCTCTTCCTGCTCCCGCATCGTTACCTCTGGTGTCCCCCAAGGATCTATCCTTGGCCCCCTCCTATTTCTCATCAACATGTTGCCCCTTGGCGACATCATCCGAAAACACAGCGTCAGTTTCCACATGTACGCTGACGACACCCAGCTCTACCTCACTACCTCTTCTCTCGACCCCTCCACGGTCTCTAAATTGTCAGACTGCTTGTCCGACATCCAGTTCTGGATGAGCAGAAATTTCCACCAACTAAATATTGCAAAGCCATTGTCTTCGGTCCCCGCCACAAACTCCGTTCCATCCCTCTCCCAAGCATCTGTCTGAGGCTGAACCAGATTGTTCACAACCTATTTGACGAAGAAATGAGCTTCCAACCATATAGCCACATCATTACTACCACTGCCTATTTCCACCTCCATAACATCGCCCGTCTCTGCCCTTGCCTCAGCTCATCTGCTGCTGAAACCCTCATCCATGCCTTTGTTACCTCTAGACTGGACTATTCCAACACACTCCTGGCTGGCCTCCCACATTCTACCCCACGTAAACTTGAGGTCATCCAAAACTCAGCTGCCCGTATCCTAACTCGCACCAAGTCTCATTCGCCCATCACCCCTGTGCTCGCTGACCTACATTAGCTCCCGGTTAAGCAACACCTCAATTTACAAGTTGTCATCCTTTTTTCAAATCGCTCCGTGGCCTCACCCTCTCCCTATCTCTGTAATCTCCTTCAGCCCCACAACCACCCGCCATATCTGCACTCCTCTAATTTGGCCTCTAGAGCATCCCTGATTATAATCTCTCAACCATTGGTGGCCGTGCCTTCAGCTGCCTAGGCCCTAAGCTCTGGAATTCCCTGCCTAAACTTCTCTGCCTCTCAACCTCTCTTTCCTCCTTTAAGACGCTCCTTAAAACCTACCTCTTTGACCAAGCTTTTGATCATCTGCCCTATTTATTCCTTCTGTGGCGCGGTGTCTAATTTTATTTTATAATGCTCCTGTCAAGCATTTTATGTTAAAGCTGCTATATAAATACAAGTTGTCGTTGTTGAGTGAGTGGAAAAGTTCAGTCCTGTATCTGAATCGGTGCTACAGAATGGGACATGTGCCGTTGATCAGTGAGTGGAGAGGCATAGTCCTGTATAGCTGCCAAGCCATTCAGGAGTGAAATCACAAATCATTTTGTAACACATAGGGTAGTAGAAATCTGGAACTCCCTCCCTAAAAAGGCTGTGGATTTTAGACCAATTGGAGATTTCAAGACTGAGATTGATAGATTGTTGTTAGGTAAGGGTACGAAGGTATATGGAGCAAAGGTGGGTAAATGGAGTTGAGCTACAGATCTGCCATGATCTAATTGAATGGCAGAGCAAACCCGAGGGGCTGAATGGCCTCCTCCTGTTCCTAATGTTCATATCTTCCTGTCACAGAGAGTTTTTGCAGGGTGGATGCAGATGAAAATGGGGTTGGAAGGTGGTGGGGGGGGGTTATGGTTGATAAAATGAATTGGTCTGAGATGACCTTGTCAGTGATTGAGATCACTGTAGTAGTGAGGTCAGGACAGATGACAAAGTAGAGGGAATGGCCGTGATGGGTAGGAGTGTTTCAGGGACAACAGGAGGGCAGTAAAATCAGAGGAGAAAGGACAAGGGGAGCTGAGATGGAGATTGAAGTGAGCGACGGTGAGGAGTCACTGAGTGCAGAGACTGAAGGAGGAAAGCAGGGAGGATTTGAGAGTGAGAAACCAGGGGTGGTGGGCAATAGAGAACAAGGATTGTAAAGGAGAGAAGAGTGGAACACATGTCACAACGGACTGCTCTGATGTCACAACTAAATGCCCTGATGTCACAACGGACCACTCTGATGTCACAGCAGATTCCTAATGACGTCATTAAGCAGCTTCAATCCCTGACACATGAACATCCCAATTTGGGGGCAATTCTGCTAGAAATGTCTGTCCTACACTCCCATTTCCTCATCTTTTGTCACAAGTGTCTGTGGAACGGTGGAGACGTTATTAGGAACAAATAGCTGCTCAATCCAATATGACTGCCAAGGGTTGGGAATGTTGCCTTGTCCGTATGGTCTGTATCTCAGGTCTGGGCCTTAACCCCCACCACCCACCTTAAACTGCCACAAACAACTGGCAGGACTTATATGGGCACATGACCCAGGGCTACATCACAATTGAGGGGTTATGTAACCTGGCCTCACAATGAAAACCATGGAAACACAGAAACCACAGAGATGGACAAAATACAGCAAAGTGCAACAAACTCTGCACTTGTGCATGAGATGGATGTTGCCACAGAGGTAAGGCATCTCGGGCTAAATACACAGCTGGACATCCGGCTTAACAATCTCCACCAGCAGATTTGTGTTTCGCTGGGGTCTACTAATGATCATGATGTCACCTTACTGGAGTTTGTCAGTATATTCAAGACAGAGATCGATAGATTATTGAATATTAAGGGAATCAACGGATATTGGGATAGTGCAAGAAAGTGGAGATGAGGTAGAAGATCAGCCATGATCTTATTGAATGGCGGAGCAGGCTCAAAGGGCTAAATGGCCTACTCCTGCTCCTATTTCTTATGTTTTTATGTTATGATGTGAAGAACCAGACTGAGATCCTTCGCAGTTTCAGAGTTTTGGCCCCAGCTTATGCGGACAAAATGGTCGAATTTCTCCTATCTCAGTTAGTGAACGCTTACCAACAAATGAGAGTGGAACACTCACTGTACAGAAGCACCTCATCCTATCGGTGCCATTGTACTTTGAGAGGAAGAAGGCTCCGATTGTGGCTGGAATAAAGCCAGTACTTCTAGACAAGAGCAGCAATCAGGAGAAGGAACTAATTGCCCAGGTAATATGTGTCATCGCCCATCAAGGCTACCTTGAGCCAGATGAAGGAAAGACAATGGTGTTCACCATCCAACAGTGTGCGGCACCCGTTGATTCAGGGACCCTGGCACCACCCAATCATCAGTCAGACCCGGTAACAGATGAAGAGTTAGTCACACCGTGTGGAAGAGTGATGTGTTTGATCACAACTGCAGTGAAGATGGAGGATGTCCTTTGGCCATCCTCACTGGAGTTTGTCACTATGACCCAGTACACCAAAGCTTTAACAATAATCTGCAACTGTTCAGCACATATTGGGAAAAAGAAACTGCAAGCGGGCAGTGAAAGGTTTTCCCTCACTTACAATGAAGATGCCAATCTCCCTAAAGCCTGCTGACCCGGCTCCTCATCATGTCTTGTTGCCCATATTAGGGAGGAGGGCGAGGAGCTGCGGCACTGAGGCTAATGCAAGTCCTGAGCCTCAATATCCACCCAGCAGCAGTGAGGGGGTGGGAAGAGGAGCTTGCAACATTAGTTAACCATTTACTGGAGAATTCCGAGGAGTCTCTGTCCCAATCGGAATCGGAGGAGAAATTATTGCTGGTCTTGTGCACAGCTTTGAATACCATTGATGACGAGGAATGGACATGTCAGCTCACTGATGGAATATCAAACAGATCAACACCAACCATCTTTCCCCACAAGAGAAGGGCTTTGTCTATAAATCTCCTGGGACTGTGCTCCGCCAGACCCACACGAAGAACGTAAAGGAGGAGCTTCACCAAATGTTACTAAGTGTGCAGCACAGTGAGTGCGGAGCGAGAGGGAGCAGCCACCCGAGCTGATGCAGAGCCCTGTTCGACAGTTAGCCGTGGACGCCTGCACGCTGTTCATACAACTACACACTGAATCAAACCAAGCTGACACCTGCCAATTGATACCAACCTGCCTGACCAGTACTTTCAGCTTGCAACCTCCAGAACTGGACAATGACAAGGACACAAATGGAAATATAAAAAAGACAGCGACGCTTTATCCCCAAACCACAAATACCCTGCAAAAGCTTCTGAAGCAAATGGGCCAGAAATTCGGCTGTTGTCGGGTGAGTACGCACTGTGTACTCACCCGTAAGGCCACCTGAACTGCCGGTTTCCTGCATGCACTGCGCATGCGCGGGAAACCGGAACTTCCGTTCCCCTGAAGGGAGGGGTTCAGAGGTGAACCACGTGCGCGGGAGAGGCTGTGCGCACGCAGCGAACTTAGGTTTTTTTTCAGGTTTCTCCGGGAAGGTAAGTATGGAAGAAGCTGCGCTTTTAAAAAGGAGGCGCAGGACTCGTTTTTAACAAGGTAAGTGGTTAATTAATTACAATTAAAAAAAATTTTCAACAGGTTTATCTTTTTTAGATACTTTAAAGAAAGGTAAGTTTATTTTTAGCACTGTTAAAAAGTATTTTAATTTTTTCAAAAATTTACATTTTTGTTTAAAGTCGTTAATTTATTTAACTTATAGTTATTTTAAAAATGTGATGGTTTTTTAAAAAATTTATTTGAAGTTTAGGTGTTGTTTTGGGGCCGATTTCAATTCATAGATTTGACAGGTCTTCCTGTCAAATCTATGAATGAAAGATGGTCTGCTGCCATTGGCTCTCCATGGCCCACGTGATCCCAGGGAACGCATCGCACTAACTACACCCCTGGGATACACAAGCACTGCGCGCCGGCAGCTGCAGGAGGCCCAGGAGCTGAAGTCCCCGTGGGCCCAGAGGTCAACGGCAGGCGCGGTAGGTAGGTGCGCACGGGATCCTTGAACCCGCGGGAAGCCAGGGAGCCGAATTTCTGGGCCATTACTTCAGGACCCTGAAGGACTTGAGGCCATTTTCAATGGTGTGGAAGACGGGATCATTTCAACAAAAGACAATGAACGAGAGAGAGCCACGGACACGACCTTCGAGCTTCTGAAACTTTACTTGGGGAAGCTCAGTGTTAGTGAGGTAGTGCCTGGAAATAACACGGGGACTCTGATTGGACGACTGATGCTGCGTTGTGCAGACCCATCGCTTCCCGTTTGACAGATGGCCCTGGACACTTTCTACATAATCCTGGCCATTCATTTCTCTTGGGAAGGCACCAATCTGGATCAGCAAACGGAGCAGTTCGAGGAACTGAAAACAGTCAGAGAACAGTTAGTTAACCCTGACACTTCAGTCCTCTTTCAATCATGCTATCAGATCACAGAGGTCATTTCCAAGTGTTGGCCCCATGACCAGCTGGGCAATTTGCGCTTTATGGTCTTCAAAGGACTGTCCGACCAACATGACTTGTAAATTTGTAATTTTATGAATTGTAAATAAATAGATATCCTGTTGTTCCATTGTAACTATCGGTCGATCTTCAAATGGTGCTGTGGGACTGGGAGTGTGCACACACATTTACACAGACTGACACCCTCACCCTCACACTCACACACAGACTGACACCCTCACCCTCACACTCACACAAACTCACACACAAACTGCCACCCTCGCCCTCACACTCACACAAACTCACACACAGACTGACACCCTCGCCCTCACACTCACACAAACTCACACACAGACACTGTAGGGGGTGGTGTGGTAGGGTCAGCTTCACCTCTGACTCAGTGAGCGGTTCGAATCGCTCCTATGCCCCTGGTTCTAGACCTTGGACTTATTTAGGGGTCGTGAACAAAGGTGCAGTAGACAACATGTTTGATGAAAGAATTTCGATCTTTATTCAAGAAAGTAAAACACAACACAAACACTCTTAACACTCTAAAGGTGGGGAACACTTCGGTACAGGCGAGGGAAATAACATTCGAAGAATACTTCACCCCTCCCAATCCCACTTCACTAGCTAGGTTGGACTCTGGAGAACCAGGGATAATGCTCACCAAACGAATCCTTGACAGTTGAGAGTTAGGGTTTAGAGTCTTTTGAGTAAAAAGTTTCGTAAGGCCCTTGTTGGCGCGAGGTGTCTGATGGTCACTGAGGCGGTCGCTCTGGTCTCTTCTTGCGTGGCAGCCTACTTCTGGAGCTGTTGGCTTTCTTTGTTGAACTGCTTTCTGTTTCAACTGTCTTCTTCCGAGCTGTGGAACTGCCTTCTTGCAGAACTGTGGAAACTGCCTTCTGCCTGCTTGTTGAACTTGAACTGTTTTACTGGAGAACTGGAGAACTCCCTTCTTACTGAACTGTCTTCTTTAACTGCCCAACTTGCTTCTCCTGAACTCTGTAATTCCAGCACTGACTTCTGCTGAAAAACAGGCTTTCAAATTGAACTCCAAAACTGCAGAACTGCCTTCTGTTGAACTTGAACTGTTGTTACTCCTGAACTGCTTGATGGGCCTTCAATTATAGTAAATTGAAGTGGCCTTATCAAAACCAAATCAAATCCCGGTCATTGTAAGACCTCGTTAACAGTAACGACTTTACTAGCGTGTTAACTGGTTTTGTAAATGTGTGACATGGTTTCAGGTAGCTCCATCCTGTCGATCTGTTGTTTAATCGGAGTTTGAATTGTCCTCATGTTTTGGGTTTCTTGACTGGGCCTAGGACTTCGATCGAATATTTGCTTTATGCATGTCTTTAATGGGTTCTGTAAACGGTTTGATGGGACCTGTTGTTTTGGGTGAGACTGTCTCCTCCTAGGGTCTATCGTCAAAATATTGATGCATGCTGGGGCTTTGAGTGAGGTCATCCCGGTTCCCCAGACATTGCAATTGACTGCAATACCCAAACTGCTTTTACAGAGGTCGAACCCAACTTCCTTCGTAGCCTTTTCTCCCTTTACAGGCCCAGACATGCTTTTAAAATGCCAAAACTTGGTTTTTGGTCTTACAGTCTCTTAGGTTAGGCCCAAATGCATTTTTATCACTCTGAGGTAGTTCCAAAGTCCTTTTTCCTTAGGTTTTGGGGATCTGCTAATTTTGGAAACCTTACAACACACCCTCACAAACTCTCACTCACACACACTCACACACAGACACACCCTCACAAACTCACACTCACACACACTCACACTCACACTCACACACACACACACACACACACTCACTCACACTCGCGCGCACCCTCACAATCTCACACTCGCATACACACTCACACTCACACTCGCACACTCTGTCTGAGGCTGAACCGGACTGTTCGCAACCTTGGTGTTATATTTGACCCTGAAATGAGGTTCCGACCACATATTCGCGCCATAACTAAAACTGCCTATTTCCACCTCCGTAACTTCGCCCGTCTCCGCCCTGCCTCAGCTCATTTGCTGCTGAAACCCTCATCCATGCCTATGTTCCCTCTAGACTTGACTATTTCAACGCACTCCTGGCTGGCCTCTCACGTTCCACCCTGTGTAAACTTGTGGTCATCCAAAACTCGGCTGCCCGTGTCCTAACTCACACCAAGTCCCGTTCACCCATCACCCTTCACCCTTATGCTTGCTGACCTACTCGAGGGGCTGAATGGTCTCCTTCTGTTCCTAATTTTCTTATCTTCCTGATGAGAGAGTGCTTTTTGAAGGGGTGGACACAGGAGGAAATGTTGTTGGAAGGTGGTAAGAGGTTATGGGGGATAAAACAAATAGGTCAGAGATGGAAGTAGTGAGGCCAAAGTAGGCAAAGATGGCAAAGTAGAGGGGGTGACTGTGATGGGTAGGACTATTTAAGGGACAACAGGAGGTCAGGAAAATCAGAGGAGAAAGGATAAGGGGAGTTGAGATGGAGATTGAAATGACCGAGGATGAGGAGTCACTGAGTGGAGAGGCTAAAGGAGGAAAGCAGGGAGGATTTGTGGGTGAGAAAACTGGGGTGGTGGACAATAGAGAACAAGGATTGTAAAGGAGAGAAGAGTGGAACACATGTCACAACGGACCGCACTGATGTCACAGCAGCTTCCTGATGACATCATTAAGCAGCTTCAATCCCTGATACATGAACATCCCAATTTGGGGGCAATTAGAGTCATAGGGGGAAAAATTCAGTTGGTTGCGCCTCCCGTTAGCGCCTTAAGAGGGCGCTAATGGGGCGCAAAGCATCTAGCGCCCAGGCGCGGCGAAGTTTGCGCCGCTCGCGAAATTAACTAGACATTTTGTGGCGGCACTAAACACTACCGCCACGATCTCCTGTGCCGGCAGATCGTGACGTCAGTCGAGTGCGCAACGCCCCGGTATCGCCCCGGAGCGGATATTGAGCGGCGCCCCCTGCCTTACCGCCTGACGCTAGCAACGACAGGTTGAGGGGAGCGTTCTGCAGTCATGAAGGGAAAGGGGGAGCGCTATTTAAAGGTGACCGCTTCCTGCCTTTTATTGTTGGTGCCATTTTTGAACTATGCATTCTGAGAGAGAGAGAGAGAGACTTCTGGAGAGATTCAACGTTGCATGAAGGAGTTTTGGGTACTGAGCAGCACTTTGCAGGTTCATTTTGATTTGCCATTCCTTGTATCGATTTAGAAGAGTCTGTGGGGGCTGCACTCTGAGCTCTTTGCCTGGTACTCTCCATTGTTCTTACCAGTAGATTTGATGTGCAGGTCTTTCCAGGCCGAGATTCAAGGCTGCAATGAGCAGGATGTGGATGGAAAGCAAGATTAACCATCCCCTTTAAGAACTGGCCCGTGCCATTGTGTGTGTGTTCCATTGCTGACTGACATTACATGAGCTTCGCCAGCGCTCTGAGTTAGCGCATCGCTCCTCGGCCTTAAGACAGGTGTGAAGCGCCTGATTTAGCGCTCCAATCACCTCCAGGGGCGATAAAAATCAAGTTTGCAGTTGGTGGCGATAATTAGCGCCAGGCGCTAATCTTTGCGCCCGGCCGATAATTGCGCCCCAAATGGGGCGATACTGAATTTCTCCCCCATAGAATCATAGGGGTAGAAATTAGGTCGCGCCCCATTTGGGGCGCAAATATCGTCCGGACGCAAATATTAGCGCCTGGCGCTAATTATCGGCACTGACAGGAAACTTCACTTTTACCGCCCCGGGAGGTAAGTGGAGCGCTAAAGCAGGCGCTGCACACCTCTCTTAAGGCGCAAAGGCCGAGCAGTGAGGCGCTAACTCGGAGCGCTGGCGAAGCTCATGTAATGTCAGTCAGCAATGGAACACACACACAATGGCACGGGCCAGTTCTTAAAGGGGATGGTTAATCTTGCTTTCCATCCACATCCTGTTCATTGCTGCCTTGAATCTCGGCCTGGAGAGACTTGCACATCAAATGTGCTGGAAAGAACAATGGAGAGTACCAGGCAAAGAGCTCAGAGTGCAGCTCCCACAGTCTCTGCTAAATCGATACAAGGAATGGCAAATCAAAATGAACCTGCAAAGTGCTGCTCAGTACCCAAAACTCCTTCACACAACGTTGAATCTCTCCAGAAGTCTCTCCCTCTCTCTCTCAGAATGCGTAGTTCAAAAATGCCACCAACAATGAAAGACAGGAAGAGGCCCCCTTTAAATAGCGCCCCCCCCAGCCCCACAGCGATTGATAGCGTTCCAGTCTTCCGGTCGTTGGAAGCGCCAGGCGGTAAGGCAGGGGGCGCCACTCAATTTCCGCTACGGGGCGCCACAAGGGCGTTGCACCATGGAATGACGTCACAATCTGCGCGCGCAGGTGGTCGCAGCAGTAAGTTTTAGCGCCGCCGCACAATCTCAAGTTAAGTTCTCGAGCGGCGCAAACATCGCTGCACCCGGGCGTTAGCGGCTTTGCGCCCCATTAGCGCCCTCTTAAGGCGCTAACGGGAGGCGCAACCAAGTGAATTTTTACCCCATAGAGTTATACAGCACAGAAAGAGGCCCTTTGGCCCATCGTGTCCGCACCGGCCATCAAGCCCTGTCTATTCTAATCCCATTTTCCAGCACTTGGTCCGTAGCCTTGTATGCTATGGCGTTTCAAGTGCTCATCTAAATGCTTCTTGAATGTTGTAAGGGTTCCTGCCTCTACTACTCTTTCAGGCAGTGAGTTCCAGATTCCAACCACCCTCTGGGTGAAAAGGTTTTACCTCAAATCCCCTCTAAACCTCCTGCCCCTTACCTTAAAACTATGCCCCCTGGTTATTGACCCCTCTACTAAGGGGAAAAGTTCCTTTCTATCTACCCTATCTATGCCCCTCATAATTTTGTACACCTCAATCAGGTCCACCTCAGCCTTCTCTGCTCTAAGGAAAACAGCCCCAGCCTGTCCAGTCTCTCTTCATAGCTGAAACGCTCCAGCCCAGGTAACATCCTGGTGAATCTCCTCTGCATCCTCTCCAATGCAATCACATCCTTCCTATAGTGTGGCGACCAGAACTGCACACAGTATTCCAGCTGTGGCCTAACTCGTGTTTTGTACAGCTCCATCATAACCTCCCTGCTCTTATATTCTATGCCTCGGCTAATGAAGGCAAGTATCCCATATGCCTTCTTAACCACCTTATCTACCTGTCCTGCTGCCTTCAGGGATCTATGTACTGTACATGCACACCAAGGTCCCTCTGATCCTCTGTCCTTCCTAGGGTCCTACCATTCATTGTGTATTCCCTTGCCTTGTTAGTCCTCCCAAAATGCATCACCTCACACTTTTCAGGGTTAAATTCCATTTGCCACTGTCCTGCCCATCTGACCAACCCGTCTATATCATCCTGCAGCCTGAGGCTTCCCTCCTCGCTATTTACCACTCCACCAATTTTCGTGTCATCTGCGAACTTACTGATCATACCTCCTACATTCATATCTAAATCATTAATGTACACTACAAACAGCAAGGGACACAGCACCAATCCCTGCGGTACACCACTGGACACAGGCTTCCAGTCACAAAAACAACCTTCGACCATCACCCTCTGCCTCCTGCCACTAAGCCAATTTTGGACCCAATGTGCCAAATTGCCCTGGGTCCCATGGGCTCTTACCTTCTTGACCAGTCTCCCATGCGGGACTTTGTTAAAAGCCTTACTGAAGTCCATGTAGACTACATCAACTGCACTACCCTCATCCACACACCTAGTCACCCCCTCGAAAAATTCAATCAAATTGGTCAGACATGATCTTCCCCCTGACAAAGCCATGCTGACTATCCTTGATTAATCCTTGCCTCTCCAAGTGGAGACTAATTCTGTCCCTCAGAATGTTTTCCAATAATTTCCCGACCACTGATGTTAGGCTCACTGGTCTGTAATTCCCTGGTTTATCCCTACTACCCTTCTTGAATAATGGTACTACGTTAGCTGTCCTCCAGTCCTCTGGCATCTCCTCTGTGGACAAAATTGAGAGGTCGCACAACACCAGGTTATAGTCCAACAGTTTTATTTGAAATCACAAGCTTTCAGAGCTTACTACTCCTTCGTCGGGTGAAGTAAAAAGATACAGAATCGCCAAAGCATATATAGACAGAGAACAAAGCATTGTTCTTTATCTATATATGCTTTGGCGATTCTGTATCTTTTTACTTCACCCGACGAAGGAGTAGTAAGCTCCGAAAACTTGTGATTTCAAATAAAACTGTTGGACTATAACCTGGTGTTGTGCGACCTCTCAATTTTGTCCACCCCAGTCCAACACCGGCATCTCCGCATCATCTCCTCTGTGGCCAGAGAGGTTCTGAAAATTTGTGTCAGAGCCCCTGCAATCTCCTTAATTGCCTCACACAGCAGCCTGGGTTACATCTTGTCTGGGCCTGGGGATTTATCCACTTTTAAGCCCGCTAAAACCACTAGTACCTCCTCCCTCTTAATGCTAATTTGTTCAAGTATATCACAATCCCCCTGCCTGATTTCTATGCCTATATCATCCTTCTCCATAGTGAACACAGTTGCAAAATATTCATTTAAAACCTCACCTACATCTTCCGGCTCTGCACACAAATTGCCACTTTGGTCTCTAATGGACCCTACTCTTTCCCTGGTTATCCTCTTGCCCTTAATATACTTATAAAACACCTTGGGATTTTCCTTTATTTTGCCCGCCAGTGTTTTTTCATGCCCCCTCTTCGCTCTCCTAATTTCTTTTTTAATTACCCCCCTGCACTTTCTATACTCCTCTAGGGCTTCCACTGTTTTTAGTCCTTTGTACCTGCCAAAAGCCTCCCTTTTTTTCCTAATGCATTCTTGTATATCCCTTGACATCCAGGGTTCCCTGGACTTGTTGGTCCCACCCTTGACCTTTACGGGAACATGTTGGCGCTGTACTCTCTCTATTTCCTTTCTGAATGACTCCCACTGGTCTGATGGGGATTTTCCTACAAGTAACTGATCCCAGTCCACTTTGGCCAGATCCTGCCTTATCATATTAAAATCGGCCTTCCCCCAATTTAGAACCTTTTTCTTTCTGGTCCATCTTTGTCCTTTTCCGTGACTACCTTACATCTCACCAAATTATGGTCACTGTCACCAAAATGCTCTCCTACTGACACTTCTACCACTTGCCCAGCGACATTCCCTAGAATTAGGTCCAGTACCGCCCCCTCTCTTGTAGGACTTTCTACATGCTGGCTCAAAAAGCTCTCCTGGATGTACTTTAAGAATTCCGCACCCTCTAAGCCTTTCACACTCTGACTATCCCAGTTAATATTGGGGAAGTTGAAATCCCCTACTATTATTACCCTATTATTTCTACACTTCTCTGAGATTTGCCTACATATCTGTTCTTCTATCTCCCCCTGACTGTTTGGGGGCCTATAGTACACTCCCAGCAAAGTGCTTGCCCCCTTTTTGTTTTTAAGTTCTACCCATATGGCCTCATTAGAGGAACCTGCTAAGATATCATCCCTCCTTACTGCAGTAATTGACTCCTTGATTAATATTGCGACACCCCTATCTCTTTTACACTCCCCTCTGTCTCGCCTGAAGATTCTATACCCCGGAATATTGAGCTGCCAGTCCTGCCCCTCCCTCAACCATGTCTCTGTGATAGCAACAATATCATACTCCCATGTGTTCATCAACACCTTCAATTCATCTGCCTTACTCGCAAGACTCCTTGCATTAAAATAAATGCCATCTAGCCTTGCCATACTCCCTTGTGCCGTTACATATTTGCTCTGCCTTCCAGACTGACTTGTTTTTTCCTCTATATTTGGCTGTGCATCACCCCCTAATATAGCCCCACTCCGTATCCCATCCCCCTGCCAAGTTAGTTTAAACCCCCCCCCCCAACAGCACTAGCAAACCTCCCTGTAAGGATGTTGGTCCCGTTCCAGGTTCAGGTGCAATCCGTCCGACTTGTACAGGTCCCACCTTCCCCAGAAACAGACCCAGTGATCCAGGAAACTAAAGCCCTCCCTCCTGCACCAACTCTTTAGCTATGCATTCATCTGCTCTATCCTCCTATTCTATACTCACTGGCACGTGGCACCGGGAGTAATCCAGAGATTACAACCTTTGAGGTCCTGCTTTTTAATCTGCTACCTAGCTCCCTAAATTCTTGTTGCAGGACCTCATCCCCCTTTCTACCTATGTCGTTGGTACCAATGTGAACCACGACCTCTGACTGTTTGCCCTCCCCCTTCAGAATGCCCTGCAGCCGTTCAGTGACATCCTTGACCCTGGCACCAGGGAGGCAACATACCATCCTGGAGTCACGTCTGCGGCCACAGAAACGCCTGTCTGCACCCCTCACTATTGAGTCTCCTACCACTATTGCCCTTCCACTCTTACTCATCCCCCCTTGTGCAGCTGAGCCACCCACAGTGCCGTGAACTTGGCTCTGGCTGCACTCCCCAGAGGAACCGTCACTTTTACCGTTTTCCAACACAGAAAAACGGTTGTTGAGTGAGATGCACTCTGGGGCTTTCCTGATTACCTGCCTGCCCCCCTTCTTCTGACTGGTGGTCTCCCATTCCCTCTCTGACTGCACTTTCTTAAGCTGCGGGGTGACCACGTCTAAAAACGTGCTATCCACGTAACTCTCAGCCTCGCGGATACACCGCAGTGCCTCCAGCTGATGCTCGAGCTCCGAAAACCGGATCTCAAGTTGGCCAAACCGTTGGCACTTACTGCACATGTGGTCATCCTGACTGCAAGAAGCGTCTAGGAATTCCCACATGCTGCAGGCCGTGCAACGCACGGGACTGAGGTCCCCTGCCATACTTTTAATTAAAAAACCCTTACCTCAAATTTAAAACTCTCGGATTCTCGCTCTCCCGAACTACCTTAACTATGAACTACCTTAAAAGAAATAAACTTAAAATTGAAGAAAAAAAAAGCACTAACCCACTACTCACCAATCAGCTTCTTCCCCTGCGCCGGCGTCACTTTCTGTACTGTGACGTCACTCTCGAATTCTGCCGCCGCTCGACTGGGCCTGAAAATCACCGACCTTTATTTTCTCCCACAGCCGCTGCTCCCTCGCAGGTCCGCCACTCCCGCTGCTGCCGCTGCTCCCTTTTCTGCTAGAAATGTCTGTCCTACACTCCCATTTCTACATCTTTTGTCACAAGTACTTTGAGTGTCTGTGGTGCGGTGGGTTCTTTATTGGAACAAACAGCTGCTCAATCCAATATGGCTGCCAAGGTTTGCGAATGTTTCCTTGTCTAAACTTGACTATTCCAGCGCACTCCTGGCTGGCCTCCCATGTTCTACCCTATGTAAACTTGAGGTCATCCTAAACTCAGCTGCCCGTGTCCTAACTCACACCAAGTCCCGTTCACCCAGCACCCCTGTGCTCGCTGACCTAGATTGGCTACAGGTTAAGCAACGCCTCGATTTCAAAATTCTCATCCTTGTTTTCAAATCCCTCCATGGCCTCTCGCCCCCTCCCTATCTCTGTAATCTCTTCAGCCCCACAACCCCCCCGAGATATCTGCGCTCCTCTAATTCTGCCCTCTTGAGCATCCCTGATTATAATCGCTCAACCATTGGTGGCCATGCCTTCTGTTGCCTCGGCCCTAAGCTCTGGAATTCCCTGCCTAAACCTCTCCGCCTCACCACCTCTCTTTCCTCCTTTAAGACGCTCCTTAAAACCTACCTCTTTGACCAAGCTTTTGGTCACCTGCCCTAATTTCTCCATATGTGGCTCGGTGTCAAATTTTTTGCCTTATAACACTCCTGTGAAGCGCCTTGGGACATTTTATGTTAAAGGCGCTATATAAATACACGTTGTTGTTGTAGGGTCTGTATCTCAGGTCTGGGCCTTAACCCCCACCACCCACCTTAAACTGCCACAAACAGCTGGCAGGACTTATATGGGCACATGACCCAGGGCCACATCACATTTGAGGGGTTATGTAACCTGGCCTCACAATGAAAACCATGGCAACACAGAAACCACAGAGGTGGACAAAATACAGCAAAGTGCAACAAACTCAGCACTTGAGATGGATGTTGCCACAGAGATAAGTGACTCAGGCTAAACAGGCTAAACAGAAAGACATCCTGCTCAACAATCTGCACCAGTAGATTATTGTTTCGCCCTCACATTCACAAGCACAAACCCTCACACACGCTCACACAACCTCACGCTCACTCTCACACACACCCTCACCCTCACACACACACTTACACAAACCATCACACAAACACTCTCAACCTCACACACTCACACACACCCTCACACACCCTCATCCTCACACTCACACACACATAAACACACACCTCACCCTCACATTCATACACATCTTCACCCTCACACACACACAAACCCTCACACACATGCATCCTCACCCTCATACATTCACAAACACATAATCACACGCACACACACACACCCTCACACTGGCACACTCACACACACCCTCACCCTCACACTCACACGCACACTCACACTCGCACATTATGTCTGAGGCTGAACCAGACTTTGCAACCTTGGTGTTATATTTGACCCTGAAATGAGGTTTCGACCACATATTCGTGTCATCACCAAGTCCACCTATTTCCACCTCCGTAACATCGCCTGTCTCCGCCCTTGTCTCAGCTCAACTGCTGCTGAAACCATCATCCATGCTTTTGTTACTACAGACTTGACTATTCCAACACACTCCTGGCTGGCCTGTCACGTTCTACCCTACGTAACCTTGAGGTCATCCAAAACTCGGCTGCCCATGTCCTAACTCACACCAAGTCCCGTTTACCCTTCACCATTCTGCTCACTGACCTACATTGGCTCCCGGTTAAGCAGCGCCTCAATTATAAAATTCTCATTCTTGTTTTCAAATCCCTCCATGGTCTTGCCGCTCCCTATCTCTGTAATCTCCTCCAGCCCCACCACGCCTGCCACCGCCCCCCCGCCCCCGCCCCCCCCCCCCCCACCCCACCCCTGAGATATCTGTGCTCCTAGAATCATAGAATCATAGAAAGTTACAGCACGGAAGGAGGCCATTTCGGCCCATCGTGTCCGCGCCAGCCAACAAAGAGCGATCCAACCTAATCCCACTTCCCAGCTCTTGGTCCGTAGCCCTGCAGGTTACAGCATCCCAAGTGCACATCCAAGTACTTTTTAAATGTGGTTAGGGTTTTCTGCCTCTACCACCCTTTCAGGCAGTGAGTTCCAGACCTCCACAACCCTCTGGGTGAAGAAATTTCCCCTCAAATCCCCTCTAAACCTTCCCCCAATTACTTTAAATCTGTGTCCCCTGGTTTTTGACCTCTCTGCTGAGGGAAATAGGCCCTATCTATCCACTTTATCTAGGTCCCTCATAATTTTATACACCTCAATAAGGTCTCCCCTCAGCCTCCTCTGTTCCAAGGCAAACAGACCCAGCCTATCCAGTCTTTCCTCATAGCTAAGATTCTCTACTCCCGGCAACATCCTTGTAAATCTCCTCTGTACCCTCTCTAGTGCAATCACATCTTTCCTGTAATGTGATGACCAGAACTGCACGCAGTACTCTAGCTGAGGCCTAACTAGTGTTTTATACAGTTGAAGCATAACCCCCCTGCTCTTGTATTCTATGCCACGGATAATAAAGGCAAGCATTCCGTATGCCTTCTTAACCACCTTATTTACTTGGCCTGCTACCTTCAGGGATCTGTGGACATGCACTCCAAGGTCCCTTTGTTCCTCTACACTACTCAGTGTCCTACCATTTAATGTGTATTCCCTTTCCTTGTTAGCCCTCCCCAAATGCATTACCCCACACTTCTCCGGATTCAATTCCATTTGCCACTGTTCTGCCCACCTGACCAATTTATTGATATCTTCCTGCAGTCTGCAGCTTCCTTCTTCAGTATCAACCACACAGCCGATTTTAGTATCATCTGCAAACTTCTTAATCATACCCCCTATATTCAAGTCTAGATCATTGATATATACCACAAAAAGCAAGGGACCTAGTACTGAGCCCTGCGGAACCCCACAGGAAACAGCCTTCCAGTCACAAAAACACCCATCAACCATTACCCTCTGCTTTCTGTCTCTGAGCCAGTTTTGAATCCAATTTGACACTTTGCCCTGGATCCCATGGGCTTTTAACTTCATGATCAGTCTGCCATGTGGAACCTTATCAAAAGCCTTGCTAAAGTCCATATACACTACATCAAACGCACTAGCCTCATCTACCCTCCTTGTTACCTCCTCAAAAAATTCAATCAAGTTTGTCAGACACGACCTTCCCTTAACAAATCTGTGCTGACTATCCTTGATTAATCCGTATCTTTCTAAATGAAGATTTATCCTGTCCTTCAGAATTCTTTACAATAATTTTCCCACAATCGAGGTTAGGCTGACTGGCCTGTAATTACTCAGTCTATCCTTTTCTCCCTTTTTAAACAAGGGCACCACATTAGCAGTCCTCCAGTCCTCCGGCACCACACCTGAAGCCAGAGAGGATTGAAAAATGATGGTCAGGGCCTCTGCTATTTCCTCTTTTGCTTCGCTTAACAGCCTGGGATACATTTCATCCAGGCCTGGGGATTTATCCACTTTAAAAGCTGCTAAGCCCCTTAATACTTCCTCTCTCACTATGTTTATTTCATCTAATATTTCACACTCCTCCCCCCTGATAGCAACATCTGCTTCGCCCCTCTCCTTTGTGAAAACAGACGCAAAGTATTCATTAAGAACCCTACCGACGTCTCCCGCCTCCACACACTGATTACCCTCATGATCTCTGATAGGCCCTACCCTTTCTTTAGTTATCCCTCTTACCCTTAATATATTTATAAAACATCTTTGGGTTTTCCTTGATTTTACTTGCCAAGAATTTTTCATGCTCTCTCTTTGCTTTCCTAATATCATTTTTAATTGCACCCCTGCACTTTCTGTACTCCTCTAAAGATTCTGGAGTATTTAGCCCTCGGTATCTGTCATACGCCTCCCTTTTTTTCTTTATCCTACCCTGTATGTCTCTAGACATCCAGGGGGCTCTAGATTTGTTAGTCCCACCTTTTTTCTTTAAGGGAACATATTTGGTCTGAACCCTCCGGATCTCCTCCTTGAATGCCTCCCACTGCTCTGACACTGATTTACCTTCAAGTAGCTGTTTCCAGTCCACTATGGCTAAATCCCCTCTGAGCTTAGCAAAATTAGCTTTTCCCCAATTTAGAATTTTATTCCTGGTCTATCCTTGTCCTTTTCCATAACTACCTTAAATCTAACAGAATTATGGTCACTAGCACCAAAATGCTCCCCCACTGATACGCCTTCTACCTGCCCAGCTTCATTTCCTAAAACTAAATCCAGAACCGCCCCCTCCCTTGTTGGGCTTGCTACATACTGGCTAAAAAAGTTCTCCTGGATGCATTTTAGGAATTCTGCACCTTCTATACCTTTCACACTAATTTTATCCCAGTTAATATTGGGGTAGTTGAAACCCCCTACCATTACTGCCCTATAGTTTTTGCACTTCTCAGAAATTTGTCTACATATTTGTTCTTCTATCTCCCTCTCACTGTTTGGTGATCTGAAGTACACTCCCAGCAGTGTGATCGCCCCTTTTTTGTTTTTCAATTCGACCCATATGGCCTCGTTTGATGATCCCTCCAACATATCATCCCTCCTCACAGCTGTAATAGTTTATTTAATCAATACCGTGACCCCCCCTCCATTTTTACCTCCCTTTCTTTCCCGTCTGAAAATCCTGTAACCAGGAATGTTGAGCTGCCCCTCTTTCAGCCACGTCTCTGTAATAGCTATAATATCATAGTCCCAAGTGACCTGTGACCTGTGGCCTGTGACCTCAGCTCATCTGCATTGTTCGCTATACTCCTTGCATTCTTCCTCTGGAGCATCCCTGATTTTAATTGCTCAACCATTGATGGCCGTGCCTTCAGCTGCCAAGACCATAAGCTCTGGAATTCCCGCCCTAAACTTCTCTGCCTCTCAACCTCTCTTTCCTCCTTTGAGAGACTCCTTAAAACCTACCTCTTTGACCAAGCTTATGGTCATCGGCCCTGATTTCCCCTTATGTGGTGCGGTGTCAAATTTTGTTTTATAACACTCCTGAGAAGTGACTTGAGGCGTTTTACTATGTTAAAGGCGCTATATAATAATAAAAGTTGTTATTGAGTGAGTGGAGAGGTACATTCCTCTATCTGAATAGGTGCTACATAATGAGGCATGTATCATTGATCAGTGAGTGGAGAGATATTCCTTATTTAAGGAAGGATATACTTGTATTGGAGGCAGTTCAGAGACGATTCACTTGGTTAATTCCAGAGATGAGGGGTTTGACTTATGAGGAAAGGTTGAGCAGGTTGGGCCTATACTCATTGGAATTTAGAAGAATGAGAGGTGATCTTATCGAAACATATAAGATACTGAGGGGGCTCGACAGGGTAGATGCAGAGAGGATGTTTCCCCTCGTGTGGAAATCTAGAACGTGGGAGCACAGTTTCAGAATAAAGGGTCGTCCTTTTAGAACTGAGATGAGGAGGAATTTCTTCTCTCAGAGGGTCGTAAATCTGTGGAATTCTCTGCCCCAGAGAGCCGTGAAGGCTGGGTCATTAAATACATTTAAAGTGGAGCTAGACAAATTTTTGCAAGATAAGGGAGTGAAGGGTTATGGGGAGCAGGCGGGGAAGTGGCTTTGAGCCCAAGATCAGCCATGATCTTATTGAATGGCGGAGCAGGCTCGAGGGGCCAAGTGGCCTATTCCTGCTCCTATTTCTTATGTTCTTATAGTCCTGTATAGCTGCCAAGCCATTCAGGAGTGAAATCACAAATCATTTTGTAACACATAGGGTAGTAGAAATCTGGAACTCCCTCCCTAAATCGGCTGTGAATTTTACGACAATTGGAGATTTCAAGACTGAGATTGAGAGATTATTGTTAGCTAAGGGTATGAAGGCATATGGAGCAAAGATGGGGTAAATAGAGTTGAGCTACAGATCTGCCATGATCTAATTGAATGGCAGAGCAAACCCGAGGGGCTGAATGGCCTCCTCCTGTTCCTAATGTTCATATCTTCCTGTCACAGAGAGTTTTTGCAGGGTGGATGCAGATGAAAATGGGGTTGGAAGGTGGTAGGGGGGGTTACAGATGAAAAATGAATTGGTCAGAGATGACCTTGTCAGTGATTGAGATCATGGAAGTAGTGAGGTCAGGACAGATGGCAAAGTAGAGGGGGTGGCCGTGATGGGTAGGAGTGTTTCAGGGACAACAGGAGGGCAGTAAAATCGGAGGAGAAAGGACAAGGGGAGCTGAGATGGAGATTGATATGAGCGAGGATGGGGAGTCACTGAGTGCAGAGACTGAAGGAGGAAAGCGGGGAGGATTTGTGGGTGAGAAACCAGGGGTGGTGGGCAATAGAGAACAAGGATTGTAAAGGAGAGAAGAGTGGAACACATGTCACAACTAAACGCTCTGATGTCACAACTAAATGCTCTGATGTCACAGCCGCCTGCTCTGATGTCACAATGGACCACTCTGATGTCACAGCAGATTCCTGATGACATCATTAAGCAGCTTCAATCCCTGACACATGAACATCCCAATTTGGAGGCAATTCTGCTAGAAATGTCTGTCCTACACTCCCATTTCTACAACTTTTGTCACAAGTACTCTGAGTGTCTGTGGAGACGTTATTAGGAACAAACAGCTGCTCAATCCAGTATGGCTGCCAAGGGTTGGGAATGTTGCCTTGTCCGTGTGGTCTGTATCTCAGGTCTGGGCCTTAACCCCCACCACCCACCTTAAACTGCCACAAACAACTGGCAGGACTTATATGGGCACATGACCCAGGGCCACATCACAACCGAGGGGTTATGACAACACAGAAACCACAGGGCTGGACAAAATACAGCAAAGTGCAACAAACTCTGCACTTGAGATGAATGTTGCCACAGAGATAAGGTGACTCAGGCTAAACACACAGAAGGACATCCTGTTTAACAATCTCCACCAGCAGATTTGTGTTTCGCTGGGGCCTAATGTTCCTCTTGCTGTGAAGAAGCAGACTGAGATCCATCGCTGTTTCAGAGTTCTGGCCCCAGCTTATCATCAGCCAGACCCGGTAACAGATGAAGAATTAATCACACTATGTGGAAAAGTGATGTGTTTGATTACGACTGCAGTGAAGATGGAGGGTGTCCTTTGGGTATCCTTACTGGAGTTTGTCATTATAACCCAGTACACCAAGGGGTTGTAATTCCCCTCGTTAGCGCCTCCGTTGGGAGGCGTTAACGAGGCGCGAATGTCTTTGCGCCCCCACCGAGGCGATAACCACGCCTCCTGCGAAATTCCGCGAGAGGTTGGCGGCGGCGCTACCGGGTATCATGACGTCATCTCCGGGCGCTGTGCCCCGGTAACACCTTGGAAGAAAAATTTGCAATCGCGTCCCGCAGCAGCGCCTGGCGATGTTCCCGAATGCTGCAGGGGTTGCGCAGAGTGAGGTCGGACGCCCGCGAGGCGCAACTTAAAGGCGTGGTGGGCAGCCGGCCAAAAAAATCTGCCGATTATTAAAAATATTTATTTTTGGCCACCGGTCGCGGCGTCCGTGCCGCAATCACTCAGCCCGGCCCTCTGCACTCCTGCTCCCCGGGGGCCCACATATCATAAAATAAACCTGCGAGCTCTCAGTGTGGGGCCCTTCCCTTTAATGCAGGGAAGAGCCTCTGCACACGGCAGTGCCACGTGAGGCCACTAGTGGTGCCGCTGAGCACTTTGCCACCTCTCGCGCTCCAAGGGGCTAGACCAGCGCTCGATTTAACGCTCCACTTCCCTCTTGGAAGAAAAATGGGAATTTAACTGATGTTTGAAAAGGTTAGCATTGGGCACTAACTTTCCAAACATTTTTTACTCAGCGCCCCAAGCGGCCCTCCAGGCGAATTTCACCCCCCAAGGTTTTAACAATAATCTGCAACTGTTCAGCACACATTGGGGAAAAGAAACTGCGAGCCGGCAGTGAAAGCTTTTCCCTCACTTACAATGAAGATGCCAATCTCCCTAAAGCCCAGGCACTGCTGACCCGGCTCCTCCTCGTGTCTTGTTGCCCATATTAGGGAGGAGGGCGAGGAGCTGCGGCACTGAGGCTAATGCAAGTCCTAAGCCTCAATATCCACCCAGCAGCAGTGAGGGGGTGGGTAGAGGAGCTTCCATCTTTAGTTAATCATTTACTGGAGAATTCCGAGGAGTCTCTGTCCCAATCGGAATGGGAGGAGATATTATTTCTGGTCTTGTGCACAGCTCTGAATACCATTGATGACGAGGAATGGACATGTCAGCTCGCTGATGGAATATCAAACAGATCAACACCAACCATCTTTCCCCACAAGAGAAGGGCTTTGTCTATAAATCTCCTGGGACTGTGCTCCGCCAGACCCACATGAAGAACGTAAAGGAGGAGCTTCACCAAATGTTACTGAGTGTGCAGCACAGTGAGTGCGGAGAGAGAGGGAGCAGCCACCGCTATTGTTTTCTGTGCCATGGCACATTTTGATAAAACGCTCAGTAGCCTGGAGGAGTTTGCTAACGCCAACAGGTTCAGGGTCAAGCCTGATGAGGAATCGGATAAAGTGAAGAGCACACTGGTTCTGGGCTATGGGAACATGGCAGTCTGCGCACCTGAGGAACTGCTCTTCACAATCGAAAGCCACATTCTGCCAGCTGTTAGTCAATGAATTACAATGGGCAGGGGATAAAGGCTGAATCCAGGGATCTCGTCACTAAAGCTCAGCCTAATACAGACCGTGATTCTGATAGCCAGATCCCTATATATAAATCGTCAGAGAGTTTCCGTCAACGTTATTAGAAACAGGGTGCTGCTTATATACATGCAGGATCTTAGCGAGGCCGAGCCACCCGAGCTGATGCAGAGCCCTGTTGGACAGTTAGCCGTGGACGCCTGCACGCTGCTCATACAACTACACGCTGAATCAAACCAAGCTGACACCTGCCAATTGATTCAAACCTGCCTGACCAGTACTTTCAGCTTGGTACCTCCAGAACTGGACAATGACAAGGACACAAATGGAAATATAAAAGTGACAGCGACGCTTTATCCCCAAACCACAAATACCCTGCAAAAACTTCTGAAGCAAATATTACTTCAGGACCTCTCCCCTGAAGGACTTGAGGCCATTTACAATCGTGTGGAAGACGGGATCATTTCAACAAAAGACAATGAGCGAGAGAGAGCCACGGACACGACCTTAGTGTTGGCCCCATGGCCAGCTGGGCAACTGGCCCTTTATGGTCTTCAAAGGGCCGTCCGACCAACACCACAGCTGTTCCAGTGCAGCCGCTGTGCTCATGCCAACCACCATTCAAAGACGAGGCAGTGAACTTGGGGACCAGGTATCGGAGATACTTGACGTACTGAGGGTTCAATTGCAGTCTGTTCCTTACGAGGAGGTGAAATCTTCGGTTCTCGTAGTGTCGCCATTCTGGACTCGCACAACACAGCAAGACCCGCCCGCAGGCTTACCTGGTGGAACAGCTGCCTAATGAACTGCTGCAATCGCCGTCAGAATGAAGCCTAAACACACAGGCCCGATCCTCCTGCTCTTCATTGTATCAAACTGATCAATCTATCAACATGACTTGAAAATTTGTAATTTTATGAATTGTAAATAAATAGATAAACTGTTGTTCCATTGTAACTATCGGTCGATCTTCAAATGGTGCTGTGTGACTGGGAGTGTGCACACACACTTACACAGACTCACAGACACCCTCACCCTCACACTCACACACAGATACACACTCACACACAGACACACACACACACACACACAGACACACACTCACACACAGACACACACACACACAAACACAGTCACACATTCAAACTCTCACCCTCACACACAGACACACACTCACACACAGACACACACTCACACACAGACACACTCACACACGACACCCCTCACACTCACACACAGACACACACTCACACACAGACACACACTCACACACAGACACACACACGCACACAGACACACACTCACACACAAACACATAGTCATACATTCAAACTCACACACACACACCGACACACAAACGCACTGACTCACATACACACTGACACACACACACTGACACACCCTCTCACATGCAGACAGACCCTCACAGACACACTCACCCTCTCACACACACACCCTTACACACACCCGCAAACTCACACACACCCTCACACACACACACCCTTATAGTCACACACCCTCATCCTAACACACACTCACACCCACACCCTCACACTCACACACATACACACACACCATCTCCCTTACACACACCATCACCTTCACACTCATATGCACTCTCACACTCACACAATCTCACACAATCTCACCCTCACACTCGCACCCTTGGACTCTCACACACACACTCACTCACCCTCACACTCACACAAAGCCTCACACTCACGCACACCCTCACACTCACACACACCCTCACACTCACACACTCACTCACCCTCACACCCTCACACTCACACACACCCTCACACTCACACACACCCTCACACTCACACTCACCCTCACACCCTCACACACCCTCCCACCCTCACACTCACACACACCCTCACACTCACATAAACCCTCACAGTCACACTCACTCACACTCACACACACTCACACTCACTCACACACACCCTCACACTCACACACTCACACTCACACTCACACACACACTCACACTCACTCACCCTCACACACTCACACTCAATCACCCTCACACACACTCACACTCACTCACACACACCCTCACACTCACACACACACTCACACTCACACACACACTCACACTCACTCACCCTCACACACTCACACTCACTCACCCTCACACTCACACACTCACACTCACTCACCCTCACACTCACACTCACACTCACACACACGCTCACACTCACACCCTCACACTCACACTCACACACACTCACTCACACACCCTCACACACTTACTCACACACTCACTCACTTACACACACTCACTCACACACGCTCACTCACACTCACTCACACACTCACACCTTGGATAACTCTTGGCAGCTCTCTCCCATTTCATTGTTTCAGAGCTTCACACTGGTTTCCATATCAAGGCAGCTGTTGTACATTGGCTCCCGGCCTGGCAACATTTAAAATTTAAAATTCTCATCCTTGTTTTCAATATCTTTGCCCCTGTCTATCTCTGTAATCTCCTCCAGCCTTACAACCCTCCGAGATCGCTGCGTTCCTCCAATTTTGGCCTCTTGTGCATCCCTGGTTTCCATCGCTCCACCATTAGCGGCCACGATTTCAGCTGCCTGGGCCCTAAGCTCTGGAATTCCCTCCCTAAACCTCTCCGCCTCTCCACCTCTCTCCTCCTTTTAGATGCTCCTTAAAACCTACCTCTCACCTGTCCTAAGATCTCCTTATGTGGCTCAGAGTGATAGGAGCGGCAGGAGATAAAGGTAGGCCCGAGAGCGGACCTGCGGGAGAGCGAGAGGAGCAGCAACAGATAAAGGTAGGCCCGAGAGCCCAGAGACCGGAAGGAGCGCGAGCGTCAGGGAGCAAGGTAAAAAACACTAAAGTGATGTCAGCACAAGGGAAGGAGCTGATTGGTGAGTAGCTGATGATTTCTTTTTAAGTCTTGTGTTTATTTCTGTTAAGTTAGTTAATAGTCTATTAAATAGAGGCATGGCAGGGGACCTCGGTCCTGTGGAATGCACATCCTGTGCCATGTGGGGACTCCAGGACGCTTCCCGTGTCCTGGACAACCACCTGTGCAGGAGGTGTCATCAGTTGGAGGAGCTCGAGATCCGGGATTCAGAGCTGGAGCAGCGGCTGGCGTCACTGCGGTGCATCCGTGAGGCTGAGAGCTGCGTGGATAGCACGTTTCAAGAGGTGGTCACCCCGCAGCGTAAGAGTGTACAGGCAGAGGGGGAATGGGTGACTGCCAGACAGACAAGGAGGACCAGGCAGGTCGTGCAGGAGTCCCCTGAGTGCATCTCAATCTTTAACTGGTATTCAGTTCTAAATACAGATGAGGGCGATGGTTCCTCTGGGGAGAACAGTTGGAGCCAAGACCACGGCACCACAGGTGGCTCAGCAGTATGTGGGGGGGAGGAGGAGGAAGATCGGGAAACCAATAGTGATAGGGGATTCACTAGTTAGGGGAACAGACAGGCGTTTCTGCGGCCGCAGACGTGACTCCAGGATGGTATGTTGCCTCCCTGGTGCCAGGGTCAAGGGTGTCACTGAACGGCTGCTGAACATTCTGAGGGGGGAGGGTGAACAGTCAGAGGCCGTGGTCTATATTGGTATCAACGACATAGGTAGAAAGAGGGATGAGGTCCTGCAAGCAGATTTTAGGGAGCTAGGAAAGAGATTAATAAGCAGGACCTCAAAGGTAATAATCTCTGGATGACTCCCGGTGCCACGAGCTAGTGAGTATAGAAATAGGAGGATAGAGCAGATGAATGTGTGGCTGGAGAGATGGTGCAGGAGGGAGGGCTTTAGATTCCTGGGACATTGGGACTGGTTCTGGGAGAGGTGGGACCTGTACAGGCCAGACGGGTTGCACCTCAACAGAGCCGGGACCAATATCCTCGCGGTGGGGGGGGTTTACTAGTGCTGTTGGGGAGGTTTTAAACTCATTTGGCAGGGGGATGGGCACCAGGATTAGAAAGGAGAAACAAGGTGCACAAAGGATTGGGAGAGACAGAGCACTGGAGTAAGAGATAGTACGGTATTAGGTGGGGTCAGACTAAGAGAGAATACAAGAAGGTTTAAGATAGGTTTACAGTGCACGTGTGTGAATGCACGAAGTGTGGTAAATAAGGTTGGTGAGCTGCAGGCGCAAATAGACACATGAGAATATGATGTTGTGGCGATAACGGAAACCTGGCTCAACAAAGGGCAGGATTGGGTACTAAATATTCCTGGATGTAAGATGTTCAGGAAAGATAGGGAAGGAATGATAGGAGGTGGTGTGGCAATATTGGTCAAGGAGAATGTTACAGTACTGGAGAGGGAGGATATCCTGGAGGGGTCAAGGACAGAATCTATATGGCTAGAGTTAAGCAACAATAGAGGTGCCATTACACTACTCGGTGTATTCTATAGGCCACCAACTAGTGGGAAGGATATGGAGGAGCAAATTTGCAGGGAAATTACAGAGAGGTGCAAGAACTATAGAGTAGTGATAATGGGGGACTTCAATTATCCTAATATAGACTGGGATAGTAATAGTGTAACGGGCAGAGAGGGGGAAGAATTTCAGAAGTGTGTTCATGAGAACTTTGGTTCTGGGGAATGAGGTGGGTCAAGTGGAGCAAGTGTCAGTAGGGGAACATTTAGGGAACAGTGATCATAGTATCAGAAGGTTCAGATTTGCTATGGAAAAGGACAGGGAACAATCTAGAGTAAAAATATTTAATTGGAGGAGGACCAATTTCAGTGGGTTGAGAACGGATCTGGCCCGGGTAAATTGGAATCCAAGATTGGCAGGCAAAACTGTAATCGAACAATGGGCTGCCTTTAAAGAGGAGATGGTTTGGGTACAGTTGAGGTACATTCCGATGAGGGGGAAAGGTAGGGCAACTACAGCCAGAGCTCCCTGGATGAGATAGAGAGTAAGATGAAGCAGAAAAAGGGGGCATATGTCAGATGTCAGGTTGAGAATACAAGTGAGAACCAGGCTGAATATAGAAAGTTCAGAGGGGAAGTGAAAAAGGAAATAAGAGGCGCAAAGAGAGAGTATGTGAAAAGACTGGCAGTTAACATAAAAGGAAATCTAAAAGTCTTCTATAAGCATATAAATAGTAAACGGGTAGTAAGAGGAGGGGTGGGGCCGATTTGGGACCAAAAAGGAGACCTACATATGGAGGCAGAGGGTATGGCTGAGGTACTAAATGAGTACTTTGCATCTGTCATTACCAAGGAAGAAGATGCTGCCAAAGTCATAGTGAAAGAGGAGGTAGTGGAGATACTGGATGGGATAAAAATTGATAAAGAGGAGGTACTAGAAAGGCTGGCTGTAGTTAAAGTAGATAAATCACCAGGACCGGATGGGATGCATCCTAGGATGCTGAGGGAAGTAAAGGTGGAAATCGCGGAGTACTGGCCATAATCTTCCAATCCTCCTTGGATACAGGGCTGGTGCCAGAGGACTGGAGAATTGCAAATGTTACACCCTTGTTCAAAAAAGGGTGTAAGGATAAACCCAGCAACTACAGGACAGTCAGTTTAACCTCGGTAGTGGGAAAGCTTTTAGAAACGATAATCCAAAATTAACAAGTCATTTGGACACGTGTGGTTTAATTAAGGAAAGCCAGGATTTGTTAAAGGCAAATCGTGTTTAAATAACTTGATTGAGTTTTTTGATGAGGTAACAGAGAGGGTTGATGAGGGCAATCCGGTCGATGTGGTGTACATAGACTTCCAAAAGGCATTTGATAAAGTGCCACATAATAGGCTTGCCAGCAAAGTTGAAGCTCATGGAATAAAAGGGACAGTGGCAGCATGGATACAGAATTGGCTAAGTGTCAGGAAATAGAGAGTAGTGGTGAGCGGTTAGTTTTCAGACTGGAAGGTACAGTGGTGTTCCCCAGGGGTCGGTACTACGACCACTGCTTTTCTTGATATATATTAATGACTTGAACTTGGGTGTACAGGGCACAATTTCAAAATTTGCAGATGACACAAAACTAGGAAGTATAGTGAACAGTGAGGAGGACAGTGACAGACTTCAAGAGGACATAGACAGGCTGGTGGAATGGGCGGACACGTGCGAAGTGATACATTTTGGTAGAAAGAACGAGGAGAGGCAATATAAACTAAAGGGTACAATTCTAAAGAGGGTGCAGGAACAGAGAGACCTGGGGGTATATGTGCACAAATCAATGAAGGTGGCAGGGCAGGTTGTGAAAGCGGTTAAAAAAGCTTACAGGATCCTGGGCTTCATAAATAGAGGCATAGAGTACAAAAGCAAGGAAGTTATGATGAACCTTTATAAAACACTGGTTCGGCCTCCACTGGAGTATTGTGTCCAATTCTGGGCACCGCCCTTTAGGAAGGATGTGAAAGCCTTAGAGAGGGTGCAGAAAAGATTTACAAGAATGGTTCCAGGGATGAAGGACTTCAGTTACGTGGATAGACTGGAGAAGTTGGGTTGTTCTCCTCAGAGCAGAGAAGGTTGAGAGTAGA
>CM059437.1:42067501-42122501 GCA_030390025.1 Squalus acanthias | reverse complement strand
AACAGTGATGTGATAATGAACAGTTAATCTATTATGTTGGTTGTGGGAAGTGGGATGAGAGAAGGAGAGGGAATGAACATACCGTTGTTTCCCCCAAGGGGGTCAACGTCGCCGATGGCCACGGCGCCCACCATCTGGCGTCCAATGACTCTCAACACTCGCTCCTCCAGCTCTGTAAGCTCTTGGATGTCTGCTTCACCCCTGCCTATTGTGGGCCAGCTGGCTTGCAAGAGAAGGGAAAGTGTGTGAGCGAGTGTGCAGATATGTGTTTGGGAGATGTGCCTGTCATAGTGGAATAGCTGTGATTGTACGCGAGGCGTGAGATGTAGATTGGAGTTTGAGTAGGTGGAGATGCTTGGTGGGTGAGTGGTGGGGGTGTGGTGGTTTGTGCCGTGTGTACAGACTGAGGTTCAGATGCTGGTATGTAGGACTTGTTGAAGCTTGTACTCACCCTGACCACCCGAGTGAGGTGGTTGAATTTTTTATGGCACTGTGTGAGGGTCCTGAGGACCACACTGCTGGCCGAGATGTCCTGGGCCACTTTCCTCCACATTGCCCTGAAGTCCTGGGGCAATGGCCTCCTGCCAGTGGCCGGGAACAACTCTGCCCTCCTTCTTTCGACTGCCACGACCAATGCCTCCAATGCCTGGTCGCTGAAATGGCGAGCTCTCTCCCTGGGACTGGGATCAGCCATGAGGATAAGAAGTGTAGCTGTTGAGTTGCTTAGAGGTCGCCTTCAGAGCCAGCAATGTTGAGAATGAGGTTGTGCTGAATCTTCAACCTCCCCTTTAAGAACTGGAAGGAGCCAGTGTGAATGATGAGTCCCGATTGGAGTGCACCTGAAATTGGTTATCGCTCTACGGGTAGCGCCCGCTCTGTGTGTGTAGCGCCTTAAGTTCGGTGATTAGCGCTTGATTTAGCACTCCAGTTCTCTCTTGGAGCACTAACAATCAATTTAGCGGGAGGTCAGAAGGATTAGCGCCAGGCGTTATTTAGCGCCCCAATCGGGGCGATACCAAATTTCTAGCCCTTTATGTCCAAATCAGGATGGTGTGTGACTTAGAGGGGAACTTGTGTGTTCCCATGATATTCTTGCTCTTGTCCTTCTTGGTGGTAGAGATAATGGGGCTGGGAGATGCTATTGAAGCAAGCTTGGTGGGTTGCTGCAGTAGATTGTATGTACTGCAGCCACAGCGTGCCGGTGGTGGAGGGAGTGGATACTGCCTTCAGTGGATGAGGTGCTGATCAAGCAGACAAACTAGAACAATATGGACCTTGAATTTACAAAGATAGGTACAGATAAGAGAGACCATTAACCCATCTATTGACCCATCTATTACCCATCTATTACCCATCAATTGACCCATCTATTGACCCATCTATTACCCATCTATTACCCATCTATTACCCATCTATTACCCATCTATTACCCATCAATTAACCCATCTATTGACCCATCTATTGACTCATCTATTGACCCATCTATTACCCATCAATTGACCCATCTATTGACCCATCTATTGACCCATCTATTGACCCATCTATTAACCCATCTATTGACCCATCTATTACCCATCTATTACCCATCTATTAACCATCTATTGACCCATCTATTGACCCATCTATTACCCATCTATTGGCCCATCTATTACCCATCTATTACCCATCAATTGACCCATCTATTGACCCATCTATTACCCATCAATTGACCCATCTATTGACCCATCTATTGACCCATCTATTACCCATCAATTGACCCATCAATTGACCCATCTATTGACCCATCTATTGACCCATCTATTGACCCATCTATTGACCCATCTATTGACCCATCTATTGACCCATCTATTGACCCATCTATTGACCCATCTATTGACCCATCTATTGACCCATCTATTACCCATCAATTGACCCATCTATTAACCCATCTATTGACCCATCTATTGACCCATCTATTGACCCATCTATTGACCCATCTATTACCCATCTATTGACCCATCTATTAACCCATCTATTGACCCATCTATTACCCATCTATTGACCCATCTATTAACCCATCTATTGACCCATCTATTGACCCATCTATTACCCATCAATTGACCCATCTATTAACCCATCTATTGACCCATCTATTGACCCATCTATTGACCCATCTATTGACCCATCTATTACCCATCAATTGACCCATCAATTGACCCATCTATTGACCCATCTATTACCCATCTATTGACCCATCTATTACCCATCTATTGACCCATCTATTACCCATCTATTGACCCATCTATTACCCATCTATTGACCCATCTATTACCCATCTATTACCCATCTATTACCCATCTATTGACCCATCTATTACCCATCTATTGACCCATCTATTGACCCATCTATTGACCCATCTATTGACCCATCTATTACCCATCTATTACCCATCTATTACCCATCTATTGACCCATCTATTGACCCATCTATTGACCCATCTATTGACCCATCTATTACCCATCTATTACCCATCTATTGACCCATCTATTACCCATCTATTACCCATCTATTGACCATCTATTGACCCATCTATTACCCATCTATTACCCATCTATTGACCCATCTATTACCCATCTATGACCCATCTATTGACCCATCTATTACCCATCTATTGACCCATCTATTACCCATCTATTACCCATCTATTGACCCATCTATTACCCATCTATTACCCATCTATTGACCCATCTATTGACCCATCTATTACCCATCTATTACCCATCTATTACCCATCTATTACCCATCTATTACCCATCTATTGACCCATCTATTACCCATCTATTACCCATCTATTACCCATCTATTGACCCATCTATTGACCCATCTATTGACCCATCTATTACCCATCTATTACCCATCTATTGACCCATCTATTGACCCATCTATTGACCCATCTATTACCCATCTATTGACCCATCTATTGACCCATCTATTACCCATCTATTACCCATCTATTGACCCATCTATTACCCATCTATTACCCATCTATTGACCCATCTATTACCCATCTATTACCCATCTATTGACCCATCTATTGACCCATCTATTACCCATCTATTACCCATCTATTGACCCATCTATTACCCATCTATTGACCCATCTATTGACCCATCTATTGACCCATCTATTACCCATCTATTACCCATCTATTACCCATCTATTGACCCATCTATTACCCATCTATTGACCCATCTATTACCCATCTATTACCCATCTATTGACCCATCTATTGACCCATCTATTACCCATCTATTACCCATCAATTGACCCATCTATTACCCATCTATTGGCCCATCTATTGACCCATCTATTACCCATCTATTGACCCATCTATTACCCATCTATTGACCCATCTATTGACCCATCTATTGACCCATCTATTGACCCATCTATTGACCCATCTATTACCCATCTATTGACCCATCTATTGACCCATCTATTACCCATCTATTACCCATCTATTGACCCATCTATTACCCATCTATTACCCATCTATTGACCCATCTATTGACCCATCTATTACCCATCTATTGACCCATCTATTGACCCATCTATTACCCATCTATTACCCATCTATTGACCCATCTATTGACCCATCTATTACCCATCTATTACCCATCTATTACCCATCTATTACCCATCTATTGACCCATCTATTACCCATCTATTACCCATCTATTGACCCATCTATTGACCCATCTATTGACCCATCTATTGACCCATCTATTACCCATCTATTACCCATCTATTGACCCATCTATTGACCCATCTATTGACCCATCTATTACCCATCTATTGACCCATCTATTGACCCATCTATTACCCATCTATTACCCATCTATTGACCCATCTATTACCCATCTATTACCCATCTATTGACCCATCTATTACCCATCTATTACCCATCTATTGACCCATCTATTGACCCATCTATTACCCATCTATTACCCATCTATTGACCCATCTATTACCCATCTATTGACCCATCTATTGACCCATCTATTGACCCATCTATTACCCATCTATTATCCATCTATTACCCATCTATTGACCCATCTATTACCCATCTATTGACCCATCTATTACCCATCTTTTACCCATCTATTGACCCATCTATTGACCCATCTATTACCCATCTATTACCCATCTATTGACCCATCTATTGACCCATCTATTGACCCATCTATTACCCATCTATTGACCCATCTATTGACCCATCT
Source organism: Squalus acanthias (assembly GCA_030390025.1). Classification (NCBI taxonomy): domain Eukaryota; kingdom Metazoa; phylum Chordata; class Chondrichthyes; order Squaliformes; family Squalidae; genus Squalus; species Squalus acanthias. Next base: position 42,118,242 of record CM059437.1, on the reverse strand, counting down.
ATTACCCATCTATTGACCCATCTATTGACCCATCTATTACCCATCTATTACCCATCTATTGACCCATCTATTGACCCATCTATTGACCCATCTATTACCCATCTATTGACCCATCTATTACCCATCTATTACCCATCTATTGACCCATCTATTACCCATCTATTACCCATCTATTGACCCATCTATTACCCATCTATTACCCATCTATTGACCCGTCTATTACCCATCTATTACCCATCTATTGACCCATCTATTACCCATCTATTGACCCATCTATTGACCCATCTATTGACCCATCTATTGACCCATCTATTACCCATCTATTACCCATCTATTACCCATCTATTGACCCATCTATTACCCATCTATTGACCCATCTATTACCCATCTATTACCCATCTATTGACCCATCTATTGACCCATCTATTACCCATCTATTACGCATCTATTGACCCATCTATTACCCATCTATTGGCCCATCTATTGACCCATCTATTACCCATCTATTGACCCATCTATTGACCCATCTATTACCCATCTATTGACCCATCTATTGACCCATCTATTGACCCATCTATTGACCCATCTATTACCCATCTATTGGCCCATCTATTGACCCATCTATTACCCATCTATTGACCCATCTATTACCCATCTATTGACCCATCTATTGACCCATCTATTGACCCATCTATTGACCCATCTATTGACCCATCTATTACCCATCTATTGACCCATCTATTGACCCATCTATTACCCATCTATTACCCATCTATTGACCCATCTATTGACCCATCTATTACCCATCTATTACCCATCTATTACCCATCTATTGACCCATCTATTGACCCATCTATTGCCCATCTATTGACCCATCTATTGACCCATCTATTACCCATCTATTACCCATCTATTGACCCATCTATTGACCCATCTATTGACCCATCTATTACCCATCTATTGACCCATCTATTCCCCATCTATTGACCCATCTATTACCCATCTATTACCCATCTATTGACCCATCTATTACCCATCTATTACCCATCTATTACCCATCTATTGACCCATCTATTACCCATCTATTGACCCATCTATTGACCCATCTATTGACCCATCTATTGACCCATCTATTACCCATCTGTTACCCATCTATTACCCATCTATTGACCCATCTATTACCCATCTATTGACCCATCTATTACCCATCTATTACCCATCTATTGACCCATCTATTGACCCATCTATTGACCCATCTATTACCCATCTATTGACCCATCTATTCCCCATCTATTACCCATCTATTGACCCATCTATTACCCATCTATTGACCCGTCTATTACCCATCTATTACCCATCTATTACCCATCTATTGACCCATCTATTACCCATCTATTGACCCATCTATTGACCCATCTATTGACCCATCTATTGACCCATCTATTACCCATCTATTACCCATCTATTACCCATCTATTGACCCATCTATTACCCATCTATTGACCCATCTATTACCCATCTATTACCCATCTATTGACCCATCTATTGACCCATCTATTACCCATCTATTACGCATCTATTGACCCATCTATTACCCATCTATTGGCCCATCTATTGACCCATCTATTACCCATCTATTGACCCATCTATTGACCCATCTATTGACCCATCTATTGACCCATCTATTGACCCATCTATTACCCATCTATTGACCCATCTATTGACCCATCTATTACCCATCTATTACCCATCTATTGACCCATCTATTGACCCATCTATTACCCATCTATTACCCATCTATTGACCCATCTATTGACCCATCTATTACCCATCTATTGACCCATCTATTGACCCATCTATTACCCATCTATTACCCATCTATTACCCATCTATTGACCCATCTATTGACCCATCTATTGACCCATCTATTACCCATCTATTACCCATCTATTGACCCATCTATTGACCCATCTATTACCCATCTATTGACCCATCTATTGACCCATCTATTACCCATCTATTACCCATCTATTGACCCATCTATTGACCCATCTATTACCCATCTATTGACCCATCTATTGACCCATCTATTACCCATCTATTACCCATCTATTGACCCATCTATTGACCCATCTATTACCCATCTATTACCCATCTATTGACCCATCTATTACCCATCTATTACCCATCTATTGACCCATCTATTACCCATCTATTGACCCATCTATTGACCCATCTATTACCCATCTATTGACCCATCTATTGACCCATCTATTACCCATCTATTACCCATCTATTGACCCATCTATTGACCCATCTATTGACCCATCTATTACCCATCTATTGACCCATCTATTACCCATCTATTACCCATCTATTGACCCATCTATTACCCATCTATTACCCATCTATTACCCATCTATTGACCCATCTATTACCCATCTATTACCCATCTATTGACCCATCTATTACCCATCTATTGACCCATCTATTGACCCATCTATTACCCATCTATTACCCATCTATTGACCCATCTATTACCCATCTATTGACCCATCTATTACCCATCTATTAACCCGTCTATTGACCCATCTATTGACCCAGCTATTGGCCCATCTATTGACACCTGCCGTGGTAGTGGCAGTGGCAGTGGCGAGGCGGGGGAGGGTGGGGACATGGGAGGAATGCTGAGGTTGGGACGGGAATGTTGCACTAGGCCATACTACCCAAAGTTCACATTTGTCTGCCGTTATCCCGCCCGATTTCCAGGAAACTGCAGCCCGAGGTCTCTCTGTTGCCTGGAATGTGCATTTTAACCCATTTTCAGAAAAAATAACAGTCATTACTTCACCATTAATTAAAGGAGAGGGAACACCAGGCGCCGCTAATCTTTTGCCTCTCGCTGTGATTCATGTGGTATGTTTGGTTGTAATGATTTATTTAGAAATCTGGACTCTGTGGGCTCCTCCATTAACCTCTGACCCCAAACATTCATGTTCCATTTCCAAGCCAATCAAAATTCAGCTTTGTTTTTGCATGAGTGCCCAGAAAGCTTTTGATAAACACACTAAAAACAGACGTTTTATAGCCTTTCTCTGGTGAAGTGTATTTTTCCAAATGAACTGTCCCTGCTCCTGACTCAAATCCTTCCCCAGGGATTGCACCATGATGTGACGGGAAGGCTTGCGTGCTCCTGTGAGCTATGCTGCCGGGAGTATAACTCCTGATAGGACCACTCTAGCCAGACAGGCTGAAAGGTAGGAGTTATACTAAAGGCAGTGGACTGTCCTCCTGGTGTGGGTTGTATGAGTCAGGCTAATGACACGCCCATATAAAAATGGCCCCAATATTTACTGGGGCAGGGTTTCAGAGCGGGGGGAGAAGTTATGTTTGGGAGAATGCTGTGAGGTTTTAACTCCATGACGTGCATATTGTTTTTAAACAGATTCCCTGCCACCCTGATTGACTGGCTTGGCTCCCTATCGAGTAGGAACGCTCCGGCGGAGGCCACAGCTCAGGACCAGGTAGGTTTAGTGGCTACTAGGAATAGAGATCATGGGTGGTGGGGGCGGTGAGTGGGTAGAGGATAGTTGGGAGGGATGGGTTTGATCGCGGGGGTAGTCGTAGATCGTGGGGGGTTGGGGAGCGATTGGGGAGGTCAGCAATTGGGGGGTCGGTGATCGCGGGGGGGTCGGTGATCGCAGGGGGGTCGGTGATCGCGGGGGACGGTCGGTGATCGCGGGGGGATCGGTGATCGCGGGGGGGGTCGGTGATTGCGGGAGACGATGATCGCGGGGGGGTCGGTGATCGTGGGGGACGGTCGGTGATCGCGGGGGGGTCGGTGATCGCAGGGGGGGGGTCGGTGATCGCGGAGGTGTCGGTGATCGCGGGGGACGGTCGGTGATCGCGGGGGACGATGATCACGGGGGGGGTCGGTGATCGCGTGGGACGGTCGGTGATCGCGGGGGACGATGATCGCGGGGGGGTCGGTGATCGCGGGGGATGGTCGGTGATCGCGGGGGACGGTCGGTGATCGCGGGGGGGTCGGTGATCACGGGGGGGGTCGGTGATCGCAGGGGACGGTCGGTGATCACGGGGGACGATGATCGCGGGGGGGTCGGTGATCGCGTGGGACGGTCGGTGATCGCGGGGGACGATGATCGCGGGGGGGTCGATGATTGCGGGGGGGGGGGGTCGATGATTGCGGGGGGTCGATGATCGCGGGGGGGGGTCGGTGATCGTGGGGAACGGTTGGTGATCGCGGGGGGTCGATGATCGCGGGCGTGGCCGATGATCGCGGGGGACGGTCGATGATCGCGGGGGGTCGATGATCGCGGGTTTTCCTCACAAGTGGAAACAGTTCTCTATGTCCACCCTATCGAACCCCTTCATCATTTTAAAGACCTCAAGATAAAAGAGCCTGTTCAGTCTTTCCTGATAGTTATATCCTCGCCGTTCTGGCATCACCCTTGTGAATCTTTTTAGCTCTTTTTTCAGTCCTTCTATATCCTTTTGTAATTTGGGGACCAGAGCTATGCACAGTACGTGAAGTGCGGTCTAACCAAGGTTCATTATAAGGTTAACTGTAAGTTACAGTTAAGGTGGCTCACCACCACCTTCTCAAGGGCAATTAGGGATGGGCAATAAATGCTGGCCTTGCCAGCGACGCCCACATCCCTTGAACGAATAAAAAAATATAACAGAGGGTGAGGGAAGCATGGAAAATCTGGGAAGGCAGAGAGGGATCCCGTGGTCTGGGAATGTGCGGAGAAAGGTAGGTAGACCCCTGGGGCTGGATTTTGTCAATGGGGATGTGTTGGGGGTGGGACTGCTGGTTGTCGGGTTTCAGTCCCACCCCCAATGACGTCCGGCCAACCCGCGCTATTTTCCCTTGATTGACCTTGTTAAGCCCGCCCTGCAGGTTTAGCCGGCCAATTAAGGGAAAGCCGGTGACAGAGGACGTCAGCGTATGACGTTTCATCTGTCGAAAAATTTTTGACAGATGAATTGTCAGCGTTTGACAGTTTTGAGAAGCTGTCAAACACTGACAATCTCTGTTTTAAGGTGAGCCCTTGCACAGAAGGCTCACCAAAACCTCTCTCCTCAGCAGAAAGCAGATGGCTGCTGCATCTAAGAATGCAGCAGCCATTCTGTCATCTCTGCCGTTGAGATGAGGCGCCTCCGGATCCCCAAGGGTTGAAGCCTGCAGAAAGAAGCAAAGGTAAGGAAACTTTTTCCAACACTTTACACTCACCTCTCATACTTACCTCTCCACACTTGCACCCATCACTCACCTCCACAACGCACTTTTCGATCCCTCTCACCCCCGCAGCTTCGCTGACCCTGGCGAGGTTTGCAGCCATCGGGAAGCCCGCACTTGCAGGGGTAAAATGGGGATAAGCCTCAAAACTGCCTGTTAACAGGCAGTTAATTGGCTCTAATCCCCTTCCCGCCTCGAGGAGACGGGTCCCTGCGCGAGTCGGGGACCCGCCTCCCGGGAAGATGGTTCGGAGGCGGGTTGGCAGTCACGCCTCCAAACCCGCCTCCTCAGGGCTGGTAAAATCCAGCCCCTGGGGTGCAGACAACCCCACCAACCGTGTACCATCTACACCTCTGGACCCACTTTTGTTTCTTTCCTTGTCCCATTATCATCTCCTTTTGCCTGGCACCATCATCCCTTTTGTCATTTAATCTCTCCTGCCTTCCAGCCTATCACAGATCTTCCCTTTTGTTCTTCCCCCCACCTTTTTTACTGACTCTATAGTTGCTTATAAACTGTTACATCTCTAACTTCTCCCAGTTTTAATGAAAGGTCATCGAGCTGAAACGTTAACTCTGTTTCTCTCTGCAGATGCTGCCTGACCTGCTGAGTGTTGCCAGCATTTTCTGTTTTTATCCCAAATTGATGATTTTTTTTGGAGCAATGTTAGACCCAGTGGAGAGGTGTTGGCAAAGCGAGTTAACCCAGCAACAGATAAAGGATTAAAGTGGTTGGGCTTAAAATAGTAAATAAGAAACTATTTTTTTTAACCAAATTTTAAAATGTGTTAATAGAGGGGAAACCATGAAAGCATCGAAGTTTCAGCACAAAGAAAGCAAGACTTGCATTTATATAGCGCCTTTCACGACCACCAGACGTCTCAAAGTGCTTCACAGCCAATGAAGTATTTTTGAAGTGTAGTCACTGTTGTAATGTAGGAAACGTGGCAGCCAAAATTGCACACAGCACGATCCCACAAACAGCAATGTGATAATGACCAGATAATCTGTTTTTGCGATGTTGATTGAGGGATAAATATTGACTAGCTCCCCCCTGCTCTTCTTTGAAATAGTGCCATCTTTTACATCCACCTGAGAGAGCAGAAACAGCCTCGGTTTAATCTTTCATCCAAATGACAACACCTCAGCGCTGCACTGGGAGTGTCGGCCTAGATTTCTTGCACTCAAGTCTCTGAAGTGGGATTTGAACCCACAACTTTCTGACTCAGAGCGAGAGTGCTACCCACTGAGACACGGCTGAGCTGTACAGTTGCTCCTGCTTATAGTGTTTGAGGTTGCCTTTTGCATTTTGTGATTTAATGTGAAATAAATAAAATATGAATTATATAACAGCAATCAAACATTGAATACAGTGAGAAATGGTTGGCATGAGTTTATTTGAAACGCAGAGACAGGAAGAGGATTGTGTGTTGTCTGAGTGATAAATCCAGTAATATCATAATCTGGATTTAGGTTACTTACTAATAGAACTGGATCATGTTGTTTGAAATGCAGCACTGGGAGTGGAAGCTGGATATCTGACTCTGAGTGGCAGTGTAGGGGAGAGTTCTCTAGCACTGTCTGAATGGCAAAGGACCAGAGAAACAAGGCCTGGGAATAAAAACAGAAAATACTGCAAATATCGCTCAGTCCGTCAGCACCTGAACGAGAAAATACAGACTATGGCCTCAGTCAGAATGTCACTTTCTGCTTATACTTTCAGATTTCCAGCATTCTATTTTTATTGTTCTCTCTAACTTTTTGAACAGTGCCTGAAGCTGGATCCTGATAATGAGTTTTGGCTGCCCTATAACATAGAGATTTTCTGTTAACACATTCCGAGAGGTCGCCTGCAAATATTAACCCATTCCCAGGAATCCCCAGCAAATATTAACCCATTCCCAGGAATCCCCAGCAAATATTAACCCATTCCCAGGAACCCCCAGCAAATATTAACCCATTCCCAGGGATCCCCAGCAAATATTAACCCATTCCCAGGAATCCCCAGCAAATATTAACCCATTCCCAGGAATCCTCACCAAATATTAACCCATTCCCAGGAATCCTCACCAAATATTAACCCATTCCCAGGAATCCCCAGCTAATATTAACCCATTCCCAGGAATCCCCAGCAAATATTAACCCATTCCCAGGGATCCTCACCAAATATTAACCCATTCCCAGGAACCCCCAGCAAATATTAACCCATTCCCAGGGATCCTCACCAAATATTAACCCATTCCCAGGAATCCCCAGCAAATATTAACCCATTCCCAGGGATCCTCACCAAATATTAACCCATTCCCAGGAACCCCCAGCAAATATTAACCCATTCCCAGGAACCCCCAGCAAATATTAACCCATTCCCAGGAATCCTCACCAAATATTAACCCATTCCCAGGAATCCTCACCAAATATTAACCCATTCCCAGGGATCCTCACCAAATATTAACCCATTCCCAGGGACCCCCAGCAAATATTAACCCATTCCCAGGAATCCTCACCAAATATTAACCCATTTCCAGGGATCCCCAGCAAATATTAACCCATTCCCAGGGATCATCGGCAAATATTAACCCATTCCCAGCAATCCCTGCGAAGGTTAACACATTCCCAGGGATCCTTTGCAAATCCTGACACACCTCTATGGAACCCTTGTCCTGAAACTCCAAAACAGCCTTATCTTTGCAACAAAGCATTTTTTTTTCCATTAGTGCAGAAAATAACAGAAATAACAAAATCAGCAAATGAAAGACTTGCATTTATATAGCGCCTTTCAGGACCCCAGGACATCCCAAAACACTTCTCAGCCAATGAAGTACTTTTGAAGTGTAGTCACTGTTGTAATGTAGGTAATGCGGCAGCCAGAGCTGGCACCTAAATACAGAAGAATATAGAAGCATAGCAGGCCCTGGGAATCCCCTCACTGTGTCAGCTGTGATTCAGTAGGTTGCTCCTCACCTGTGAGTCAGAAGGTTGTGGGTTCAAGTCCCACTCCAGAAAATTGAGCACAAAAATCCAGACTGACACTCCAGTGCAGTGCTGAGGGAGTGCTGCACTGTTGGAGGTGCCGTCTTTCATTAAACTGCCCTCCTAGGTGGACGTAAAAGATCCCATGTCCCTATTTTAAGAAGAGCAGGGAAGTTATCGCTGGTGTCCTGGCCAATAGGATCATAGGAACAGGAGGAGGCCATTTAGCCCCTCGAGCCTGTTCCGCCATTCAATGAGATCATGGCTGATCTGTGACCTAACTCCATAGACCTGCCTTTGCCCCATACCCCTTAATACCTTTGGTTAACAAAAATCTATCAATCTCAGATTTAAAATTAACAATTGACCTCGCATTAACTGCTGTTTGTGGAAGAGAGTTCCAAACTTCTACCACCTTTTGCATATTTCCTAACTTCACTCCTGAAAGGCCTGGCTCTAATTCTTAGACTCTGCCCCCTAGTCCTGGAATCCCCAACCAGCATCACCAAAAAAAATGATTTGGTCATTATCACATTGCTGTGTGCAGATTGGCTGCCATATTTCCTACATTACAACAGTGACTACACTTCAAAAAGTAATTAATTGGCTGCATAGCACTTTGGGACGTCCTGAGGTTGTGAAAGGCGCTATAGAAATGCAAGTCTTTCTTTTTTCATCAATCCCCTAGGGTCCAGAGACTAAACTTTGAAGACTGCTGTGCAGAGTGTTGTGTTTGCAGGACTGGGCTGCACAGGGTCCTGAGGACAGGAGCCGATTACAGGACTGGGCTGCACAGGGTCCTGAGGACAGGAGCCGATTACAGGACTGGGCTGCACAGGGTCCTGAGGACAGGAGCCGATTACAGGACTGGGCTGCACAGGGTCCTGAGGACAGGAGCCGATTACAGGACTGGGCTGCACAGGGTCCTGAGGACAGGAGCCGATTACAGGACTGGGCTGCACAGGGTCCTGAGGACAGGAGCCGATTACAGGACTGGGCTGCACAGGGTCCTGAGGACAGGAGCCGATTACAGGACTGGGCTGCACAGGGTCCTGAGGACAGGAGCCGATTACAGGACTGGGCTGCACAGGGTCCTGAGGACAGGAGCTAATTACAGAAATTGACTGATTTTCCATTTAGTAGATTCCATATAAAAACAATGGTCCCAGCACTAAGATTGTTCTCTTATCAGGAGTGAATTGAACAAATACAGTAGACATTCTTTTTCCAATTTTACCTCATTTGGCGACAACCCTTTCCTTACATAAAAGCTGAAAGTCACATGAGCTGAATTCCTGGTTTATAAGCAAAGGGTAGGAGACAAGAAGCTTCTCATTAACAGGAGCCAGGCGGCAGCTTCAAGAACATTGCAGGGGAGGAGACTTTGTGCAAAGGACGGGCGGCTGGGAGGAGGTGGACGGTGAGCAGAGGCAAGGCTGAGAGAAACAGCCCAACCCAACGGGACAGTGGAGCTCCGGGCACCGAGACAAGGGGCAGGAAGGAGAGGTGGAGGGAGAGAGGCTCAGCCCAGCCCAGCCCAGTCGGCAGTCAATCAGAGCCTGGCTCTGTGTGTGAGGCTCGGAGCTCAGGAAACGGCGCAAAACACAAGGCAGTGAGAAGCCGGACCATGATCGGCACCAGGTCCAGGGCTTCGCAGCTCCCGGACCCCGACCCAGATCCCAAGAAACTCGCTCTGAAAGCCTTCAAGAAAGTTGGTAAGGATCGGTGGGCACTGGGCATCGCTGAGGGGAGGGCAGGGCTGTGCCCAGTCCGGCACTGGCAGGAGGGGGAGGAAGGGTTTAATGGGCAGCGTTTAGACTGTGACTGTGCAGAGATCCCTTGCTGAGGTTCCACTGCACACAAACTCTGACTAAATAAGGAATTTTCAGCTGGATTAAAGAGGCATTCCTCAAAGGTTTCCCCCGGGGTTTACAGAGCGGCCCAATCTAGAATCTCTCTCTCTCTGTCTCCTGTGTCAGATGAGGGAGGTACCTGGCTTTTCACAAGGTCACATCTGGAAATGTACGAAGTCTTTCCCGGATCAGTGTGGGTCTGGGCAGCACTGGCGGTGCGGACATGGGGCAGAATCTCAGTGTGTGCGTGACTCTGATCACTGGGTACAGCTCCGGCCAACCTCAGCACACAGCAGTGTCCATGCAGCTTATTAAAGGGGAGGTAAGTCTGGGCCAGCAGTTATTGATTATTTTGGTCACTGGAGATGTCCAAACTACTGAGAATTACCCAACTCCTTAACTAATGTCCTTCAGTGAGATTCGCTGTCAGATTTTGTCTGATTGGGCTCCTCGGGATGTTTTACTAGGTTTAATGGTGCTATATAAATGTAAGTTGTTGATGTTTAGGGCAGGAAACCTCCTTCGCCGGTCTGGCCCATATGGAACTTCAGTCTCTTTTCTTTGAGCAACCCATAAACAAAAATACTGTAACTAATAAAACATTAAATGAAACTTAACAAATTAAATTGAAATTTAGTTGGCGGGGGGTGATGAAGCACTCCAGACCCCGCGGTGCCCACCGGTCGCGGAAGGCCTCGAGCGTGCCGGCGGACACCGCGTGCTCCATCTCCAGGGCCACCCGGGCGTGAATGTGGCCGCGGAAGAGAGGCGAGCAGTCGGGCCGAACAACCCCCTCGACCGCCCGCTGCCCGGACCAGTTAATGGCCACTTTGGCCAGGCCCACGAGGAGGTCCCCCGACCCTGCCCGCTCCCCCCCCGCACTGGGTGACCAAAGGTGACTTCGGTCTCATGCCGATGTGGCTGACTCGTAACTGCCCCTAAAGCAGCCCAGCAAGCCAGTCAGCTGCATCAAATCTCCACAGAGGCCAAGGCTCACCGCCACCTTCTCAGGGAGGGGCAATCAATGCCAGCCTTGCCAGCGACGCCCACATCCCATGAATGAATTTTTTAAAAGGCAGAGTTTCTCTCTCTCCTTGTGTACTGTATACCGAGCAAACAGAAGTTCGACCGATATAAATCCAGGTGGTTGTTGTATCAAAGGATATCGGGATCAGGAGGGAAAGTGGAGTTGAGGTCGATGATCAGCCATGATCTTATTGAATGTCGGAGCAGGTTCGAGGGGCTGTATGGCCGACTCCTGCTCCTATTTCTTATGTTCTTATGTTTGTGGGATCTTGCAGTGTGCAAATTGGGTGCCATGTTTCCTACATTACAACAATGGCTATATTTCAAAAGTACTTTATTGGCTGTAAAGCGAGGTTGTGAAAGGTGCTATATAAATGCAAGACTTTCTTTACCTGCGCGAAGACACCTCTGGGACCAGAGAGCTTAGGCATGAACCACAACATGTGTGCAGGATTTCTGCTGGAGTTTGATCAGCTAAAAAATGCACAACTTATCAATGATGCGGAGATGCCAGTGTTGGACTGGGGTGGACAAAAGTGAGAAGTCGCATAACACCAGGTTATAGTCCAACAGCTTTATTTGAAATTACAAGCTTTCGGAGCGCTGCTCCTTCGTCAGGTGAAGTGACTTCACTGCACCTGACGAAGGAGCAGCGCTCCGAAAGCTTGTGATTTCAAATAAAGCTGTTGGACTATAACCTGGTGTTGTGCGACTTCTCACAACTTATCAATACAGAGCTTACAGAGCACTGGGAAGCTTTCCGCTGATTCCCTAGACAGGAGCACCCTGCCCATTAGAACACTGGCTTGCAGGGTTATCTGGAGCCAGGTGTGAAGAATCCCAGCCCCCGGTGAGAGGGCGGCCCCTCCAAGATCCACTTGTGAACCAGGCTGGCCAGTCATCAACAGATCACCAAATCTGCCCGTGAGGGTTTATAATCTTCACTAGACCACACTTGGAGCACTGTGCACAGCTCTGGAGAAAATGCAAAAAAGATTTACAAGGATAATAACAGAACTGAAAGGTTATAACTATCAGGAAAGGCTGAACAGGCTCTCCAGAAAAGAGAAGACTGAGGAGTGACCTGATAGAGGTAATTAAAATTGGGAAAGGGTTTGATAGGGTAGACATAGAGAAGATGTTTCCACTTGTGGGGGAGACCAGAACTAGGGGCCATAAATATAATAAGATAGTCACGAATAAAACCAATACCACATGGAATAGTTGAGGTGAATAGGATAGATGTATTCCAGGCAAAGCTAAATAAACACATGAGGGAGAAAGGAACAGAAGGATATACTGATAGGGTGCGATGAAGAGGGGTGGGAGGAGGCTCGTGTGGAGCATAAACACTGGCATGGACCTGTTGGGCCGAATGGCCTGTTTCTGTGCTGCACAGTCTATGTAATCATCATCGTAGGATGCTCCTTCGGAGCGTTGCTCAATGGATGATGCGTCTCCATCTCTCACGGTCCTCGGATCACCTCATGGTGGAGCAGATCCCTGTATTCTGGGACTTGAGGTCAGTGGTCAAGAGCCAGGTGCGTCTTGGCCTTCCAAAGAGGTTGACCTGATTCAAAACTCCCATGATCATCTTGGAGCCACCTCAACCCCAAACAGGCCCCACCTACTCCACTCCCCCACCCCCCCGGCAGATAGACTAGTTGGTCTTTAGATAACTGTCAGGCATTGTTGGAGCCCTCACGAGGCAGACAGCTGGTACCACCAGCTCCTCACAGTAGCACAGTGAGCAGCACCAAGCTTTCCTCATTTTATCTGTTTTGAAACTGTCACTGGTTAGTTAGTACTGTGCTAATAGTGTAGTGGGAATAAAAAAGAAAGAACTTGCATTTATATAGTTCCTTTCACAACCTCAGGACATCCCAAAGCGATTTACAACAATGAAGTGTAGTCACTGTTGTAATAAGAACATAAGAACATAAGAATTAAGAGCAGGAGTCGGCCACACGGCCCCTCGAGCCTGCTCCGCCGTACGGCCCCTCGAGCCTGCTCCACCACACGGCCCCTCGAGCCTGCTCCGCCACACGGCCCCTCGAGCCTGCTCCGCCACACGGCCCCTCGAGCCTGCTCCGCCACACGGCCCCTCGAGCCTGCTTCACCACACGGCCCCTCGAGCCCGCTCCGCCACACGGCCCCTCGAGCCTGCTCCACCATTCAATAAGATCATGGCTGATCATCGACCTCAACTCCACTTTCCCGCTCTCTCCCCATATCCCTTGATTCCCCTAGAGTCCAAAAATCTATCGATCTCAGCCTTGAATATACTCAGCATTCACAGCCCTGTGGGGTGGAGAATTCCAAAGATTCACTACCCTCTGAGTGAAGAAATTCCTCCTCATCTCAGTCTTAAATGGCCGACCCCTTATCCTGAGACTATGCCCCCTAGTTCTAGACACTCCAGCCAGGGGAAACAACCTCTCAGCATCTACCCTGTCAATCCCCCTTCAGAATCTTGTATGTTTCAATGAGATTGCCTCTCATTCTTCTAAACTCCAGAGAGTATAGGCCCATTCTACACAACTCTCATCATAGGACAGCCCTCTCATCCCAGGAATGTAGGGAACGTGGCAGCCAAATTGTGCACAGCAAGCTCCCACAAACAGCAATGCAATAATGACCGGTTATCTGTTTTAGTGATATTGATTGAGGGATAAATATTGGCCCCAGGACACCGGGGAGAACTCCCCCTGCTCTTCTACTAACACTGAGCCAAGGCTGACACCTACACATAAGGAATTCAACATAAACTGTTGGTTAATATTTTAAGCAGTAAAGTCCAACAACTCAGACTGCAGGTAGTTGGGAACTCCCCTGTGGTAGGTCCAACAACTCAGACTGCAGGTAGTTGGGAACTCCCCTGTGGTAGGTCCAACAACTCAGACTGCAGGTTGTTGGGAACTCCCCTGTGGGAGGTGTAACATTGATTAAGCATTTTTATTGAGTTTCAGATGGTTCCTTTAGTTCAGTCACAATGCATGAAGAAGATTAAAAACCACCTGCTTTCAGAATCGAATTGCCAGCCTAACTCAGTACAGTGTTGTGAGGACTACTGGTCAGTTTGACATCCAGCTGGGGGAGGAGCCAAGCCGCACAATTTAAACAAAAATATTATGTACATGACTGGAAGCTCCTTTTGAATTTAGCTGATGGCTTTTGCAATCCATGAAGCCCTGGCAAGTGTTTTGGGTGGGTTTAATTGGACTGCTCGAATCAGAGAGTCAGTCTGGAACTTGTGTAGCGATTGGCTCCTGAAAGTAATAAGATATAAGAAAAGAATAACTGCGTAAAAGTCAATTCTAAAATATATAATTTTGTATGAAAATTGTACATAGTTTAACATATATTGTAAATATTTGTTATATATTACAGTTCTTTACTCGCTTGTCCATCCATTGTATACTAGTTAAAAAGTGGCAGATGGAATTCAGTGCCAGTAAGTGTGAGGTGATACATTTTGGTAAATAACAGCAGTAATTATACTGTGAATGGGAGTAGGCTCGAGGCTGGGGGAGAGCAGAGGGATTTGGGGGACAGGTTCACAGGACATTAACGGCAGTGCCTGTTGATAAGGCTGTAAAAAAAACTAACGGCCTTCTAGGTTTTATCATAAGAGGAAGAGAATGTAAAAACCAAGAGGCAATGATGGGCCGATATATAACCTTAATAAGGCCTCAGTTGGAGACTGTGTACAGTATTGGGCTCCACACTGTCGGAAGGATGTTGAGGCTTTAGAGAGGGTACAATGTAGATGCACAAGGATGCTGTCTGGTATAAGGAAATACAAATATGAAGAAAGACTTGAAAAGTTTGTACTTTTTTTCAATAGAATGATGCAGATTACGGGGCGATATGCTAGAAATGTTTAACGTTATAAAAGGATGGGACAGGGTAGATAGAAGCAGACTGTTCCCAGTAGTTGAGGGGTCTAGAATGAGGGGCCAGAGATATAAGATTAAATATAAGAGATTTAGAACAGAGGGCAGGAGAAACTGCTTCACACGGAGAGTTGTGAGGCTGGGAATTCACTCCCAGGGTTAGTGGGTGAGGCAGAAACTGTGTCAACATTCAGGATTAGATTGGATAGGGGGTGGAGGGATAGGGGGTGGAAGGATAGGGGGTGGAGGGATAGGGGTGGAGGGATAGGGGGTGGAGGGATAGGGGTTGGAGGGATATGGGAACAGAGCGGGTAAATGCGATTAGAACTGTTTGCTTACATGGAGAGTTAACATTGATATGCACTGGTTGTGTAGAGTGATCAGTTTTTGTGTTGTAAACTCTAAGGGGGAAAAATTCAGTTGGTTGCGCCTCCCGTTAGCGCCTTAAGAGGGCGCTAATGGGGCGCAAAGCCGCTAGCGCCCGGGCGCAGCGATGTTTGCGCCGCTCGGGAACTTAACTAGACATTGTGCGGCGGCGCTAAACTTTACCGCCGCGACCACCTGCACGCGCAGATTGTGACGTCATTCCATGGTGCAACGCCCTTGTGGCGCCCCGGAGCGGAAATTGAGTGGCGTCCCCTGCCTTACCGCCTGGCACATCCAACGACCGGAAGACTGGAACGCTATCAATCGCTGTGGGGCTGGGGGGGGTGCTATTTAAAGGGGGCCTCTTCCTGTCTTTTTCTGTGGTTGACATTTTGCACCACTCGTTCTGAGAGAGAGAGAGAGATTCGGAGAGAGAGAAAGAGAGACTTCTGCATTGAGTCAACGCTTTGTGAGGTAGTTTTGCCTACTGATCCTAACTTCGCTGGTACTTTGGTTGCTGTCCTTCATAACTTTGCTTGCAAAGAGACTATGGGGGCTGCACTGAATGGGGGCGTCGTCCTGCTCCAGCTGAATCGGAGGACACAGAGACTCAGAGAGAGAGTGGCAATGATGGCCAGACGGAGGAGGGCCAACAGGCGTCTGTACAGGAGAGCTTACCTAACCAGGGTATATCGTGAACAGCTCTCCTACATTCATATGTCTGAGGAGCTGTGTTTGCGAAGGCTGCGATTCAGCAAGGAGGTGGTCACTGAGCTCTGCCACCTGCTGCAGCCAGATCTGCAGCCTCAACTGAGGTCCAGGACGTCTCTGTCGGTGGCAGTGAAGGTCACAGTGGCTCTCAACTTCTATGCTACTGGCTCATTTCAAGCTGCTGCTGGGGACCTCGCCAATATCTCCCAGTTCGCGGTGCATTGCTGCATCCGGCAGGTCACAAATGCCCTCTTTAAAAGGAGACGAGAGTTCATCTCTTTCCCCATGACCCTAGACAAGCAGCGTGACCGCGCTCTGGGCTTTGCGAGGATAGCGGGCTTCCCCATGGTGCAGGGCGCCATTGACTGCACGCATGTGGCTTTGCGTGCTCCACATGAGAATGCCGAGGAATTCCGGAACAGAAAGGGGTTCCATTCCTTGAATGTTCAGTTGGTCTGTGACCACAGACAGCTGATACTCGCTGTCAATGCCCACTATCCTGGCAGCTGCCACGATGCTTTCATCCTGCGCCAGACTACTGTGGCAGAACTTTTCGAGGCACCGCATCAGCCAGTTGGTTGGCTTCTCGGGGACAAGGGGTATCCATTGAGCACCTGGCTGATGACACCGCTCCGTAGGCCCAACACCCCTGCTGAGCTGTGGTACAACGAGATCCATCAAGCTACCAGGAACATCATTGAGCGCACAATCGGCGTGCTGAAGCAACGGTTCCGCTGTCTCGACCATTCTGGAGGAGCCCTGCAGTACTCGCCTGAGCGAGTATCCAACTTCGTAGTTGTGTGCTGCATGTTGCATAACATGGCAATCGTCAGGACCCAGCTAATGCCACCAGGCCTTGGAGCACCACCAGAGGAGGAGGAGGAAGAGGAGGAAGAGGACGAGGAGGATGATCATCAGCAGCACCAAGGCGGGAGGGCGGCCCACAATGGTGAAACTGCAAGGGCCGTCCGTCAACGGCTGATAGCAAGCCGCTTCTAGGGCCCCTGCTGTGGAAATGGCTTCTGCCATTGCTAACAACATCAATGAACCCAGCACGCAACCCCTAAGCCGGCCAAGGCACCAATGATTCCAAACACCAAACATGTATATTTTGAATACAAAAACTTATTTATTTTACAAACTCTGTGTGTGTCATTTCCTCATGACAAACTCATAGAAATAAACACAAAAAAACAGTCATTAACATAACTGGTTCTCACAACCTGGAGATAATGTCCAAAACACTAGACAAAAGTTGGACCACGAACCTCGGCCTTTAATAAAAAAATGACCAGCATTTTGTCACACCTCCTACTTTTTGCCCTTCGAGGGTGATCTCCTTCCCTTGTGCACTTCCCCCCTTCTAACCCTACTGCTCCTCCGTAATGGGACCTCAGTGGCTGCAGCAAGGCTGGTGGAAGGCTGCTGATTGTCAGACCCTGACACTGCAGATGCCCCTGAAGGACGGCCTCGACCAGTTCTGGGCCTGGAGGGCCCGGCTGCAGACTGCACCAACTCTGCATGGGCAGCAGCAGTCTGTTCTACAGGCGGTGGCAAGTGCAGTGGAGAAGTGACAGTGTTGGCAGCAGGAATGCTGTCATCGTGAGAGAGGACAGCAACTCCCTGCTCGACCGACACACTGGCACTCCCATGGGGCAGCACTTCAGCATCCGGAGCAATCTGCTGGAGCACAGATTGCTGGCCTGCTGTGGCGCGGTGAGAGCCCCGGGGACATGTGAACGAACCATCGAGGTTGGCAGCAGTCACTGCTCGCGTGGCCTCAATCTGAGTCTGCATGAGAGCAGTCAGAGATGGGATCACGGCAGTCAGTGACTGAATTGCAGCACTAAGCTTTAGTGTGGCATCCACCTGTGCTACAGCGAAGTGCTCCACACTCCTTGCCAGTGACTCAATGCATTCGGGCACCCTTCCCACTGCACCCATGAGCTCAGTGTGCATGCCCACCGCCTGGGTGTTCATTTCTGCGATCAGCCGCTCCTCCTCTGCGTCCATTGCAGTAGGAGTCACTGGCATACTCTCCCTCTGGGGAGAAGGCCCCCGTTCTTCCCTACCCCCATGGCGTTGCTGCAGCCCGCTGGGTCCTGGAGCTTCACCCTCATCAGACCCTTCCCCCCTGCTCCCCTCCAGGGAAGGCGTGTTCCCAGTGTGGGCATGGGCTTCCTCGGGAGAGGGTGGCACTGATGCTCCGGCTTCCTCTTCCTCCTCGGCTGCAGCTTCACTCCCACTGGCAGCTTCAGGGCCCGTCTCCTCAGCTGGTGAATCACCATCTGAAAGCAGGGAGGTACAAGAGTGGCTTTAGCGTGAGGACAGGGTGGCAGTAAGGGAGGAATAAGTGCAGCGAGTTAGCAAGTTGGATTGAAAGTGTCAAAGGCTGGTGTTGTGAGGGACAAGTGGAAGGACAGAGGACAAAAAGGTGATGACCTTACCATTGCTGTCCAGAACGGGGTCGGCGTCTCCAGTGGCGACGGGACCGATCACCCGGCTTGCCACAATCCTGTGGACGCGCTCCTCAAGATCGCTGAGGGGTTGCAGCTGAGGCCGCCCTCCACCTGTCCGTTGCTGCTGTCTCCTATTATGCGCCAGCTTGGCCTGCAAGAAAAAGGACAGCATCTGAGTAAATATACAGCCATGGTCTTGCCTGATGTGCCTCCCATAGGTGAATAGCCCTTACTGTATGCAGCCATGGTCTTGCCTGATGTGCCTCCCATAGGTGAATAGCCCTTACTGTATGCAAAGTGTGGAATGTGTGTGTGTGTTTGATGAAAGGGCCATAGGTGTTGGATGAGTGTTGTGCATTGGGGTTTTAAGACCCTCTGGCCATAGAGTGAGGTTGGGATGGAGGGATGGAGAGGTATTGAGAAAAAGCCACTCACCCTGACGACCCGAGTGAGGTCGTTGAACTTTTTGCGGCATTGAACATGGGTCCTGGGCACCATGCTCCTGGAGGAGAAGCTCTGAGCCACCTCCCTCCACACTCTTCTGTACTCGCGTGGCAAAGGCCTCCTGCCACTCTCAGGGAGGAGTATAGATCTTCTGCGCTCCACCGCGCCAACCAGAGCATCCAAGGCCCGCTCGGTGAAGCGCTGAGCTCGTTCTCTCATCCTCTCCATCCTTGGCAGCAAAATGGATTCACAGGTCTCTCCAGGCCGAGATTCAAGGCTGCAATGAGCAGGGTGTGGCTGGGGAGCAAGTTGGCCCCCCCCCTTTAAGAAGTGTCCGGCGCCAGTGTGTCTGTGTTCCCTCGCTAACTGGCAGCACCTGCGCTGCGCTCGCGCGCTGAGTTAGCGCCTCACTGCTCGGTCTTTGCGCCTTAAGACAGGTGTGCAGCGCCTGATTTAGCGCTCCACTCACCTCCCGGGGCGGTAAAAGTGAAGTTTCCAGTCAGTGGCGATAATTAGCGCCAGGAGCTAATTTTTGCGTCCAGACGATATTTGTGCCCCAAACGGGGCGCGACCTAATTTTTCCCCCTAAGTATTTCTATGAATTTCATTAAATTTGCCTGCAGTTAAATCTCAAAGGCGTTTCTGTCATTCTGCTCCCTCCTAAAGATGTGGAGCCACCGGATAGATCCAATAGCTAAAGAAATGTAAAGAAGGGTTTCCTGTTTATTATCCTGTGAACCCTATCAAAGTTACCCAGATCTCAGGGCCGGTAAAGAGGCCCTTGATGCCATAGGGAGATAAGACTTGCCAATGAGTGTATAATATGTAAGCTGAAACATTTAGAGTAAGATGGACAGAAAAGACCCCAAGCCCTCATGGAGATAGAGGATAGTGCCTTTCACTGGAGCACGTCAGGAGCTGTGGCCAGTGGTAGAGCTAGGAATGGAAATTTGGGTGGGTCCCAGCTGATGGTGGAGGAGTCTGGGTGGAATGGAAGGGGCTGAGGGTGGAGGGGTCAGAGTGGAATGGGAGGGGCTGAGGGTGGAGGGGTCAGAGTGGAATGGGAGGGGCTGAGGGTGGAGGGGTCAGAGTGGAATGGGAGGGGCTGAGGGTGGAGGGGTCAGAGTGGAATGGGAGGGGCTGAGGGTGGAGGGGTCAGAGTGGAATGGGAGGGGCTGATGGTGGAGAGGTCCCATGGAATGGGAGGGGCTGAGGGTGGAGGGGTCAGAGTGGAATGGGAGGGGTTGATGGTGGAGAGTTCCCATGGAATGGGAGGGGCTGAGGGTGGAGGGGTCTGGGTGGAATGGGAGGGGCTGATGGTGGAGGGGTCCCAGTGGGATGGGAGGGGCTGATGGTGGAGGGGTCTGGGTGGAATGGGAGGGGCTGATGGTGGAGGGGTCCCAGTGGGATGGGAGGGGCTGATGGTGGAGGGGTCTGGGTGGAATGGGAGGGGCTGAGGGTGGAGGGGTCTGGGTGGAATGGGAGGGGCTGAGGGTGGAGGGGTCTGGGTGGAATGGGAGGGGCTGATGGTGGAGGGGTCCCAGTGCAATGGGAGGGGCTGATGGTGGAGGGGTCCCAGTGGGATGGGAGGGGCTGATGGTGGAGGAGTCTGAGAAAGAAACGGCAGTCGAGAGTCGAGATGTCACTTGTTCAGTCGCTAGGAGACATATTTTTCAGGGGTGAGGGACCTGAGTTGTATGAAAGGGTGAAGTATTTAAACCTCTAGCACATGTGATAAATTCTCTTTAAGGGAGAAGATTCGGGGGGATTTGATCAAAGTGATGCGAGGGACATTGTTGGTAAATTCAAGTCCAGAAGCCATGATGGCAATCAGCGCTAGATACTGAAAGGGGCAGGTGAGAAGACACTGGGGGTAATTGTAACTTTTGGTGACAGTGTAAAATGGGCAATGTTGGATTAGCCACTGTTAGACACCTCTCCCCATTTTCATTCATTGACTTCAATCGAAAGGAAAATCAGACAGGGCGTGTAATGGGCGGCTGATCTAATATCGCTCATTTGACACTGTCGCACAAAGTTAAAATTACCCTCAGTGTTATACAGGGTGCAATTTGAACCTAATCCGCCCATTGGGAAACTGCTGAGATCGGGGGCAACGTGGATTTTACACCCAGCCCAATGGTGCTCTCAATTGAAGTAAATACAGAGTAATATTGGGTGGGGTGTAAAACCAGCGATCCACCCGATCCCCTGGGATTCCCTCCCGGCGAGTTAGCTCAAAATGTGAACTGTTTTGCCACAAGTGGTGATCGATGTTAAATTGATTGCAGCATTCAAAACGGCACCTGGATAATTACTGCCAGAGGGTGTGAAAGGGTCTAATGAGAAAAGGCTGTTTGACTGACAGTCAAGAATCATCCAATCAGATAATGCCTGTCTTTTGGCTTTCCATTTGGCCTAGGAAGGCAGTGCGCCGCGAGGGTGGACATGTCGGGGGACCAATGGCGAGAGTGTTGGTCACGGGGGGCGTGGAGGTTGGAGGTCCTGTGAGGAAACCTAATAGATGACGTCCAATCAGAGTTGCTGACCCGAAGTGAACAAACGGAAACCAGCCTTAGATTGAGCTGCCACAGGCAGCGGGAGTGCAAAAAAACCTGGAATTTTATTCCTGCACAGGATCCACACTGGCTCTGGATTCTGAGCGGGGTCTGCACTGGTGCTGGATTCTGTGCAGGGTCTGCACTGACTCTGGATTCTGAGCGGGGTCTGCACTGACTCTGGATTCTGTGCAGGGTCTGCACTGACTCTGGATTCTGTGCAGGGTCTGCACTGACTCTGGATTCTGTGCAGGGTCTGCACTGGTGCTGGATTCTGTGCAGGGTCTGCACTGACTCTGGATTCTGTGCGGGGTCTGCACTGACTCTGGATTCTGTGCAGGGTCTGCACTGACTCTGGATTCTGTGCAGGGTCTGCACTGGCTCTGGATTCTGAGCGGGGTCTGCACTGGCTCTGGATTCTGTGCAGGGTCTGCACTGACTCTGGATTCTTAGCGGGGTCTGCACTGACTCTGGATTCTGTGCGGGGTCTGCACTGACTCTGGATTCTGTGCAGGGTCTGCACTGGCTCTGGATTCTGTGCAGGGTCTGCACTGACTCTGGATTCTGTGCGGGGTCTGCACTGACTCTGGATTCTGAGCGGGGTCTGCACTGACTCTGGATTCTGAGCGAGATCTGCACTGACTCTGGATTCTGAGCGGGATCTGCACTGGCTCTGGATTCTGTGCAGGGTCTGCACTGGCTCTGGATTCTGTGCGGGGTCTGCACTGACTCTGGATTCTGTGCGGGGTCTGCACTGACTCTGGATTCTGTGCAGGGTCTGCACTGACTCTGGATTCTGAGCAGGGTCTGCACTGGCTCTGGATTCTGAGCAGGGTCTGCACTGTCTCTGAATTCTGAGCAGGGTCTGCACTGGAAGTGCGAGAGACTTGCACTGTCTCATAGATACATAGATACATAGAAGATAGGAGCAGGAGTAGGCCATCCGGCCCTTCGAGCCTGCTCCGCCATTTAATGAGATCATGGCTGATCCTTCAATTCAGTATCCCGTCCCCGCCTTCTCTCCGTAACCCTTAACCCCTTTTGCCTGTAGAAATATATCTAATTCCCTCTTAAATATATTTAATGAGCTGGCGTACACTGCCCTCTGTGGCAATGAGTTCCACAGGTTCACCACTCTCTGAGTGAAGAAATTCCCCCTCATTTCTGTCCTAAATGGTTTAGCCCTTATCCTTAAATTATGTCCTCTAGTTCTGTTCTCACCCGCCAAGGGAAACATTCCTTCTGCATCTAATCTGTCTAGACCTGTCAGAATTTTATACACTTCTATGAGGTCCCCTCTCAATCTTCTAAACTCCAGTGTGTACATCCCTAAACTACATAGTCTCTCCTCATAGGTCAATCCCGCCATTCCTGGTATCAGCCTGGTGAATCGCCGCTGCACCCCCTCCATGGCAAGAACATCTTTCCTCAGATGAGGCGACCAAAACTGTACACAGTACTCGAGGTGTGGTCTCACCAGTGCCCTGTACAGCTGCAGCAAGGTATCCCTGTTCCTGTATTCCAACCCTTTTGCTATGAAGGCCAGCATACCGTTTGCCTTCTTGACCGCCTGTTGCACCTGCATGCTCGCCTTCAGTGACTGGTGTACAAGAACACCCAGGTCTCTCTGTACTTCCCCCTCTCCCAATTTATTGCCATTTAAATAATAATTTGCCCTCCCGTTCCTGCACCCAAGGTGGATAACTTCGCACTTGTCCACATTATAGTGCATCTGCCATTTATCCGCCCAATCACCCAGTCTGTCCAAATCGCTCTGGAGCTTCCTGGTCTCCTCCTCTGAGCCCACCCCCCCTCCTAGTTTAGTGTCGTCTGCAAATTTGGAAATGCTGCATTCGACTCCCTGATCCAGGTCATTAATATAAATTGTGAACAGCTGGGGACCCAGGACAGATCCCTGTGGTACCCCACTTGTTACTGCCTGCCATTCAGAAAATGAGCCGTTTATTCCAACTCTCTGTTTTCTATCTGACAGCCAGTTCTCTATCCACGTCAATACTTTCCCCTTTATCCCATGAGCTTCAATTTTCCATGCTAATCTTTTATGTGGGACCTTATCGAAGGCCTTTTGGAAGTCCAGGTACACCACATCTACTGGCTCTCCCCCATCTATTTTACCAGTTACTCCCTCAAAAAATTCCAATAGATTAGTCAAGCACGATTTACCCTTTGTAAATCCATGTTGACTCTGTCCTATCCTGTCCCCATTTGCTAAGTGCTCGGCTATTTCATCCTTAATGATGGACTCCAGCATTTTGCCCACAACTGATGTAAGGCTTACAGGTCTGTAATTACCTGCTTTTTCCCTACCCCCCTTTTTGAATAGTGGGGTAACGTTAGCTACCCTCCAATCCATGGGCACTGTTCCCGAGTCTAATGAATTCTGAAAAATCATGCTTAGTGCATCCGCTATCTCTAGGGCCACCTCCTTCAGTACCCTAGGATGCATGTTATCAGGCCCTGGGGATTTGTCCGCCTTCAATCCCTTTAGCTTCCTTAACACCATATCCTTAGAGATATTGATTTGCGTCAGTTCCTCCTTTGCCAATGTCCCTATTTTTCCCGATATCCCAGGGAGGTTTTTGTGTCTTCCTTCGTAAAGACTGACCCAAAGTATGCATTTAGTTGGTCTGCCATTTCCTTATTTCCCATTATATATTCCCCCGTATCTGACTGCAATGGACCAACTTTGGTTTTCACCAGTCTTTTCCTCTTGATATACTTATAAAAGCTTTTGGAGTTAGTTTTTATATTTTCCGCCAGCTTGCTTTCGTAAGCTATTTTGCCCTTCTTGATTAAGCCCTTTGCCCTCCTTTGCTCTATCTTAAACTGTTCCCAATCTTCCGCTCTGGCGCGTTTTTTGGCTATTTTATACGCCCTATCTTTGGATTTTATGCTGTCTCTAATTTCCCCTGTTATCCACGGTTGAGTCACCTTTTTAGATTTCCTTTTATGCCAGATTGGTATAAACAATTTTTGCAATTTTGTCATTCTATCTTTAAATGCTTGCCATTGTTTATCTACCTCCAGTCCTCCCAGGAACGTTGTCCAATCAGACCTACTCAGTTCCCGTCTAATGGCATCATAATTCCCCTTGTTTAAATTCAGGACCTGAGTCTCTGAGTCAATTTCTTCGCTCTCCATTTCGAGTGAGAAATCGATCATGTTATGATCGCTCTGACCCAAGGGTCCCCGTACAACAAGATTACTAATTAGTCCCTTCTCATTGCACAGTACCCAGTCCAATATAGCCTGTTCCCGAGTTGGTTCCTCGACATATTGATCCAGATAACCATCCCTTAAACACTCAAGGAATTCCTCCTCCTCATTATTTTTACTGATTAGGCTAGTCCAATCTATATGTAAGTTAAAGTCACCTATGATGACAGCTGTGCTCTTATTGCACGCTTCTCTAATTTCCCTCGTGATGCCCTCCCCAACCTCTATTTTACTATTTGGAGGCCTATATACCACTCCTATTAATGTTTTTCGCCCCTCGCTATTTCTTAGCTCCACCCATATAGATTCTGTATTAACTGAGTTAATATCCTTCCTTTCAATTGCATTTATCCCCTCTTTTACCAGCAATGCTACCCCTCCTCCCTTTCTTTTTGTCGATCCTTCCTAAATACTGAGTACCCCTGTATGTTAAGCTCCCAGCCCTGCTCACCCTGCAACCATGTTTCCGTAATCCCAATTAGATCATAATTATTAACCTCTATTTCCACAGCTAATTCATCTACCTTGTTCCTGATGCTTCTCGCATTAAGGTATAAAACCCTCAGGCTTTTTTTATGCTCACATTTTTTATGAATTAGTTTGGCCCTTTGTTTTTTGTTCCTCTCCTTTTTACCATTTATTTCTGTCTGCCTTTCACTTTCCTCTATTTCACTACATGGGTTTCTAGCCCCCTGCCATACTAGTTTAAATGCTCCCGAACTGCTTTATCAAAATTTACCCCGAGAACATCAGTTCCATCTTTGCACAGGTGTAGACCGTCCCTTTTGTATAGGTCACACCTACCACAAAACTGGTCCCAATGCCTCAAAAATTTAAAACCCTCCCTCTTACACCACTGCTCAAGCCACGTATTTAGCCTAACTATCCTGTTCTCTGTACTCTTACTAGCACGTGGCACTGGTAGTAATCCAGAGATTACTACCTTCGAGGTCCTACTTTTTAGCTTGGCTCCTAACTCCCTAAATTCTACTTGTAGGACCTCTTCCCTTTTTTTAGCTACGTCGTTGGTACCAACATGTATCACGACAACTGGCTGTTCCCCCTCCCCCTCCAGAATGTTCTGCACCCGCGCCGAGACATCCTTGACCCTTGCACCAGTGCATAGTGCAAGCCTCATTAAAAAGGAATGTTCTGGGGGAGCCTTCAGGCATCTCCAGACCTTGTACTGCTTTGGTCGCGGTGGCATGCTGGTGTGTCAGCTTGCCAGAGCAGAGGGCTGCACAGCTGGAGCACAGCTGGAGCGCAGGGCTGCACTGCCAGTGCAGCAGCACCTTTAAAGGCAGACTAGCTGTCGTCATGTCCATCATTATTCTCAGGATGTGGAATGTGGGATTCTGGCTTTCCCAGTACTCAGAGTGTAGGATCAGCAGAGACCAGGCCTACTGCAACTGGGACCCACCTGAGGGTCCAGGCTGGCATCGTGGAGCCTCTTTACAGAGGGGGCTGCTGGGGGGGTCGCCCGGTACCTCCATCCCAAGACAGCCACTGTTGTGTCGGACATTCCGGCCTCTTCAGTCGCCGGGGACCATTGATGCGCCTCTAGTGATACAGGTGCCCGCCACTGTCATACGCAACAGGGCACCTCTCGCTGACCCTGTGAACTTAGGCAAGGTCAGTGGCAGAGGTGCCAGGTGGGCGTAACTCTGCACTTATGCTGGGGTGCAGCCACCTCCCCCGCTGATATTGGGCCCCTCCGTCTTTATTCATATGATGTCAGATAGGATCCCGTTGTGGGTTTCCGGGCTGAATTCACTCATCCTGTGCTCCCAGCTGCACTCAATGGGTCGACAACACCGTAGCGCTGATTTTCTGACCCATGCTCCCCTTGATCTCAAGTCCGTACTGGTAGCACGGGATTGATGAATCTACAACTAATGAATGTAATTGGCTGCAGGCAGCCAGACCTGGGCTTTGTATTCAATTGGAAACGTCTGTTCTTAATGGGTTTTCTATATTGTTTTAATTCATATCAGACTACACCAAATACTGAGCCATTAGGGAATCCATTACAAGGACAAACTGTATGGAGAAAGCGGCAATATCCCCACAGTAAGACCGTACCTCACAGGCTGGGGGATCGGCTAAGCTCTCAGTTTGCTTGCTTGAAAGGGAATGGTTGTAAAATAAAAGAGCCCCACGGCATAAATCACAATTCAGAATATTGAACTCTGACCTCTGGGGCCAAGCTGGAACTCATGTTGTCCAAGTACAACACTGAACATCAAACCGACTGTTTCATGCAAAAGTTTTATTTGTTTATCAGACTCTGTAAGAAACATGTGCTAAAAAAAGGTAAATGAGCACCTCACGGACTGATTATATATTTTTTGTTTTTAAGTTGCGCTGTTTCTGAATCCTGCTGCATTTTTTGGTCCCTGTGTATTATTTGGCTGCAAATAAAACTGATTAAGTACACATTGGTCGAACACTTTGTTATTTTCGGTTTTCTGAAGGGATGGGAAAACATATTCGGCATCCCATGCATTCTCCACGATACCTCAATTCCGGGTTAATTGTTCAGCCTGTTTAGAGTGCGAATAAGGATGCAGGATTTGTTTGATAATCGACTAAATCTAACTACAAACACAAGACAAAATGTTAGTAAATAGCCTGAACTGTATCAACTGGTGAGGTAACTGTGGAGGCTAGCGTCAGATCAATAGCAAAAGAGTCAGTAGGGCTGGATGGTGAGCGGAGGAGATCATTGTCATGGGGAAGGAATAGAGTGGGAGAGGGGGGAGAATCCCAGGAGAGGAGAATCCTTATGAAAACGAGGGTAGCACAAGGCTCCCTGGGTAATAGTCTGTGTGCTGATTTTACTATTTATATCAAACAGTATTTGTCATGTGTGACAGTCACACACTCGAGCAGCATTGCGCTGGTGGCCTGTGAGCAGAGGCCCAGGAACACATTGGCCAGCAGGTGTGCTGGGGGTCACAGGTGAGGGAGGGGGTGAGGATGAGGGAGAGGGAGGGGGAGGGTAAGGAGGAGGGGGAGGGAGAGCGCGGGTGAGGGTGAGAGTGAGGGAGCGCGCGGGGGAGGGAGCACGCGGGTGAGGGTGAGGGAGGGGGAGGTAAGGAGGGAGGGGGAGGGAGCGCGCAGGTGAGGGTGAGAGTGAGGGAGCGCGCGGGGGAGGGAGGGGGAGGGAGCGCGCGGGTGAGGGTGAGGGAGAGGGAGGGGGAGGGTAAGGAGGAGGGGAGGGAGCGCGCAGGTGAGGGTGAGAGTGAGGGAGCGCGCGGGGGAGGGAGGGGGAGGGAGCGTGAGGGTGAGGGAGGGGGAGGGTAAGGAGGAGGGGGAGGGAGCGCGCGGGTGAGGGTGAGAGTGAGGGAGCGCGCGGGGCAGGGTGAGAGTGAGGGAGCGCGCGGGGGAGGGTGAGAGTGAGGGAGCGCGCGGGGGAGGGAGGGGGAGGGAGCGCGCGGGTGAGGGAGGGGGAGGGTAAGGAGGAGGGGGAGGGAGCACGTGGGTGAGGGGAGGGAGGGGGAGGGAGCGCGCGGGGGAGGGAGCGCTGCGGGGGGGTGAGGGAGCGCGCGGGGGAGGGGTATGGGGAGAGGGTGAGAGGGGGATGGGGAGAGGGTGAGAGGGGGATGGGGAGCAGGCGGGGAAGGGGGCTGCACTGGTCCCGGGCCTATGAGTACTGATAAAAAGAACAAAAAATGTGAATGGTGGAATCTGAAATAAAATTGAAATTGTTGGAAAAACACCACAGGTCCATCAGCATCGGTGAGAGAGGAGACCTGTGGACATTTTAGATGAACATTGGTTGTGATGAAGGATCACAGCTGATATGTTGATCCATCTCTTTCCAGATTCAGACTCATGGTTCTGCCCAGCCGATAGCCACAGAAATTGTTCCAACTCTCCCCAGATATGAAGCAGGGGAGAGTTGGAATACTACTTTATGCCAGATGCCTTCCTGAACTGTTGTCCTCCCAGACTGTCGCACCTGGATCTGACCCATGGTCCTGAGCCTTGCCTGGCTGTAGCGAGGGTGGGTGAGAGAGAAAGTCCAGGCCAGGGCTTGGAGCTGCGGGGAATCGAAGGATGGGAGAGCTCAGGGCACGTGGGAATCGGGATCTTGCATCAGGAGAGGACAGGAGGGTTAAAAAAGAAATACTTGCATTTCTATAGCGCCTTTCACGACCACAGGACGTCCCAAAGCGTTTTACAGCCAATGAAGTACTTTTTGAAGTGTAGTCACTGTTGTAATGTAGGAAACGCGGCAGCCAATCTGCGCACAGCAAGCTCCCACAAACAGCAGTGAGATAATGACCAGATAATCTGTTTGTGATGTTGATTGAGGGATAAATATTGGCCAGGACACCGAGGATAACTCCCCTGCTTGTGCTTGGGGCTGGGAGGGAGTGGTGAAGCAGGAGTCTGGAAGGGGTAAGGGAGGGGCTCATACTCCATTTAAAAAAGATCCATTTAAAAAAAGGCAAGTTTAAACTCTGGCTCACTGCTATAATTAGAGATTGAAATGCTCCTAAATGGTGTCTCCAGTAACAGCAAATGGAATACTCCAGAAGGAAAAATGATCTCTGGGGCTTTGCCAAGTGATTGCTCGTGGCGAGAATCCCAGGGAATTTAATCTGAGTTGCCGGAAAACATTCCTGACTTTGCACCAGCAGCAGCATTAACATTAATCTCATCTCACTCCCCAAGCCTTTCTGTATCAGTGACAGGGACATAGGACAGGAGGAGGCCATTCAGCCCCTCGACCCTGTTCCACCATTCAATTAGATCATGGTTAATAAATGACAGCCAGCACGGATTTGTTAAAGGAACATTGTGTTTGACTAACTTGATCGAGTTCTTTGATGAAGTAACAGAGAGGGTTGATGAGGGTAGTGTGGTTGATGTTGTCTGTATGGACTTTCAAAAGGCGTTTGACAAAGTACCCAATAATAGACTTGTTACCAAAATTGAAGCCCATGGGATAAAGAGGCAGTGGCAGTGAGGATACAAAATTGGCAAAGGGACAGTAGTGGTGAACGGTTGTTGTTCAGTCTGGAAGGAAGTGTACAGTGGTGTTCCCTAAGGGTCGGTATTGGGACCACTGCTCTTTTTGATGTCTATCAATGACCTGGACTTGGGTATACTGGCCATAATTTCAAAGTTTGCAGATGACACAAAACTCAGAAATGTAGTAAATAATTCTGGGCCCCACACTTTAGAAAGGATGTCAAGGCCTTGGAGAGGGTGCAGAAGAGATTTACTAGAATGGTACCAGGGATGAGGGACTTCAGTTATACGGAGAGACTAGAAAGCTGGGATTGTTCTCCTTCGAGCAGAAAAGGTTCAGGGGAGATTTGATAGAGGTGTTCAAAATCATGAAGGGTTTAGATTGAGTAAATAAAGTGAAACTGTTTCCAATGGTATGTGGGCTGGTAACCAGAGGACACAGATTTAAGGTGATTAGCAAAAAGAACCAGAGGGGAGATGAGAGACATTTGTTTTACGCAGTGAGTTGTTGTGATCTGGAATGCGCTGCCTGAAAGGGCGGTGGGAGCAGATTCAGTAATAACTTTCAAAAGGAAATTGGATAAATACTTGAAGGGGAGAAATTTGCAGGGTTGTGGGGAAAGGGCAGGGGAGTGGGACTAATTGGAGAGCTCTTTCAAAGAGCCAGCACAGGCACGGTGTGCCGAATGGCCTCGTTCTGTGCTGTATGATTCTACTATCTTAACTCCATTTACCCGCTTTGGTTCCATAACCCTTAATACCCTTGCCTAACAAAAATCTTTCAATCTCAGTTTTGAAATTTTTAATTGACTCCCAGCCCCAACAGCTTTTTGGGGGAGAGAGTTCCAGATTTCCACCACCCTTTGTGTGAAGAAGTGCTCGCTGACATCACCCCTGAACGGCCTGGCTCTAATTTAATGCCCCCTTGTTCTGGACTCCCCCCACCAGAGGAAATAGTTTCTCTCTATCTACCCGATGAACTATTTTAATCAGGTCAAACACCTCAATTAGATCACCCCTTAATCTCCGATACTCGAGTCTGTGCAACCTGTCCTCATAATTTAACCCTTTTAGTGCCGGTATTATTCTGGTGACTCTGTGCTGCGTGGCAAACAGGAGGAAAGAAAAGGAGGTTGGTGACTGTGGGGTACGTCATTCAGATGTCCTGGGAGATACCAAGTCAGCTCAGTTTTGGCTCAGGCAGAGAGGTTTAGCTGGGAGGGAGGGGGCCTGGCTATATGGCAGAGAAAAATATTACATTCAAAATTATCTCCTCATCTCAAGTGTCAATTGAGCTTTATTAAACTTACATACTCCTATCCTCCAAGTCTACGTTCGCACAGTTCACATTAAATAAGCTCCTTAAATCAACACTGCACATTCCTCTCAGCAATATCAAACCTGGATCATGTCCCCTCCTATTCTCCAATGGAAACAACTTCAGTTATGTGGGTCAGAACCTGGAGCCCCGAGTCCTTGCTGTCTTCTGCTCCCTCTCCAACCCCTCACTGCTCTGCTGATGGTCGGAGGCCAAAGCTTCGCACAGTCAGGTACGCTTTCTGTTGCTGTGCTCCCGATGGGGAATCTTGCTCTCTGGGAATTCACGTTCACGCAGCCACGATGTTCCGCCCAAACTGAACGTTTACCCCATTGCAAATGTGGTCCTGGCAGTGATCGAAGGTTCGAATCGGATCCGGAATTAGAAAAGGAAAATGCTGGAAATACACAACAGGCCCATTGACATCTGTAAAAGAAAAGGCAGCCTAATAATTAGGGTGGGGCCTTTCGTCAGAACCAGTCCCCACCCGCAGTGTTGGCCTGTCTCTCTGTTCAATCCCTGGCAGTCCTGCTCTACATTTCCAGTTTACACATTCTCATCTTCTTAGCCCCAATTTTAATTCTGGGCAGGGTTCGAGGCCAGCGGGGGTCAAGGGTCGTGTGGGTGAGGGTTCGAGGCCAGCGGGGGTCAAGGGTCATGTGGGTAAGGGTTCGAGGCCAGCGGGGGTCAAGGGTCGTGTGGGTGAGGGTTCGAGGCCAGCGGGGGTCAAGGGTCGTGCGGGTAAGGGTTCGAGGCCAGCGGGGGTCAAGGGTCGTGTGGGTGAGGGTTCGAGGCCAGCGGGGGTCAAGGGTCGTGCGGGTAAGGGTTCGAGGCCAGCGGGGGTCAAGGGTCGTGTGGGTGAGGGTTCGAGGCCAGCGGGGGTCAAGGGTCGTGCGGGTAAGGGTTCGAGGCCAGCGGGGGTCAAGGGTCATGTGGGTGAGGGTTCGAGGCCAGCGGGGGTCGAGGGTCGTGTGGGTGAGAGTTCGAGGCCAGCAGGGGTCGAGGGTCGTGTGGGTGAGGGTTCGAGGCCAGCAGGGGTCGCGGGTTGATAGGCCCTTACTGCCCAGGGTTGTGTCTGATCAAAGGTTAGGACTCAGGATGTTCTCCCTGCCCTAGTATACTAGAGTTGGGAGGGTGTCTGTTTTATCTGAGATTCTGCAATGTGTTCTGTTAAGGGCAAATCGTGTTTTTCGATGAGGTAACAGAGAGGGTGGATGAGGGCAGTGCGGTTGATGTTATATATATGGACATCGAAAAGGCGTTTGATAAAGTGCCACATATTAGGCTTGTTAGCAAAATTGAAGCCCACAGGATAAAAGGGGCAGTAGCAGTGTGGAGACGAAATTCTGTGCTGTACTATTCTATGATTCTATGTGTGATTGTGGTACTGAATATTTATCTGAATAAGCAGGCTGTGTAAGCCTCAGTACCATTGCAGCCAACCAATGCCGGCCTTCTGGGCAACGTTCCCCCGAAGGTGCGCGGGCGCGCAGCCACGCATCGATCGGGAGGTCCCGTGCAGGCCGCTCACCAGCTGTTGCCACTGGCAATTGCAGCCGGGCAGCAAATTTAAAGGGACCGCGCACGAAAGAAAAATAGAGGGAACGTTGCTTCTGGGCCGGTGTAACCCATTCCTAATATTCAGAGGCCACCCCAAGGATATCAGTGCACACAAAACCCCAGGAGACCACCAGAGATAGGATGTTTCCTACAAGGGCACAAGTAGAACTCAACACTCAATATTGGAAGGTGTCAGCCGTGGCTCAGTGGGTAGCACTCTCGAGTCTGAAGGTTGTAGGTTCAAGTCCTCACTCCAGAGACTTGAGCACATACTCTAGTGCAGTGCTGAGGGAGTGCTGCACTGTCAGAGGTACCATCTTTCGGATGAGACATTAAACCGAGGCCCCGTCTGCTCTCTCAGGTGGATGTAAAAGATCCCATGGCACTATTCAAAGAAGAGCAGGGGTGTTATCCCCGGTGTCCTGGCCAATATTTATCCTCAACCAATATCACTAAAAAAACAGATTATCTAGCCATTATGATATTTCTGCTTGTGGATCTTGCTGTGTGTAAATTGGTTGCTACATTTCCTACATTGCAACAGTGACTACACTTCAAAAAGTACTTCATTGATTGTAAAGAACTTTGGGATGCCAGTTTTTCTTTCTTTCCCAGTATTGTATCGTTTTTGTCGCTCAGTGATGCCACAGCACAATAATGGAGGGGAAATGGACACCAGAACAAGGACTGTGCATCTCATCGGCTGCTTATCCCACTCCACAATTACTCCAGCTGGTCTGGAACAGCAGGCAGACCCAGACTGGAGTGAGCCAGACAGTGCTAGGTTTGGCTACTTGTGAACAAAGCAGATATTGCCTCACTTGTGATGTGGAGTCTGGCGATATCTGGCAGGTCTGATTTGGAAAGCTGTGTGATCTATAAACACCTTCTCATTAGCTGCAAACTGCGCACCCAGTCAGAGCGCCATGCACTCACACCTGGTGCTGTGTATGGTGCACACCTGCTCACCCCTGACACACCCAGCACTTGGCAGCAGTGTGCAGCTGCTCTGTTGTGAAGGTGTTGGGGGGCCTCAGTCCTGTACCGGATTATCATTGACCCAACACTCTCAGAGTTACTGGTGCCTAGACCACGCTTCCTGCTCTGTGTGAGCAACACAAGAATTACTGCATCGAGAAACTGGCAACTCTCTCCCTCACACACTGTGTTAGGAGGAACTGACAGCGATGTTACTAGAAACTCTGTCCATCGACAGACACTTTAGATCAGTCAACAGAAAACGCTGGAAAAACTCAGCAGGCCAGGCAGCATCCGTGGAGAGAGAAACAGAGTTAACGTTTCAGGTCGAAGACCTTTCTGACGAAAGGTCGTCGACCTGAAACGTTAACTCTGTTTCTCTCTCCACGAATGCTGCCTGACCTGCTGAGTTTTTCCAGCGTTTTCTGTTGTTATTTCGGATTTCCAGCATCCGCAGTATTTTGCTATCACTTTAGATCAGTCTCTGGGCGGTGGTCAGTCCCTGGGCGGTGGTCAGTCCCTGGGCGGTGGTCAGCCCCTGGACGGTGGTCAGCCCCTGGGCGGTGGTCAGTCCCTGGACGGTGGTCAGTCCCTGGACGGTGGTCAGTCCCTGGAATCCTAGCTGATTCCCCCTTACACTCAGTATTACTGTATTTAAATACTTGCTGCTGGCTGTACAGAACTGCTTCTGTTATGAACGCAGTATCCCTGGGAGGAGGGACTCGTATTTAAAAAGTCATGTGCTTGTTTACTGGAGTTTGTAAACTAGACTAAAGTGAACTTTTTGATTATTTGAGTGGATGTGGGGCAGCTCAGTGTCCCATGGGCCTGCGTGTGGAACAATGCTCGCTACAGAGATAGGCTGACACAGGATTGTCTGTTCATATAATTCCAAAATAAAATCTCAGCATCGACAGAGAATTAACTTCATTTCAGCAGAGTGGGAGCGGTCAGTCATGGTCAGTCATGCTCATTGAGCAACACAGGCCAATTCTCAGCAGTCTGCTGCAATTTCCAGGAGATTTCAAGGAAATGATTTCAGTGCAGAGTGCGTCTTTTCTCTCGGCTGAATGTCAAGCTCCAGCATGTTGGCACAAGCCCAGAATGTAAAACAGCCCAAAATAGGGCAGAGGCAACAGCCATAGAGTTCCCTTGGCTTCAGGGATTGGTACAGGGCAGTGTACCCCAGGGTATAGGGACTGGTACAGGGCAGTGTACCTCAGGGTATAGGGACTGGCACAGGGCAGTGTACCCCAGGGTATAGGGACTGGTACAGGGCAGTGTACCCCAGGGTATAGGGACTGGTACAGGGCAGTGTACCCCGGGGTATAGGGACTGGTACAGGGCCGTGTACCCCAGGGTATAGGGACTGGTACAGGGCAGTGTACCCCGGGGTATAGGGACTGGTACAGGACAGTGTACCTCAGGGTATAGGGACTGATACAGGGCAGTGTACCCTGGGGTATAGGGACTGGTACAGGGCAGTGTACCCCAGGGTATAGGGACTGATACAGGGCAGTGTACCCTGGGGTATTGGGACTGGTACAGGGCAGTGTACCCCAGGGTATAGGGATTGGTACAGGGCCGTGTACCCCAGGGTATAGGGACTGGTACAGGGCAGTGTACCCCAGGGTATAGGGACTGGTACAGGGCAGTGTACCCCGGGGTATAGGGACTGATACAGGGCAGCGTACCCTGGGGTATAGGGACTGGTACAGGGCAGTGTACCCCAGGGTATAGGGACTGGTACAGGGCAGTGTACCCCAGGGTATAGGGACTGGTACAGGGCAGTGTACCCCCGGGTATAGGGACTGGTACAGGGCAGTGTACCCCGGGGTATAGGGACTGGTACAGGGCAGTGTACCCCGGGGTATAGAGACTGGTACAGGGCAGTGTACCCCAGGGTGTAGGGACTGGTACAGGGCAGTGTACCCCGCGGTATAGGGACTGGTACAGGGCAGTGTACCCCGGGGTATAGGGACTGGTACAGGGCAGTGTACTCCGGGGTATAGGGACTGGTACAGGGCAGTGTACCCGGGGTATAGGGACTGGTATAGGGCAGTGTGCCCCAGGGTAGAGGGACTGGTACAGGGCAGTGTACCCCAGGGTATAGGGACTGGTACAGGGCAGTGTACCCCAGGGTATAGGGACTGGTACAGGGCAGTGTACCCCGCGGTATAGGGACTGGTACAGGCCAGTGTACCCCGGGGTATAGAGACTCGTACAGGGCAGTGTACCCCAGGGTATAGGGACTGGTACAGGGCAGTGTACCCCGCGGTATAGGGACTGGTACAGGGCAGTGTACCCCAGGGTATAGGGACTAGTACAGGGCAGTGTACCCCGGGGTATAGGGACTGATACAGGGCAGTGTACTCCAGGGTATAGGGACTGGTACAGGGCAGTGTACCCCGGGGTATAGGGACTGGTACAGGGCAGTGTACTCCGGGGTATAGGGACTGGTACAGGGCAGTGTACCCGGGGTATAGGGACTGGTACAAGGCAGTGTATCCCAGGGTAGAGGGACTGGTACAGGGCAGTGTACCCCAGGGTATAGGGACTGGTACAGGGCAGTGTACCCCAGGGTATAGGGAATGGTACAGGGCAGTGTACCCGAGGGAATAGGGACTGGTACAGGGCAGTGTACCCTAGGGAATAGGGACTGGTACAGGGCAGTGTACTCCGGGGTATAGGGACTGGTACAGGGCAGTGTACCCGGGGTATAGGGACTGGTACAAGGCAGTGTATCCCAGGGTAGAGGGACTGGTACAGGGCAGTGTACCCCAGGGTATAGGGACTGGTACAGGGCAGTGTACCCCAGGGTATAGGGACTGGTACAGGGCAGTGTACCATAGGGAATAGGGACTGGTACAGGGCAGTGTACCCCAGGGTATAGGGACTGGTACAGGGCAGTGTACCCCAGGGTATAGGGACTGGTACAGGGCAGTGTAC
Source organism: Squalus acanthias (assembly GCA_030390025.1). Classification (NCBI taxonomy): domain Eukaryota; kingdom Metazoa; phylum Chordata; class Chondrichthyes; order Squaliformes; family Squalidae; genus Squalus; species Squalus acanthias. The sequence continues at coordinate 42,081,675 of CM059437.1, read as the reverse complement.
CCGAGGGAATAGGGACTGGTACAGGGCAGTGTACCCTAGGGAATAGGGACTGGTACAGGGCAGTGTACCCCGGGGTATAGGGACTGGTACAGGGCAGTGTACCCAGGGTATAGGGACTGGTACATGGCAGTGTACCCCGGGGTATAGGGACTGGTACAGGGCAGTGTACCCCAGGGTATAGGGACTGATACAGGGCAGTGTACCCTGGGGTATAGGGACTGGTACAGGGCAGTGTACCCTAGAGAATAGGGACTGGTACAGGGCAGTGTACCCCAGGGTATAGGGACTGGTACAGGGCAGTGTACCCCGGGGTAAAGGGACTGGTACAGGGCAGTGTACCCCGGGGTATAGGGACTGGTACAGGGCCGTGTACCCCGGGGTATAGGGACTGGTACAAGGCCGTGTACCCCGGGGTATAGGGACTGGTACAGGGCCGTGTACCCCGGGGTATAGGGACTGGTACAGGGCCGTGTACCCCAGGGTATAGGGACTGGTACAGGGCAGTGTACCCCAGGGTAAAGGGACTGGTACAGGGCCGTGTACCCCAGGGTATAGGGACTGGTACAGGGCAGTGTACCCCAGGGTATAGGGACTGGCACAGGGCAGTGTACCCTAGGGAATAGGGACTGGTACAGGGCAGTGTACCCCGGGGTATAGGGACTGGTACAGGGCAGTGTACTCCGGGGTATAGGGACTGGTACAGGGCAGTGTACCCGGGGTATAGGGACTGGTATAGGGCAGTGTGCCCCAGGGTAGAGGGACTGGTACAGGGCAGTGTACCCCAGGGTATAGGGACTGGTACAGGGCAGTGTACCCCAGGGTATAGGGACTGGTACAGGGCAGTGTACCCCACGGTATAGGGACTGGTACAGGCCAGTGTACCCCGGGGTATAGAGACTCGTACAGGGCAGTGTACCCCAGGGTATAGGGACTGGTACAGGGCAGTGTACCCCGCGGTATAGGGACTGGTACAGGGCAGTGTACCCCAGGGTATAGGGACTAGTACAGGGCAGTGTACCCCGGGGTATAGGGACTGATACAGGGCAGTGTACTCCAGGGTATAGGGACTGGTACAGGGCAGTGTACCCCGGGGTATAGGGACTGGTACAGGGCAGTGTACTCCGGGGTATAGGGACTGGTACAGGGCAGTGTACCCGGGGTATAGGGACTGGTACAAGGCAGTGTATCCCAGGGTAGAGGTACTGGTACAGGGCAGTGTACCCCAGGGTATAGGGACTGGTACAGGGCAGTGTACCCCAGGGTATAGGGACTGGTACAGGGCAGTTTACCATAGGGAATAGGGACTGGTACAGGGCAGTGTACCCCAGGGTATAGGGACTGGTACAGGGCAGTGTACCCCAGGGTATAGGGACTGGTACAGGGCAGTGTACCCGAGGGAATAGGGACTGGTACAGGGCAGTGTACCCTAGGGAATAGGGACTGGTACAGGGCAGTGTACCCCGGGGTATAGGGACTGGTACAGGGCAGTGTACCCAGGGTATAGGGACTGGTACATGGCAGTGTACCCCGGGGTATAGGGACTGGTACAGGGCAGTGTACCCCAGGGTATAGGGACTGATACAGGCAGTGTACCCTGGGGTATAGGGACTGGTACAGGGCAGTGTACCCCAGGGTATAGGGACTGGTACAGGGCAGTGTACCCCGGGGTAAAGGGACTGGTACAGGGCAGCGTACCCCGGGGTATAGGGACTGGTACAGGGCCGTGTACCCCGGGGTATAGGGACTGGTACAAGGCCGTGTACCCCGGGGTATAGGGACTGGTACAGGGCCGTGTACCCTGGGGTATAGGGACTGGTACAGGGCCGTGTACCCCAGGGTATAGGGACTGGTACAGGGCAGTGTACCCCAGGGTAAAGGGACTGGTACAGGGCCGTGTACCCCAGGGTATAGGGACTGGTACAGGGCAGTGTACCCCAGGGTATAGGGACTGGCACAGGGCAGTGTACCCCGGGGTATAGGGACTGGTACAGGGCAGTGTACCCCGGGGTATAGGGACTGGTACAGGGCAGTGTACCCCGGGGTATAGAGACTGGGACAGGGCAGTGTACCCCAGGGTATAGCGACTGGTACAGGGCAGTGTACCCCAGGGTATAGGGACTGGTACAACGCAGTTTACCCCAGGGTATAGGGACTAGTACAGGGCAGTGTACCCCGGGGTATAGGGACTGATACAGGGCAGTGTACCCCAGGGTATAGGGACTGGTACAGGGCAGTGTACCCCGGGGTATAGGGACTGGTACAGGGCAGTGTACTCCGGGGTATGGGGACTGGTACAGGGCAGTGCACCCGGGGTATAGGGACTGGTACAGGGCAGTGTACCACAGGGTAGAGGGACTGGTACAGGGCAGTGTACCCCAGGGTATAGGGACTGGTACAGTGCAGTGTACCCCAGGGTATAGGGACTGGTACAGGGCAGTGTACCCTAGGGAATAGGGACTGGTACAGGGCAGTGTACCCCGGGGTATAGGGACTGATACAGGGCAGTGTACCCCAGGGTATAGGGACTGGTACAGGGCAGTGTACCCCGGGGTATAGGAACTGGTACAGGGCAGTGTACTCCGGGGTATAGGGACTGGTACAGGGCAGTGCACCCGGGGTATAGGGACTGGTACAGGGCAGTGTACCCCAGGGTAGAGGGACTGGTACAGGGCAGTGTACCCCAGGGTATAGGGACTGGTACAGGGCAGTGCACCCCAGGGTACAGTGACTGGTACAGGGCAGTGTACCCTGGGGAATAGGGACTGGTACAGGGCAGTGTACCCCAGGGTATAGGGACTGGTACAGGGCAGTGTACCCCAGGGTATGGGGACTGGTACAGGGCAGTGTACCCCAGGGCATAGGGACTGGTACAGGGCAGTGTACCCTAGGGAATAGCGACTGGTACAGGGCAGTGTACCCCAGGGTATTGGAACTGGTACAGGGCAGTGTACCCTAGGGAATAGTGACTGGTACAGGGCAGTGTACCCCAGGGTATAGGGACTGGTACAGGGCAGTGTACCCCAGGGTATAGGGACTGGTACACGGCAGTGTACCCTAGGGAATAGGGACTGGTACAGTGCAGTGTACCCTAGGGAATAGGGACTGGTACAGGGCAGTGTACCCCGGGGTATAGGGACTGGTACAGGGCAGTGTACCCAGGGTATAGGGACTGGTACATGGCAGTGTACCCCGGGGTATAGGGACTGGTACAGGGCAGTGTACCCCAGGGTATAGGGACTAGTACAGGGCAGTGTAACCCGGGGTATAGGGACTGATACAGGGCAGTGTACCCCAGGGTTAGGGAACGGTACAGGGCAGTGTACCCTGGGGTATAGGGACTGGTACACGGCAGTGTACTCCGGGGTATAGGGACTGGTACAGGGCAGTGTACCCGGGGTATAGGGACTGGTACAGGGCAGTGTACCCCAGGGTATAGGGACTGGTACAGGGCAGTGTACCGTAGGGAATAGGGACTGGTACAGGGCAGTGTACCCCAGGGTATAGGGACTGGTACAGGGCAGTGTACCCCAAGGTATAGGGACTGGTACAGGGCAGTGTACCCTAGGGAATAGGGACTGGTACAGGGCAGTGTACCCTAGGGAATAGGGACTGGTACAGGGCAGTGTACCCCAGGATATAGGAACTGGTACAGGGCAGTGTACCCTAGGGAATAGGGACTGGTACAGGGCAGTGTACCCCAGGGTATAGGGACTGGTACAGGGCAGTGTACCCCAGGGTATAGGGACTGGTACAGGGCAGTGTACCCTAGGGAAAAGGGACTGGTACAGGGCAGTGTACCCCAGGGTATAGGGACTGGTACAGGGCAGTGTACCCCAGGGTATAGGGACTGGTACAGGGCAGTGTACCCTAGGGAATAGGGACTGGTACAGGGCAGTGTACCCCAGGGTATAGGAACTGATACAGGGCAGTGTACCCCAGGGTATAGGAACTGGTACAGGGCAGTATACCCTAGGGAATAGGGACTGGTACAGGGCAGTGTACCCCAGGGTATAGGGACTGGTACAGGGCAGTATACCCTAGGGAATAGGGACTGGTACAGGGCAGTGTACCCCAGGGTATAGGAACTGATACAGGGCAGTGTACCCCAGAGTATAGGAACTGGTACAGGGCAGTATACCCTAGGGAATAGGGACTGCTCCAGGGCAGTGTACCCCAGGGTATAGGGACTGGTACAGCTCAGTGTACCCTAGGGAATAGGGACTGGTACAGGGCAGTGTACCCCAGGGTATAGGAACTGATACAGGGCAGTGTACCCCAGGGTATAGGAACTGGTACAGGGCAGTATACCCTAGGGAATAGGGACTGGTACAGGGCAGTGTACCCCAGGGTATAGGGACTGGTACAGGGCAGTGTACCCCAGGGTATAGGAACTGGTACAGGGCAGTGTACCCTAGGGAATAGGGACTGGTACAGTGCAGTGTACCCTAGGGAATAGGGACTGGTACAGGGCAGTGTACCTCGGGGTATAGGGACTGGTACAGGGCAGTGTACCCAGGGTATAGGGACTGGTACATGGCAGTGTACCCCGGGGTATAGGGACTGGTACAGGGCAGTGTACCCCAGGGTATAGGGACTAGTACAGGGCAGTGTAACCCGGGGTATAGGGACTGGTACAGGGCATTGTACCCCAGGGTATAGTGACTGGTACAGGGCAGTGTACCCCAGGGTATAGGGACTGGTACACGGCAGTGTACCCTAGAAATAGGGACTGGTACAGGGCAGTGTACCCCGGGGTATAGGGACTGGTACAGGGCAGTGTACCCCGGGGTATAGGGACTGGTACAGGGCCGTGTACCCCGGGGTATAGGGACTGGTACAGGGCCGTGTACCCCGGGGTATAGGGACTGGTACAGGGCCGTGTACCCCGGGGTATAGGGACTGGTACAGGGCCGTGTACCCCGGGGTATAGGGACTGGTACAGGGCCGTGTACCCCAGGGTATAGGGACTGGTACAGGGCAGTGTACCCCAGGGTAAAGGGACTGGTACAGGGCCGTGTACCCCAGGGTATAGGGACTGGTACAGGGCAGTGTACCCCAGGGTATAGGGACTGGCACAGGGCAGTGTACCCTGGGGTATAGGGACTGGTACAGGGCAGTGTACCCCGGGGTATAGGGACTGGTACAGGGCAGTGTACCCCGGGGTATAGAGACTGGTACAGGGCAGTGTACCCCAGGGTATAGCGACTGGTACAGAGCAGTGTACCCCGGGGTATAGGGACGGGTACAAGGCAGTGTACCCCAGGGTATAGGGACTAGTACAGGGCAGTGTACCCCGGGGTATAGGGACTGATACAGGGCAGTGTACCCCAGGGTATAGGGACTGGTACAGGGCAGTGTACCCCGGGGTATAGGGACTGGTACAGGGCAGTGTACTCCGGGGTATAGGGACTGGTACAGGGCAGTGCACCCGGGGTATAGGGACTGGTACAGGGCAGTGTACCCCAGGGTATAGTGACTGGTACAGGGCAGTGTACCCTAGGGAATAGGGACTGGTACAGGGCAGTGTACCCCAGGGTATAGGGACTGGTACAGGGCAGTGTACCCCAGGGTATGGGGACTGGTACAGGGCAGTGTACCCGAGGGAATAGGGACTGGTACAGGGCAGTGTACCCTAGGGAATAGGGACTGGTACAGGGCAGTGTACCCCAGGGTATTGGAACTGGTACAGGGCAGTGTACCCTAGGGAATAGGGACTGGTACAGGGCAGTGTACCCCAGGGTATAGGGACTGGTACAGGGCAGTGTACCCCAGGGTATAGGGATTGGTACAGGGCAGTGTACCCTAGGGAATAGGGACTGGTACAGTGCAGTGTACCCTAGGGAATAGGGACTGGTACAGGGCAGTGTACCCCGGGGTATAGGGACTGGTACAGGGCAGTGTACCCAGGGTATAGGGACTGGTACATGGCAGTGTACCCCGGGGCATAGGGACTGGTACAGGGCAGTGTACCCCAGGGTATAGGGACTAGTACAGGGCAGTGTAACCCGGGGTATAGGGACTGATACAGGGCAGTGTACCCCAGGGTATAGGGAACGGTACAGGGCAGTGTACCCTGGGGTATAGGGACTGGTACACGGCAGTGTACTCCGGGGTATAGGGACTGGTACAGGGCAGTGTACCCGGGGTATAGGGACTGGTACAGGGCAGTGTACCCCAGGGTATAGGGACTGGTACAGGGCAGTGTACCCTAGGGTATAGGGACTGGTACAGGGCAGTGTACCCTAGGGAATAGGGACTGGTACAGGGCAGTGTACCCTAGGGAAAAGGGACTGGTACAGGGCAGTGTACCCCAGGATATAGGAACTGGTACAGGGCAGTGTACCCTAGGGAATAGGGACTGGTACAGGGCAGTGTACCCCAGGGTATAGGGAGTGGTACAGGGCAGTGTACCCCAGGGTATAGGGACTGGTACAGGGCAGTGTACCCTAGGGAAAAGGGACTGGTACAGGGCAGTGTACCCCAGGGTATCGGGACTGGTACAGGGCAGTGTACCCCAGGGTATAGGGACTGGTACAGGGCAGTGTACCCTAGGGAATAGGGACTGGTACTGGGCAGTGTACCCCAGGGTATAGGAACTGATACAGGGCAGTGTACCCCAGGGTATAGGAACTGGTACAGGGCAGTATACCCTAGGGAATAGGGACTGGTACAGGGCAGTGTACCCCAGGGTATAGGGACTGGTACAGGGCAGTATACCCGAGGGAATAGGGACTGGTACAGGGCAATGTACCCCATGGTATAGGAACTGATACAGGGCAGTGTACCCCAGAGTATAGGAACTGGTACAGGGCAGTATACCCTAGGGAATAGGGACTGGTACAGGGCAGTCTACCCCAGGGTATAGGGACTGGTACAGGGCAGTGTACCCTAGGGAATAGGGACTGGTACAGGGCAGTGTACTCCGGGGTATAGGGACTGGTACAGGGCAGTGCACCCGGGGTATAGGGACTGGTACAGGGCAGTGTACCCCAGGGTAGAGGGACTGGTACAGGGCAGTGTACCCCAGGGTATAGGGACTGGTACAGGGCAGTGCACCCCAGGGTATAGTGACTGGTACAGGGCAGTGTACCCCGGGGTATAGGGACTGGTACAGGGCAGTGTACCCCGGGGTATAGAGACTGGTACAGGGCAGTGTACCCCAGGGTATAGCGACTGGTACAGGACAGTGTACCCCGGGGTATAGGGACTGGTACAAGGCAGTGTACCCCAGGGTATAGGGACTAGTACCGGGCAGTGTACCCCGGGGTATAGGGACTGATACAGGGCAGTGTACCCCAGGGTATAGGGACTGGTACAGGGCAGTGTACCCCGGGGTATAGGAACTGGTACAGGGCAGTGTACTCCGGGGTATAGGGACTGGTACAGGGCAGTGCACCCGGTGTATAGGGACTGGTACAGGGCAGTGTACCCCAGGGTAGAGGGACTGGTACAGGGCAGTGTACCCCAGGGTATAGGGACTGGTACAGGGCAGTGCACCCCAGGGTATAGTGACTGGTACAGGGCAGTGTACCCTAGGGAATAGGGACTGGTACAGGGCAGTGTACCCCAGGGTATAGGGACTGGTACAGGGCAGTGTACCCCAGGGTATGGGGACTGGTACAGGGCAGTGTACCCCAGGGTATAGGGACTGGTACAGGGCAGTGTACCCTAGGGAATAGCGACTGGTACAGGGCAGTGTACCCCAGGGTATTGGAACTGGTACAGGGCAGTGTACCCTAGGGAATAGTGACTGGTACAGGGCAGTGTACCCCAGGGTATAGGGACTGGTACAGGGCAGTGTACCCCAGGGTATAGGGACTGGTACAGGGCAGTGTACCCTAGGGAATAGGGACTGGTACAGTGCAGTGTACCCTAGGGAATAGGGACTGGTACAGGGCAGTGTACCCCGGGGTATAGGGACTGGTACAGGGCAGTGTACCCAGGGTATAGGGACTGGTACATGGCAGTGTACCCCGGGGTATAGGGACTGGTACAGGGCAGTGTACCCCAGGGTATAGGGACTAGTACAGGGCAGTGTAACCCGGGGTATAGGGACTGATACAGGGCAGTGTACCCCAGGGTTAGGGAACGGTACAGGGCAGTGTACCCTGGGGTATAGGGACTGGTACACGGCAGTGTACTCCGTGGTATAGGGACTGGTACAGGGCAGTGTACCCGGGGTATAGGGACTGGTACAGGGCAGTGTACCCCAGGGTATAGGGACTGGTACAGGGCAGTGTACCGTAGGGAATAGGGACTGGTACAGGGCAGTGTACCCCAGGGTATAGGGACTGGTACAGGGCAGTGTACCCCAAGGTATAGGGACTGGTACAGGGCAGTGTACCCTAGGGAATAGGGACTGGTACAGGGCAGTGTACCCTAGGGAATAGGGACTGGTACTGGGCAGTGTACCCCAGGATATAGGAACTGGTACAGGGCAGTGTACCCTAGGGAATAGGGACTGGTACAGGGCAGTGTACCCCAGGGTATAGGGACTGGTACAGGGCAGTGTACCCCAGGGTATAGGGACTGGTACAGGGCAGTGTACCCTAGGGAAAAGGGACTGGTACAGGGCAGTGTACCCCAGGGTATAGGGACTGGTACAGGGCAGTGTACCCCAGGGTATAGGGACTGGTACAGGGCAGTGTACCCTAGGGAATAGGGACTGGTACAGGGCAGTGTACCCCAGGGTATAGGAACTGATACAGGGCAGTGTACCCCAGGGTATAGGAACTGGTACAGGGCAGTATACCCTAGGGAATAGGGACTGGTACAGGGCAGTGTACCCCAGGGTATAGGGACTGGTACAGGGCAGTATACCCTAGGGAATAGGGACTGGTACAGGGCAGTGTACCCCAGGGTATAGGAACTGATACAGGGCAGTGTACCCCAGAGTATAGGAACTGGTACAGGGCAGTATACCCTAGGGAATAGGGACTGCTCCAGGGCAGTGTACCCCAGGGTATAGGGACTGGTACAGCTCAGTGTACCCTCGGGAATAGGGACTGGTACAGGGCAGTGTACCCAGGGTATAGGGACTGGTACATGGCAGTGTACCCCGGGGTATAGGGACTGGTACAGGGCAGTGTACCCCAGGGTATAGGGACTAGTACAGGGCAGTGTTACCCGGGGTATAGGGACTGGTACAGGGCATTGTACCCCAGGGTATAGTGACTGGTACAGGGCAGTGTACCCCAGGGTATAGGGACTGGTACACGGCAGTGTACCCTAGAAATAGGGACTGGTACAGGGCAGTGTACCCCGGGGTATAGGGACTGGTACAGGGCAGTGTACCCCGGGGTATAGGGACTGGTACAGGGCCGTGTACCCCGGGGTATAGGGACTGGTACAGGGCCGTGTACCCCGGGGTATAGGGACTGGTACAGGGCCGTGTACCCCGGGGTATAGGGACTGGTACAGGGCCGTGTACCCCGGGGTATAGGGACTGGTACAGGGCCGTGTACCCCAGGGTATAGGGACTGGTACAGGGCAGTGTACCCCAGGGTAAAGGGACTGGTACAGGGCCGTGTACCCCAGGGTATAGGGACTGGTACAGGGCAGTGTACCCCAGGGTATAGGGACTGGCACAGGGCAGTGTACCCTGGGGTATAGGGACTGGTACAGGGCAGTGTACCCCGGGGTATAGGGACTGGTACAGGGCAGTGTACCCCGGGGTATAGAGACTGGTACAGGGCAGTGTACCCCAGGGTATAGCGACTGGTACAGAGCAGTGTACCCCGGGGTATAGGGACGGGTACAAGGCAGTGTACCCCAGGGTATAGGGACTAGTACAGGGCAGTGTACCCCGGGGTATAGGGACTGATACAGGGCAGTGTACCCCAGGGTATAGGGACTGGTACAGGGCAGTGTACCCCGGGGTATAGGGACTGGTACAGGGCAGTGTACTCCGGGGTATAGGGACTGGTACAGGGCAGTGCACCCGGGGTATAGGGACTGGTACAGGGCAGTGTACCCCAGGGTATAGTGACTGGTACAGGGCAGTGTACCCTAGGGAATAGGGACTGGTACAGGGCAGTGTACCCCAGGGTATAGGGACTGGTACAGGGCAGTGTACCCCAGGGTATGGGGACTGGCACAGGGCAGTGTACCCGAGGGAATAGGGACTGGTACAGGGCAGTGTACCCTAGGGAATAGGGACTGGTACAGGGCAGTGTACCCCAGGGTATTGGAACTGGTACAGGGCAGTGTACCCTAGGGAATAGGGACTGGTACAGGGCAGTGTACCCCAGGGTATAGGGACTGGTACAGGGCAGTGTACCCCAGGGTATAGGGATTGGTACAGGGCAGTGTACCCTAGGGAATAGGGACTGGTACAGTGCAGTGTACCCTAGGGAATAGGGACTGGTACAGGGCAGTGTACCCCGGGGTATAGGGACTGGTACAGGGCAGTGTACCCAGGGTATAGGGACTGGTACATGGCAGTGTACCCCGGGGCATAGGGACTGGTACAGGGCAGTGTACCCCAGGGTATAGGGACTAGTACAGGGCAGTGTAACCCGGGGTATAGGGACTGATACAGGGCAGTGTACCCCAGGGTATAGGGAACGGTACAGGGCAGTGTACCCTGGGGTATAGGGACTGGTACACGGCAGTGTACTCCGGGGTATAGGGACTGGTACAGGGCAGTGTACCCGGGGTATAGGGACTGGTACAGGGCAGTGTACCCCAGGGTATAGGGACTGGTACAGGGCAGTGTACCCTAGGGTATAGGGACTGGTACAGGGCAGTGTACCCTAGGGAATAGGGACTGGTACAGGGCAGTGTACCCTAGGGAAAAGGGACTGGTACAGGGCAGTGTACCCCAGGATATAGGAACTGGTACAGGGCAGTGTACCCTAGGGAATAGGGACTGGTACAGGGCAGTGTACCCCAGGGTATAGGGAGTGGTACAGGGCAGTGTACCCCAGGGTATAGGGACTGGTACAGGGCAGTGTACCCTAGGGAAAAGGGACTGGTACAGGGCAGTGTACCCCAGGGTATCGGGACTGGTACAGGGCAGTGTACCCCAGGGTATAGGGACTGGTACAGGGCAGTGTACCCTAGGGAATAGGGACTGGTACTGGGCAGTGTACCCCAGGGTATAGGAACTGATACAGGGCAGTGTACCCCAGGGTATAGGAACTGGTACAGGGCAGTATACCCTAGGGAATAGGGACTGGTACAGGGCAGTGTACCCCAGGGTATAGGGACTGGTACAGGGCAGTATACCCTAGGGAATAGGGACTGGTACAGGGCAGTGTACCCGATGGTATAGGAACTGATACAGGGCAGTGTACCCCAGAGTATAGGAACTGGTACAGGGCAGTATACCCTAGGGAATAGGGACTGGTACAGGGCAGTCTACCCCAGGGTATAGGGACTGGTACAGGGCAGTGTACCCTAGGGAATAGGGACTGGTACAGGGCAGTGTACTCCGGGGTATAGGGACTGGTACAGGGCAGTGCACCCGGGGTATAGGGACTGGTACAGGGCAGTGTACCCCAGGGTAGAGGGACTGGTACAGGGCAGTGTACCCCAGGGTATAGGGACTGGTACAGGGCAGTGCACCCCAGGGTATAGTGACTGGTACAGGGCAGTGTACCCTAGGGAATAGGGACTGGTACAGGGCAGTGTACCCCAGGGTATGGGGACTGGTACAGGGCAGTGTACCCCAGGGTATAGGGACTGGTACAGGGCAGTGTACCCCAGGGTAAAGGGACTGGTACAGGGCCGTGTACCCCAGGGTATAGGGACTGGTACAGGGCAGTGTACCCCAGGGTATAGGGACTGGCACAGGGCAGTGTACCCTGGGGTATAGGGACTGGTACAGGGCAGTGTACCCCGGGGTATAGGGACTGGTACAGGGCAGTGTACCCCGGGGTATAGAGACTGGTACAGGGCAGTGTACCCCAGGGTATAGCGACTGGTACAGGACAGTGTACCCCGGGGTATAGGGACTGGTACAAGGCAGTGTACCCCAGGGTATAGGGACTAGTACCGGGCAGTGTACCCCGGGGTATAGGGACTGATACAGGGCAGTGTACCCCAGGGTATAGGGACTGGTACAGGGCAGTGTACCCCGGGGTATAGGAACTGGTACAGGGCAGTGTACTCCGGGGTATAGGAACTGGTACAGGGCAGTGTACTCCGGGGTATAGGGACTGGTACAGGGCAGTGCACCCGGGGTATAGGGACTGGTACAGGGCAGTGTACCCCAGGGTAGAGGGACTGGTACAGGGCAGTGTACCCCAGGGTATAGGGACTGGTACAGGGCAGTGCACCCCAGGGTATAGTGACTGGTACAGCTCAGTGTACCCTAGGGAATAGGGACTGGTACAGGGCAGTGTACCCAGGGTATAGGGACTGGTACATGGCAGTGTACCCCGGGGTATAGGGACTGGTACAGGGCAGTGTACCCCAGGGTATAGGGACTAGTACAGGGCAGTGTTACCCGGGGTATAGGGACTGGTACAGGGCATTGTACCCCAGGGTATAGTGACTGGTACAGGGCAGTGTACCCCAGGGTATAGGGACTGGTACACGGCAGTGTACCCTAGAAATAGGGACTGGTACAGGGCAGTGTACCCAGGGTATAGGGACTGGTACATGGCAGTGTACCCCGGGGTATAGGGACTGGTACAGGGCAGTGTACCCCAGGGTATAGGGACTAGTACAGGGCAGTGTTACCCGGGGTATAGGGACTGGTACAGGGCATTGTACCCCAGGGTATAGTGACTGGTACAGGGCAGTGTACCCCAGGGTATAGGGACTGGTACACGGCAGTGTACCCTAGAAATAGGGACTGGTACAGGGCAGTGTACCCCGGGGTATAGGGACTGGTACAGGGCAGTGTACCCCGGGGTATAGGGACTGGTACAGGGCCGTGTACCCCGGGGTATAGGGACTGGTACAGGGCCGTGTACCCCGGGGTATAGGGACTGGTACAGGGCCGTGTACCCCGGGGTATAGGGACTGGTACAGGGCCGTGTACCCCGGGGTATAGGGACTGGTACAGGGCCGTGTACCCCAGGGTATAGGGACTGGTACAGGGCAGTGTACCCCAGGGTAAAGGGACTGGTACAGGGCCGTGTACCCCAGGGTATAGGGACTGGTACAGGGCAGTGTACCCCAGGGTATAGGGACTGGCACAGGGCAGTGTACCCTGGGGTATAGGGACTGGTACAGGGCAGTGTACCCCGGGGTATAGGGACTGGTACAGGGCAGTGTACCCCGGGGTATAGAGACTGGTACAGGGCAGTGTACCCCAGGGTATAGCGACTGGTACAGAGCAGTGTACCCCGGGGTATAGGGACGGGTACAAGGCAGTGTACCCCAGGGTATAGGGACTAGTACAGGGCAGTGTACCCCGGGGTATAGGGACTGATGCGGAGATGCCGGTGTTGGACTGGGGTGGACAAAATTGAGAGGTCGCACAACACCAGGTGATAGTCCAACAGTTTTATTTGAAATCACAAGCTTTCGGAGCTATCACTCCTTCCTCAGGTGAAGTAAATTGGATACAGAATCGCCAGAGCATATATAGATGGAAAAAAAAGCATGTGTACTTTACAATTGCAGACCAATAAATTAAATCATCCTGACTATCTGCCGAGGTGTGATAAAGTTAATTAAGTCAGCCAGGAAGGTACCACATCAAAAGACATAGCAAGATACAACTGAGACAATGAGGTGTAGTCGCAGGGGTTCCAACGTGTCAAAAGCTGCCGTCTGTATGTAAAACGAAAAGCTTTAAAAAAAATTTACTTTTTTACTGGGAAAATTTTTACTTTTTTACTGGGAATCACATCTGTGAACAAGCTAACGACGACTCGAGTCCGGATCACGTCATGTATCGTGACATAAACCCAAGATCCCGATTGAGACCGTCTTCATGAGTTCGGAACTTGGCTATCAGTTTCTGCTCGATGATTTTGCGTTGTCGTGTGTTTCTAAGGTTGCCTTGGAGAACGCTTACCCGCAGATCCGAGGCTGAATGTCCTTGACTGCTGAAGTGTTCCCCGACTGGGAGGTAACAATCCTGCCTGGCGATTGTTGCGCGGTGCTCGTTCATACGTTGTCTCAGTGTCTGCATGGTCTCGCCGATGTACCATGCCGCGGTGCATTCTTTCCTGCAACGTATGAGGTAGACAACGTTGGCCGAGTCACATGAGTCA
>CM059437.1:42035301-42067301 GCA_030390025.1 Squalus acanthias | reverse complement strand
GTGTACCCGGGGTATAGGGACTGGTACAGGGCAGTGTACCCCAGGGGTATATGGACTGGTACAGGGCGTGTACCCCAGGGTATGGGACTGGTACAGGGCAGTGTACCCAGGGTATAGGGACAGGGTACAGGGCAGTGTACCCTAGGGTATACGTACTGGTAAAGGGCAGTGTACCCAGGGTATTGGTACTGGCACAGGGCAGGTACCCTAGGGTATAGGCACTGGTACAGGCAGTGTACCCCGTGGGTATAGGGACTGGTACAGGGCAGTGTACCCCAGGGAGGGTAGACAGGGCATGTACCCTAGGGAATAGGGACTGGTACAGTGCAGTGTAAACCTAGGGTATAGCGACTGGTACAGGCAGTGTACCCAGGGTATAGGGACTTGGTACACGGCAGTGTACCCAGGGTATAGGGACTGGTACAGGGACAGTGTACCCCGGGGTATAGGGACTGTAGCAGGGGCAGTGTACCCCAGGGATATATGGGACTGTACAGGGCAGTGTACTCCGGGGTATGGGGACTGGTACAGGGCAGTGTACCCTAGGGATAGGGACTGGTACAGGGCCGTATACCCCAGGGTATAGGGACTGGTACAGGGCAGTGTACCCCAGGGTATAGGGACTGGTACAGGGCAGTGTACCCCAGGGTATAGGACTGATACAGGGCAGTGTACCCCAGGGAATAGGGACTGGACAGGGCAGTGTACCTAGGGAATAGGGACTGGTACAGGGCAGTGTACCCGGGGTATAGGGACTGTACAGGGCAGTGTACCCCGGGTATTAGGGACTGGTACAGGGCAGTGTACCCGGGTATAGGGACTGGTACAGGGCAGTGTACCCGGGGTATAGGGACTGGTACAGGGCAGTGTTACCCCAGGGTAAGGGACTGGTACAGGCAGTGTACCCCGGGGTATAGGGACTGGTACAGGGCAGTGTACCCCAGCGGTATAGTGACTGGTACAGGGCAGTGTACCCTAGGGAATAGGGACTGGTACAGGGCAGTGTACCCGGGTATAGGGACTGGTACAGGGCAGTGTACCCCAGGGTATGGGGACTGGTACAGGGCAGTGTACCCGAGGGAATAGGGACTGGTACAGGGCAGTGTACCCTAGGGAATAGGGACTGGTACAGGGCAGTGTACCCCAGGGTATTGGAACTGGTACAGGGCAGTGTACCCTAGGGAATAGGGACTGGTACAGGGCAGTGTACCCCAGGGTATAGGGACTGGTACAGGGCAGTGTACCCCAGGGTATAGGGACTGGTACAGGGCAGTGTACCCTAGGGAATAGGGACTGGTACAGTGCAGTGTACCCTAGGGAATAGGGACTGGTACAGGGCAGTGTACCCCGGGGTATAGGGACTGGTACAGGGCAGTGTACCAGGGTATAGGGACTGGTACATGGCAGTGTACCCCGGGGTATAGGGACTGGTACAGGGCAGTGTACCCCAGGGTATAGGGACTAGTACAGGGCAGTGTAACCCGGGTATAGGGACTGATACAGGGCAGTGTACCCCAGGGTATAGGGAACGGTACAGGGCAGTGTACCCTGGGTATAGGGACTGGTACACGGCAGTGTACTCCGGGGTATAGGGACTGGTACAGGGCAGTGTACCCGGGGTATAGGGACTGGTACAGGGCAGTGTACCCCAGGGTATAGGGACTGGTACAGGGCAGTGTACCGAGGGAATAGGGACTGGTACAGGGCAGTGTACCCCAGGGTATAGGGACTGGTACAGGGCAGTGTACCCAAGGGTATAGGGACTGGTACAGGGCAGTGTACCCCAGGGAATAGGGACTGGTACAGGGCAGTGTACCCTAGGGAATAGGGACTGGTACAGGGCAGTGTACCCCAGGGTATAGGGACTGGTACAGGGCAGTGTACCCTAGGGAATAGGGACTGGTACAGGGCAGTGTACCCTAGGGAATAGGGACTGGTACAGGGCAGTGTACCCCAGGGTATAGGGACTGGTACAGGGCAGTGTACCCAGGGTATAGGGACTGGTACATGGCAGTGTACCCCGGGGTATAGGGACTGGTACAGGGCAGTGTACCCCAGGGTATAGGGACTAGTACAGGGCAGTGTAACCCTGGGTATAGGGACTGGTACAGGGCAGTGTACCCCAGGGTATAGGGACTGGTACAGGGCAGTGTACCCCAGGGTATAGGGGACTGGTACACGGGCAGTGTACCCAGGGTATAGGGACTGGTACAGGGCAGTGTACCCAGGGGTATAGGGACTGGTACAGGGCAGTGTACCCCAGGGTATAGGGACTGGTACAGGGCAGTGTACCCAGGGTATAGGGACTGGTACAGGGCAGTGTCACCCCGGGGTATAGGGACTGGTACAGGGCAGTGTACCCAGGGGTATAGGGGACTGGTACAGGGCAGTGTACCCCGGGTATAGGGACTGGTACAGGACCGTGTACCCCAGGGTATAGGGACTGGTACAGGGCAGTGTACCCCAGGGTAAAGGGACTGGTACAGGGCAGTGTACCCCAGGGTATAGGGACTGGTACAGGGCAGTGTACCCCAGGGTATAGGGACTGGTACAGGGCAGTGTACCCCTGGGGTATAGGGACTGGTACAGGGCAGTGTACCCCGGGGTATAGGGACTGGTACAGGGCAGTGTACCCCGGGGTATAGGGACTGGTACAGGGCAGTGTACCCCAGGGTATAGGGACTGGTACAGAGCAGTGTACCCCGGGGTATAGGGACTGGTACAGGGCAGTGTACCCCAGGGTATAGGGACTGGTACAGGGCAGTGTACCCCAGGGTATAGGGACTGGTACAGGGCAGTGTACCCCAGGGTATAGGGACTGGTACAGGGCAGTGTACCCTAGGGAATAGGGACTGGTACAGGGCAGTGTACCCCAGGGTATAGGGACTGGTACAGGGCAGTGTACCCTAGGGAATAGGGACTGGTACAGGGCAGTGTACCCTAGGGAATAGGGACTGGTACAGGGCAGTGTACCCCGGGGTATAGGGACTGGTACAGGGCAGTGTACCCAGGGTATAGGGACTGGTACAGGGCAGTGTACCCCGGGGTATAGGGACTGGTACAGGGCAGTGTACCCCAGGGTATAGGGACTAGTACAGGGCAGTGTACCCAGGGTATAGGGACTGGTACAGGGCAGTGTACCCCAGGGTATAGGGACTGGTACAGGGCAGTGTACCCCAGGGTATAGGGACTGGTACACGGCA
Organism: Squalus acanthias; assembly: GCA_030390025.1. NCBI lineage: Eukaryota > Metazoa > Chordata > Chondrichthyes > Squaliformes > Squalidae > Squalus > Squalus acanthias. Next base: position 42,064,098 of record CM059437.1, on the reverse strand, counting down.
GTGTACCCTAGGGAATAGGGACTGGTACAGGGCAGTGTACCCCGGGGTATAGGGACTGGTACAGGGCAGTGTACCCCGGGGTATAGGGACTGGTACAGGGCCGTGTACCCCGGGGTATAGGGACTGGTACAGGGCCGTGTACCCCGGGGTATAGGGACTGGTACAGGGCCGTGTACCCCGGGGTATAGGGACTGGTACAGGGCCGTGTACCCCAGGGTATAGGGACTGGTACAGGGCCGTGTACCCCAGGGTATAGGGACTGGTACAGGGCAGTGTACCCCAGGGTATAGGGACTGGTACAGGGCCGTGTACCCCAGGGTATAGGGACTGGTACAGGGCAGTGTACCCCAGGGTATAGGGACTGGTACAGGGCAGTGTACCCCCAGGGTATAGGGACTGGAACAGGGCAGTGTACCCTGGGGTATAGGGACTGGTACAGGGCAGTGTACCCAGGGTATAGGGACTGGTACAGGGCAGTGTACCCAGGGGTATAGAGACTGGTACAGGGCAGTGTACCCCAGGGTATAGCGACTGGTACAGAGCAGTGTACCCCGGGTATAGGGACGGGTACAAGGCAGTGTACCCCAGGGTATAGGGACTGTACAGGGCAGTGTACCCGGGGTATAGGGACTGTACAGGGCAGTGTACCCAGGGTATAGGGACTGGTACAGGGCAGTGTACCCCGGGGTATAGGGGACTGGTACAGGGCAGTGTACTCCGGGGTATAGGGACTGGTACAGGGCAGTGTACCCTAGGAATAGGGACTGGTACAGGGCAGTGTACCCCAGGGTATAGGGACTGGTCAAGGGCAGTGTACCCCAGGGTGTGGGGACTGGTACAGGGCAGTGTACCCGAGGGAATAGGGACTGGTACAGGGCAGTGTACCCTAGGGAATAGGGACTGGTACAGGGCAGTGTACCCCAGGGTATTGGAACTGGTACAGGGCAGTGTACCCTAGGGAATAGGGACTGGTACAGGGCAGTGTACCCCAGGGTATAGGGACTGGTACAGGGCAGTGTACCCCAGGGTATAGGGACTGGTACAGGGCAGTGTACCCTACGGAATAGGGACTGGTACAGTGCAGTGTACCCTAGGGAATAGGGACTGGTACAGGGCAGTGTACCCCGGGGTATAGGGACTGGTACAGGGCAGTGTACCCAGGGTATAGGGACTGGTACATGGCAGTGTACCCCGGGGTATAGGGACTGGTACAGGGCAGTGTACCCCAGGGTATAGGGACTAGTACAGGGCAGTGTAACCCGGGGTATAGGGACTGATACAGGGCAGTGTACCCCAGGGTATAGGGAACGGTACAGGGCAGTGTACCCTGGGGTATAGGGACTGGTACACGGCAGTGTACTCCGGGGTATAGGGACTGGTACAGGGCAGTGTACCCGGGGTATAGGGACTGGTACAGGGCAGTGTACCCCAGGGTATAGGGACTGGTACAGGGCAGTGTACCCTAGGGTATAGGGACTGGTACAGGGCAGTGTACCCTAGGGAATAGGGACTGGTACAGGGCAGTGTACCCTAGGGAAAAGGGACTGGTACAGGGCAGTGTACCCCAGGATATAGGAACTGGTACAGGGCAGTGTACCCTAGGGAATAGGGACTGGTACAGGGCAGTGTACCCCAGGGTATAGGGACTGGTACAGGGCAGTGTACCCCAGGGTATAGGGACTGGTACAGGGCAGTGTACCCTAGGGAAAAGGGACTGGTACAGGGCAGTGTACCCCAGGGTATCGGGACTGGTACAGGGCAGTGTACCCCAGGGTATAGGGACTGGTACAGGGCAGTGTACTCTAGGGAATAGGGACTGGTACTGGGCAGTGTACCCCAGGGTATAGGAACTGATACAGGGCAGTGTACCCCAGGGTATAGGGACTGGTACATGGCAGTGTACCCCGGGGTATAGGGACTGGTACAGGGCAGTGTACCCCAGGGTATAGGGACTAGTACAGGGCAGTGTAACCCAGGGTATAGGGACTGATACAGGGCAGTGTACCCCAGGGTATAGGGAACGGTACAGGGCAGTGTACCCTGGGGTATAGGGACTGGTACACGGCAGTGTACTCAGGGTATAGGGACTGGTACAGGGCAGTGTACCCGGGGTATAGGGACTGGTACAGGGCAGTGTACCCCAGGGTATAGGGACTGGTACAGGGCAGTGTACCCTAGGGTATAGGGACTGGTACAGGGCAGTGTACCCTAGGGAATAGGGACTGGTACAGGGCAGTGTACCCCAGGGTATCGGGACTGGTACAGGGCAGTGTACCCCAGGGTATAGGGACTGGTACAGGGCAGTGTACCCTAGGGAATAGGGACTGGTACTGGGCAGTGTACCCCAGGGTATAGGAACTGATACAGGGCAGTGTACCCCAGGGTATAGGAACTGGTACAGGGCAGTATACCCTAGGGAATAGGGACTGGTACAGGGCAGTGTACCCCAGCGTATAGGGACTGGTACAGGGCAGTATACCCTAGGGAATAGGGACTGGTACAGGGCAGTGTACCCCATGGTATAGGAACTGATACAGGGCAGTGTACCCCAGAGTATAGGAACTGGTACAGGGCAGTATACCCTAGGGAATAGGGACTGGTACAGGGCAGTCTACCCCAGGGTATAGGGACTGGTACAGGGCAGTGTACCCTAGGGAATAGGGACTGGTACAGGGCAGTGTACTCCGGGGTATAGGGACTGGTACAGGGCAGTGCACCCGGGGTATAGGGACTGGTACAGGGCAGTGTACCCCAGGGTAGAGGGACTGGTACAGGGCAGTGTACCCCAGGGTATAGGGACTGGTACAGGGCAGTGCACCCTAGGGTATAGTGACTGGTACAGGGCAGTGTACCCTAGGGAATAGGGACTGGTACAGGGCAGTGTACCCCAGGGTATAGGGACTGGTACAGGGCAGTGTACCCCAGGGTATGGGGACTGGTACAGGGCAGTGTACCCCAGGGTATAGGGACTGGTACAGGGCAGTGTACCCTAGGGAATAGGGACTGGTACAGGGCAGTGTACCCCAGGGTATTGGAACTGGAACAGGGCAGTGTACCCTAGGGAATAGGGACTGGTACAGGGCAGTGTACCCCAGGGTATAGGGACTGGTACAGGGCAGTGTACCCCAGGGTATAGGGACTGGTACAGGGCAGTGTACCCTAGGGAATAGGGACTGGTACAGTGCAGTGTACCCTAGGGAATAGGGACTGGTACAGGGCAGTGTACCCCGGGGTATAGGGACTGGTACAGGGCAGTGTACCCAGGGTATAGGGACTGGTACATGGCAGTGTACCCCGGGGTATAGGGACTGGTACAGGGCAGTGTACCCCAGGGTATAGGGACTAGTACAGGGCAGTGTAACCCGGGGTATAGGGACTGATACAGGGCAGTGTACCCCAGGGTTAGGGAACGGTACAGGGCAGTGTACCCTGGGGTATAGGGACTGGTACACGGCAGTGTACTCCGGGGTATAGGGACTGGTACAGGGCAGTGTACCCGGGGTATAGGGACTGGTACAGGGCAGTGTACCCCAGGGTATAGGGACTGGTACAGGGCAGTGTACCGTAGGGAATAGGGACTGATACAGGGCAGTGTACCCCAGGGTATAGGGACTGGTACAGGGCAGTGTACCCCAAGGTATAGGGACTGGTACAGGGCAGTGTACCCTAGGGAATAGGGACTGGTACAGGGCAGTGTACCCTAGGGAATAGGGACTGGTACAGGGCAGTGTACCCCAGGGTATAGGGACTGGTACAGGGCAGTGTACCCTAGGGAATAGGGACTGGTACAGTGCAGTGTACCCTAGGGAATAGGGACTGGTACAGGGCAGTGTACCTCGGGGTATAGGGACTGGTACAGGGCAGTGTACCCAGGGTATAGGGACTGGTACATGGCAGTGTACCCCGGGGTATAGGGACTGGTACAGGGCAGTGTACCCCAGGGTATAGGGACTAGTACAGGGCAGTGTAACCCGGGGTATAGGGACTGGTACAGGGCATTGTACCCCAGGGTGTAGTGACTGGTACAGGGCAGTGTACCCCAGGGTATAGGGACTGGTACACGGCAGTGTACCCTAGGGAATAGGGACTGGTACAGGGCAGTGTACCCCGGGGTATAGGGACTGGTACAGGGCAGTGTACCCCGGGGTATAGGGACTGGTACAGGGCCGTGTACCCCGGGGTATAGGGACTGGTACAGGGCCGTGTACCCCGGGGTATAGGGACTGGTACAGGGCCGTGTACCCCGGGGTATAGGGACTGGTACAGGGCCGTGTACCCCGGGGTATAGGGACTGGTACAGGACCGTGTACCCCAGGGTATAGGGACTGGTACAGGGCAGTGTACCCCAGGGTAAAGGGACTGGTACAGGGCCGTGTACCCAGGGTATAGGGACTGGTACAGGGCAGTGTACCCCAGGGTATAGGGACTGGCACAGGGCAGTGTACCCTGGGGTATAGGGACTGGTACAGGGCAGTGTACCCCGGGGTATAGGGACTGGTACAGGGCAGTGTACCCCGGGGTATAGAGACTGGTACAGGGCAGTGTACCCCAGGGTATAGCGACTGGTACAGAGCAGTGTACCCCGGGGTATAGGGACGGGTACAAGGCAGTGTACCCCAGGGTATAGGGACTAGTACAGGGCAGTGTACCCCGGGGTATAGGGACTGATACAGGGCAGTGTACCCCAGGGTATAGGGACTGGTACAGGGCAGTGTACCCCGGGGTATAGGGACTGGTACAGGGCAGTGTACTCCGGGTATAGGGACTGGTACAGGGCAGTGTACCCTAGGGAATAGGGACTGGTACAGGGCAGTGTACCCCAGGGTATAGGGACTGGTCAAGGGCAGTGTACCCCAGGGTATGGGGACTGGTACAGGGCAGTGTACCCGAGGGAATAGGGACTGGTACAGGGCAGTGTACCCTAGGGAATAGGGACTGGTACAGGGCAGTGTACCCCAGGGTATTGGAACTGGTACAGGGCAGTGTACCCTAGGGAATAGGGACTGGTACAGGGCAGTGTACCCCAGGGTATAGGGACTGGTACAGGGCAGTGTACCCCAGGGTATAGGGACTGGTACAGGGCAGTGTACCCTAGGGAATAGGGACTGGTACAGTGCAGTGTACCCTAGGGAATAGGGACTGGTACAGGGCAGTGTACCCCGGGGTATAGGGACTGGTACAGGGCAGTGTACCCAGGGTATAGGGACTGGTACATGGCAGTGTACCCCGGGGTATAGGGACTGGTACAGGGCAGTGTACCCCAGGGTATAGGGACTAGTACAGGGCAGTGTAACCCGGGGTATAGGGACTGATACAGGGCAGTGTACCCCAGGGTATAGGGAACGGTACAGGGCAGTGTACCCTGGGGTATAGGGACTGGTACACGGCAGTGTACTCCGGGGTATAGGGACTGGTACAGGGCAGTGTACCCGGGGTATAGGGACTGGTACAGGGCAGTGTACCCCAGGGTATAGGGACTGGTACAGGGCAGTGTACCCTAGGGTATAGGGACTGGTACAGGGCAGTGTACCCTAGGGAATAGGGACTGGTACAGGGCAGTGTACCCTAGGGAAAAGGGACTGGTACAGGGCAGTGTACCCCAGGATATAGGAACTGGTACAGGGCAGTGTACCCTAGGGAATAGGGACTGGTACAGGGCAGTGTACCCCAGGGTATAGGGACTGGTACAGGGCAGTGTACCCCAGGGTATAGGGACTGGTACAGGGCAGTGTACCCTAGGGAATAGGGACTGGTACAGGGCAGTGTACCCTAGGGAATAGGGACTGGTACAGGGCAGTGTACCCCAGGGTATAGGGACTGGTACAGGGCAGTGCACCCTAGGGAATAGGGACTGGTACAGTGCAGTGTACCCTAGGGAATAGGGACTGGTACAGGGCAGTGTACCTCGGGGTATAGGGACTGGTACAGGGCAGTGTACCCAGGGTATAGGGACTGGTACATGGCAGTGTACCCCGGGGTATAGGGACTGGTACAGGGCAGTGTACCCCAGGGTATAGGGACTAGTACAGGGCAGTGTAACCCGGGGTATAGGGACTGGTACAGGGCATTGTACCCCAGGGTGTAGTGACTGGTACAGGGCAGTGTACCCCAGGGTATAGGGACTGGTACACGGCAGTGTACCCTAGGGAATAGGGACTGGTACAGGGCAGTGTACCCCGGGGTATAGGGACTGGTACAGGGCAGTGTACCCCGGGGTATAGGGACTGGTACAGGGCCGTGTACCCCGGGGTATAGGGACTGGTACAGGGCCGTGTACCCCGGGGTATAGGGACTGGTACAGGGCCGTGTACCCCGGGGTATAGGGACTGGTACAGGGCCGTGTACCCCGGGGTATAGGGACTGGTACAGGACCGTGTACCCCAGGGTATAGGGACTGGTACAGGGCAGTGTACCCCAGGGTAAAGGGACTGGTACAGGGCCGTGTACCCCAGGGTATAGGGACTGGTACAGGGCAGTGTACCCCAGGGTATAGGGACTGGCACAGGGCAGTGTACCCTGGGGTATAGGGACTGGTACAGGGCAGTGTACCCCGGGGTATAGGGACTGGTACAGGGCAGTGTACCCCGGGGTATAGAGACTGGTACAGGGCAGTGTACCCCAGGGTATAGCGACTGGTACAGAGCAGTGTACCCCGGGGTATAGGGACGGGTACAAGGCAGTGTACCCCAGGGTATAGGGACTAGTACAGGGCAGTGTACCCCGGGGTATAGGGACTGATACAGGGCAGTGTACCCCAGGGTATAGGGACTGGTACAGGGCAGTGTACCCCGGGGTATAGGGACTGGTACAGGGCAGTGTACTCCGGGGTATAGGGACTGGTACAGGGCAGTGTACCCTAGGGAATAGGGACTGGTACAGGGCAGTGTACCCCAGGGTATAGGGACTGGTCAAGGGCAGTGTACCCCAGGGTGTGGGGACTGGTACAGGGCAGTGTACCCGAGGGAATAGGGACTGGTACAGGGCAGTGTACCCTAGGGAATAGGGACTGGTACAGGGCAGTGTACCCCAGGGTATTGGAACTGGTACAGGGCAGTGCACCCTAGGGAATAGGGACTGGTACAGGGCAGTGTACCCCAGGGTATAGGGACTGGTACAGGGCAGTGTACCCCAGGGTATAGGGACTGGTACAGGGCAGTGTACCCTAGGGAATAGGGACTGGTACAGTGCAGTGTACCCTAGGGAATAGGGACTGGTACAGGGCAGTGTACCCCGGGGTATAGGGACTGGTACAGGGCAGTGTACCCAGGGTATAGGGACTGGTACATGGCAGTGTACCCCGGGGTATAGGGACTGGTACAGGGCAGTGTACCCCAGGGTATAGGGACTAGTACAGGGCAGTGTAACCCGGGGTATAGGGACTGATACAGGGCAGTGTACCCCAGGGTATAGGGAACGGTACAGGGCAGTGTACCCTGGGGTATAGGGACTGGTACACGGCAGTGTACTCCGGGGTATAGGGACTGGTACAGGGCAGTGTACCCGGGGTATAGGGACTGGTACAGGGCAGTGTACCCCAGGGTATAGGGACTGGTACAGGGCAGTGTACCCTAGGGTATAGGGACTGGTACAGGGCAGTGTACCCTAGGGAATAGGGACTGGTACAGGGCAGTGTACCCTAGGGAAAAGGGACTGGTACAGGGCAGTGTACCCCAGGATATAGGAACTGGTACAGGGCAGTGTACCCTAGGGAATAGGGACTGGTACAGGGCAGTGTACCCCAGGGTATAGGGACTGGTACAGGGCAGTGTACCCCAGGGTATAGGGACTGGTACAGGGCAGTGTACCCTAGGGAAAAGGGACTGGTACAGGGCAGTGTACCCCAGGGTATCGGGACTGGTACAGGGCAGTGTACCCCAGGGTATAGGGACTGGTACAGGGCAGTGTACCCTAGGGAATAGGGACTGGTACTGGGCAGTGTACCCCAGGGTATAGGAACTGATACAGGGCAGTGTACCCCAGGGTATAGGAACTGGTACAGGGCAGTATACCCTAGGGAATAGGGACTGGTACAGGGCAGTGTACCCCAGGGTATAGGGACTGGTACAGGGCAGTATACCCTAGGGAATAGGGACTGGTACAGGGCAGTGTACCCATGGTATAGGAACTGATACAGGGCAGTGTACCCCAGAGTATAGGAACTGGTACAGGGCAGTATACCCTAGGGAATAGGGACTGGTACAGGGCAGTCTACCCCAGGGTATAGGGACTGGTACAGGGCAGTGTACCCTAGGGAATAGGGACTGGTACAGGGCAGTGTACTCCGGGGTATAGGGACTGGTACAGGGCAGTGCACCCGGGGTATAGGGACTGGTACAGGGCAGTGTACCCCAGGGTAGAGGGACTGGTACAGGGCAGTGTACCCCAGGGTATAGGGACTGGTACAGGGCAGTGCACCCCAGGGTATAGTGACTGGTACAGGGCAGTGTACCCTAGGGAATAGGGACTGGTACAGGGCAGTGTACCCCAGGGTATAGGGACTGGTACAGGGCAGTGTACCCCAGGGTATGGGGACTGGTACAGGGCAGTGTACCCCAGGGTATAGGGACTGGTACAGGGCAGTGTACCCTAGGGAATAGGGACTGATACAGGGCAGTGTACCCCAGGGTATTGGAACTGGTACAGGGCAGTGTACCCTAGGGAATAGTGACTGGTACAGGGCAGTGTACCCCAGGGTATAGGGACTGGTACAGGGCAGTGTACCCCAGGGTATAGTGACTGGTACAGGGCAGTGTACCCTAGGGAATAGGGACTGGTACAGTGCAGTGTACCCTAGGGAATAGGGACTGGTACAGGGCAGTGTACCCCGGGGTATAGGGACTGGTACAGGGCAGTGTACCCAGGGTATAGGGACTGGTACAGGGCAGTGTACCCAGGGTAAAGGGACTGGTACAGGGCCGTGTACCCCAGGGTATAGGGACTGGTACAGGGCAGTGTACCCCAGGGTATAGGGACTGGCACAGGGCAGTGTACCCTGGGGTATAGGGACTGGTACAGGGCAGTGTACCCCGGGGTATAGGACTGGTACAGGGCAGTGTACCCCGGGGTATAGAGACTGGTACAGGGCAGTGTACCCCAGGGTATAGCGACTGGTACAGAGCAGTGTACCCCGGGTATAGGGACTGGTACAAGGCAGTGTACCCCAGGGTATAGGGACTAGTACAGGGCAGTGTACCCCGGGTATAGGGACTGATACAGGGCAGTGTACCCCAGGGTATAGGGACTGGTACAGGGCAGTGTACCCCGGGGTATAGGGACTGGTACAGGGCAGTGTACTCCGGGTATAGGACTGGTACAGGGCAGTGTACCCAGGGTATAGGACTGGTACAGGGCAGTGTACCCTAGGGAATAGGGACTGGTACAGGGCAGTGTACCCCAGGGTATAGGGACTGGTCAAGGGCAGTGTACCCCAGGGTGTGGGGACTGGTACAGGGCAGTGTACCCGAGGGAATAGGGACTGGTACAGGGCAGTGTACCCTAGGGAATAGGGACTGGTACAGGGCAGTGTACCCCAGGGTATTGGAACTGGTACAGGGCAGTGCACCCTAGGGAATAGGGACTGGTACAGGGCAGTGTACCCCAGGGTATAGGGACTGGTACAGGGCAGTGTACCCCAGGGTATAGGGACTGGTACAGGGCAGTGTACCCTAGGGAATAGGGACTGGTACAGTGCAGTGTACCCTAGGGAATAGGGACTGGTACAGGGCAGTGTACCCCGGGGTATAGGGACTGGTACAGGGCAGTGTACCCAGGGTATAGGGACTGGTACATGGCAGTGTACCCCGGGGTATAGGGACTGGTACAGGGCAGTGTACCCCAGGGTATAGGGACTAGTACAGGGCAGTGTAACCCGGGGTATAGGGACTGATACAGGGCAGTGTACCCCAGGGTATAGGGAACGGTACAGGGCAGTGTACCCTGGGGTATAGGGACTGGTACACGGCAGTGTACTCCGGGGTATAGGGACTGGTACAGGGCAGTGTACCCGGGGTATAGGGACTGGTACAGGGCAGTGTACCCCAGGGTATAGGGACTGGTACAGGGCAGTGTACCCTAGGGTATAGGGACTGGTACAGGGCAGTGTACCCTAGGGAATAGGGACTGGTACAGGGCAGTGTACCCTAGGGAAAAGGGACTGGTACAGGGCAGTGTACCCCAGGATATAGGAACTGGTACAGGGCAGTGTACCCTAGGGAATAGGGACTGGTACAGGGCAGTGTACCCCAGGGTATAGGGACTGGTACAGGGCAGTGTACCCCAGGGTATAGGGACTGGTACAGGGCAGTGTACCCTAGGGAATAGGGACTGGTACAGGGCAGTGTACCCTAGGGAATAGGGACTGGTACAGGGCAGTGTACCCCAGGGTATAGGGACTGGTACAGGGCAGTGTACCCTAGGGTATAGGGACTGGTACAGGGCAGTGTACCCTAGGGAATAGGGACTGGTACAGGGCAGTGTACCCTAGGGTATAGGGACTGGTACAGGCAGTGTACCACGGGTATAGGGACTGGTACAGGGCAGTGTACCCAGGGTATAGGGACTGGTACATGGCAGTGTACCCCGGGGTATAGGGACTGGTACAGGGCAGTGTACCCCAGGGTATAGGGACTAGTACAGGGCAGTGTACCCGGGGTATAGGGACTGGTACAGGGCAGTGTACCCCAGGGTATAGTGACTGGTACAGGGCAGTGTACCCCAGGGTATAGGGACTGGTACACGGCAGTGTACCCTAGGGAATAGGGACTGGTACAGGGCAGTGTACCCCGGGGTATAGGGACTGGTACAGGGCAGTGTACCCCGGGGTATAGGGACTGGTACAGGGCCGTGTACCCCGGGGTATAGGGACTGGTACAGGGCCGTGTACCCCGGGGTATAGGGACTGGTACAGGGCCGTGTACCCCGGGGTATAGGGACTGGTACAGGGCCGTGTACCCCGGGGTATAGGGACTGGTACAGGACCGTGTACCCCAGGGTATAGGGACTGGTACAGGGCAGTGTACCCCAGGGTAAAGGGACTGGTACAGGGCCGTGTACCCCAGGGTATAGGGACTGGTACAGGGCAGTGTACCCCAGGGTATAGGGACTGGCACAGGGCAGTGTACCCTGGGGTATAGGGACTGGTACAGGGCAGTGTACCCCGGGGTATAGGGACTGGTACAGGGCAGTGTACCCCGGGGTATAGAGACTGGTACAGGGCAGTGTACCCCAGGGTATAGCGACTGGTACAGAGCAGTGTACCCCGGGGTATAGGGACGGGTACAAGGCAGTGTACCCCAGGGTATAGGGACTAGTACAGGGCAGTGTACCCCGGGGTATAGGGACTGATACAGGGCAGTGTACCCCAGGGTATAGGGACTGGTACAGGGCAGTGTACCCCGGGGTATAGGGACTGGTACAGGGCAGTGTACTCCGGGGTATAGGGACTGGTACAGGGCAGTGTACCCTAGGGAATAGGGACTGGTACAGGGCAGTGTACCCCAGGGTATAGGGACTGGTCAAGGGCAGTGTACCCCAGGGTGTGGGGACTGGTACAGGGCAGTGTACCCGAGGGAATAGGGACTGGTACAGGGCAGTGTACCCTAGGGAATAGGGACTGGTACAGGGCAGTGTACCCCAGGGTATTGGAACTGGTACAGGGCAGTGCACCCTAGGGAATAGGGACTGGTACAGGGCAGTGTACCCCAGGGTATAGGGACTGGTACAGGGCAGTGTACCCCAGGGTATAGGGACTGGTACAGGGCAGTGTACCCTAGGGAATAGGGACTGGTACAGTGCAGTGTACCCTAGGGAATAGGGACTGGTACAGGGCAGTGTACCCCGGGGTATAGGGACTGGTACAGGGCAGTGTACCCAGGGTATAGGGACTGGTACATGGCAGTGTACCCCGGGGTATAGGGACTGGTACAGGGCAGTGTACCCCAGGGTATAGGGACTAGTACAGGGCAGTGTAACCCGGGGTATAGGGACTGATACAGGGCAGTGTACCCCAGGGTATAGGGAACGGTACAGGGCAGTGTACCCTGGGGTATAGGGACTGGTACACGGCAGTGTACTCCGGGGTATAGGGACTGGTACAGGGCAGTGTACCCGGGGTATAGGGACTGGTACAGGGCAGTGTACCCCAGGGTATAGGGACTGGTACAGGGCAGTGTACCCTAGGGTATAGGGACTGGTACAGGGCAGTGTACCCTAGGGAATAGGGACTGGTACAGGGCAGTGTACCCTAGGGAAAAGGGACTGGTACAGGGCAGTGTACCCCAGGATATAGGAACTGGTACAGGGCAGTGTACCCTAGGGAATAGGGACTGGTACAGGGCAGTGTACCCCAGGGTATAGGGACTGGTACAGGGCAGTGTACCCCAGGGTATAGGGACTGGTACAGGGCAGTGTACCCTAGGGAAAAGGGACTGGTACAGGGCAGTGTACCCCAGGGTATCGGGACTGGTACAGGGCAGTGTACCCCAGGGTATAGGGACTGGTACAGGGCAGTGTACTCTAGGGAATAGGGACTGGTACTGGGCAGTGTACCCCAGGGTATAGGAACTGATACAGGGCAGTGTACCCCAGGGTATAGGAACTGGTACAGGGCAGTATACCTAGGGAATAGGGACTGGTACAGGGCAGTGTACCCCAGGGTATAGGGACTGGTACAGGGCAGTATACCCTAGGGAATAGGGACTGGTACAGGGCAGTGTACCCCATGGTATAGGAACTGATACAGGGCAGTGTACCCCAGAGTATTGGAACTGGTACAGGGCAGTATACCCTAGGGAATATGGACTGGTACAGGGCAGTCTACCCCAGGGTATAGGGACTGGTACAGGGCAGTGTACCCTAGGGAATAGGGACTGGTACAGGGCAGTGTACTCCGGGGTATAGGGACTGGTACAGGGCAGTGCACCCGGGGTATAGGGACTGGTACAGGGCAGTGTACCCCAGGGTAGAGGGACTGGTACAGGGCAGTGTACCCCAGGGTATAGGGACTGGTACAGGGCAGTGCACCCCAGGGTATAGTGACTGGTACAGGGCAGTGTACCCTAGGGAATAGGGACTGGTACAGGGCAGTGTACCCCAGGGTATAGGGACTGGTACAGGGCAGTGTACCCCAGGGTATGGGGACTGGTACAGGGCAGTGTACCCCAGGGTATAGGGACTGGTACAGGGCAGTGTACCCTAGGGAATAGGGACTGATACAGGGCAGTGTACCCCAGGGTATTGGAACTGGTACAGGGCAGTGTACCCTAGGGAATAGTGACTGGTACAGGGCAGTGTACCCCAGGGTATAGGGACTGGTACAGGGCAGTGTACCCCAGGGTATAGTGACTGGTACAGGGCAGTGTACCCTAGGGAATAGGGACTGGTACAGTGCAGTGTACCCTAGGGAATAGGGACTGGTACAGGGCAGTGTACCCCGGGGTATAGGGACTGGTACAGGGCAGTGTACCCAGGGTATAGGGACTGGTACATGGCAGTGTACCCCGGGGTATAGGGACTGGTACAGGGCAGTGTACCCCAGGGTATAGGGACTAGTACAGGGCAGTGTAACCCGGGGTATAGGGACTGATACAGGGCAGTGTACCCCAGGGTTAGGGAACGGTACAGGGCAGTGTACCCTGGGGTATAGGGACTGGTACACGGCAGTGTACCCTAGGGAATAGGGACTGGTACAGGGCAGTGTACCCTAGGGAAAAGGGACTGGTACAGGGCAGTGTACCCTAGGGAAAAGGGACTGGTACAGGGCAGTGTACCCCAGGATATAGGAACTGGTACAGGGCAGTGTACCCTAGGGAATAGGGACTGGTACAGGGCAGTGTACCCCAGGGTATAGGGACTGGTACAGGGCAGTGTACCCCAGGGTATAGGGACTGGTACAGGGCAGTGTACCCTAGGGAAAAGGGACTGGTACAGGGCAGTGTACCCCAGGGTATCGGGACTGGTACAGGGCAGTGTACCCCAGGGTATAGGGACTGGTACAGGGCAGTGTACCCTAGGGAATAGGGACTGGTACTGGGCAGTGTACCCCAGGGTATAGGAACTGATACAGGGCAGTGTACCCCAGGGTATAGGAACTGGTACAGGGCAGTATACCCTAGGGAATAGGGACTGGTACAGGGCAGTGTATCCCAGGGTATAGGGACTGGTACAGGGCAGTATACCCTAGGGAATAGGGACTGGTACAGGGCAGTGTACCCCATGGTATAGGAACTGATACAGGGCAGTGTACCCCAGAGTATAGGAACTGGTACAGGGCAGTATACCCTAGGGAATAGGGACTGGTACAGGGCAGTCTACCCCAGGGTATAGGGACTGGTACAGGGCAGTGTACCCTAGGGAATAGGGACTGGTACTGGGCAGTGTACCCCAGGGTATAGGAACTGATACAGGGCAGTGTACCCCAGGGTATAGGAACTGGTACAGGGCAGTATACCCTAGGGAATAGGGACTGGTACAGGGCAGTGTACCCCAGGGTATAGGGACTGGTACAGGGCAGTATACCCTAGGGAATAGGGACTGGTACAGGGCAGTGTACCCCAGGGTATAGGAACTGATACAGGGCAGTGTACCCCAGAGTATAGGAACTGGTACAGGGCAGTATACCCTAGGGAATAGGGACTGGTGCAGGGCAGTGTACCCCAGGGTATAGGGACTGGTACAGGGCAGTGTACCCGGGGTATAGGGACTGGTACAGGGCAGTGTACCCCAGGGTATAGGGACTGGTACAGGGCAGTGTACCATAGGGAATAGGGACTGGTACAGGGCAGTGTACCCCAGGGTATAGGGACTGGTACAGGGCAGTGTACCCTAGGGAAAAGGGACTGTTGGGAAAAGGGACTGGTACAGGGCAGTGTACCCCAGGGTATCGGGACTGGTACAGGGCAGTGTACCCCAGGGTATAGGGACTGGTACAGGGCAGTGTACCCTAGGGAATAGGGACTGGTACAGGGCAGTGTACCCCAGGGTAAAGGGACTAGTTACAGTGGCCGTGTTACCCCTGGGTAAGGACTGATACAGGGCAGTGTACCCAGGGTATAGGGACTGGAACAGGCAGTTACCATGGGTATAGGACTGGTACACGGCAGTGTATCCCGGGGTATAGGGACTGGTCCAGGGCAGTGTACCCCGGGCGCTATAGAGACTGAGTACAGGGCAGTGCTTACCCAGGGTTATAGGACTGGTACAGGGCAGTGTACCCCAGGGTATAGGGCTGGTACAGGGCAGTGTACCCCGGGTATTGGGACTGGACAGGGCAGTGTACCCAGGGTATAAGGGACTGTACAGGGCAGTGTACCCCAGAGTATAGGAACTGGTACAGGGCAGTATACCCTAGGGAATAGGGACTGGTACAGGGCAGTGTACCCCAGGGTATAGGGACTGGTACAGGGCAGTGTACCCTAGGGAATAGGGACTGGTACAGGGCAGTGTACCCCAGGGTATAGGGACTGGTACAGGGCAGTATACCCTAGGGAATAGGGACTGGTACAGGGCAGTGTACCCCAGGGTATAGGGACTGGTACAGGGCAGTATACCCTAGGGAATAGGGACTGGTACAGGGCAGTGTACCCCAGGGTATAGGAACTGATACAGGGCAGTGTACCCCAGAGTATAGGAACTGGTACAGGGCAGTATACCCTAGGGAATAGGGACTGGTGCAGGGCAGTGTACCCCAGGGTATAGGGACTGGTACAGGGCAGTATACCCTAGGGAATAGGGACTGGTACAGGGCAGTGTAACCCAGGGTATAGGGACTGATACAGGGCAGTGTACCCCAGGGTTAGGGAACGGTACAGGGCAGTGTACCCTGGGGTATAGGGACTGGTACACGGCAGTGTACTCCGGGGTATAGGGACTGGTACAGGGCAGTGTACCCGGGGTATAGGGACTGGTACAGGGCAGTGTACCCCAGGGTATAGGGACTGGTACAGGGCAGTGTACCGTAGGGAATAGGGACTGGTACAGGGCAGTGTACCCCAGGGTATAGGGACTGGTACAGGGCAGTGTACCCCAAGGTATAGGGACTGGTACAGGGCAGTGTACCCTAGGGAATAGGGACTGGTACAGGGCAGTGTACCCTAGGGAATAGGGACTGGTACAGGGCAGTGTACCCCAGGATATAGGAACTGGTACAGCGCAGTGTACCCTAGGGAATAGGGACTGGTACAGGGCAGTGTACCCCAGGGTATAGGGACTGGTACAGGGCAGTGTACCCCAGGGTATAGGGACTGGTACAGGGCAGTGTACCCTAGGGAAAAGGGACTGGTACAGGGCAGTGTACCCCAGGGTATAGGGACTGGTACAGGGCAGTGTACCCCAGGGTATAGGGACTGGTACAGGGCAGTGTACCCTAGGGAATAGGGACTGGTACAGGGCAGTGTACCCCAGGGTATAGGAACTAGTACAGGGCAGTGTAACCCGGGGTATCGGGACTGATACAGGGCAGTGTACCCCAGGGTATAGGGAACGGTACAGGGCAGTGTACCCTGGGGTATAGGGACTGGTATACGGCAGTGTACTCCGGGGTATAGGGACTGGTACAGGGCAGTGTACCCGGGGTATAGGGACTGGTACAGGGCAGTGTACCCCAGGGTATAGGGACTGGTACAGGGCAGTGTACCCTAGGGTATAGGGACTGGTACAGGGCAGTGTACCCTAGGGAATAGGGACTGGTACAGGGCAGTGTACCCTAGGGAAAAGGGACTGGTACAGGGCAGTGTACCCCAGGATATAGGAACTGGTACAGGGCAGTGTACCCTAGGGAATAGGGACTGGTACAGGGCAGTGTACCCCAGGGTATAGGGACTGGTACAGGGCAGTGTACCCCAGGGTATAGGGACTGGTACAGGGCAGTGTACCCTAGGGAAAAGGGACTGGTGCAGGGCAGTGTACCCCAGGGTATCGGGACTGGTACAGGGCAGTATACCCTAGGGAATAGGGACTGGTACAGGGCAGTGTACCCCAGGGTATAGGAACTGATACAGGGCAGTGTACCCCAGAGTATAGGAACTGGTACAGGGCAGTATACCCTAGGGAATAGGGACTGGTGCAGGGCAGTGTACCCCAGGGTATAGGGACTGGTACAGGGCAGTATACCCTAGGGAATAGGGACTGGTACAGGGCAGTGTAACCCAGGGTATAGGGACTGATACAGGGCAGTGTACCCCAGGGTTAGGGAACGGTACAGGGCAGTGTACCCTGGGGTATAGGGACTGGTACACGGCAGTGTACTCCGGGGTATAGGGACTGGTACAGGGCAGTGTACCCGGGGTATAGGGACTGGTACAGGGCAGTGTACCCCAGGGTATAGGGACTGGTACAGGGCAGTGTACCGTAGGGAATAGGGACTGGTACAGGGCAGTGTACCCCAGGGTATAGGGACTGGTACAGGGCAGTGTACCCCAAGGTATAGGGACTGGTACAGGGCAGTGTACCCTAGGGAATAGGGACTGGTACAGGGCAGTGTACCCTAGGGAATAGGGACTGGTACAGGGCAGTGTACCCCAGGATATAGGAACTGGTACAGCGCAGTGTACCCTAGGGAATAGGGACTGGTACAGGGCAGTGTACCCCAGGGTATAGGGACTGGTACAGGGCAGTGTACCCCAGGGTATAGGGACTGGTACAGGGCAGTGTACCCTAGGGAAAAGGGACTGGTACAGGGCAGTGTACCCCAGGGTATAGGGACTGGTACAGGGCAGTGTACCCCAGGGTATAGGGACTGGTACAGGGCAGTGTACCCTAGGGAATAGGGACTGGTACAGGGCAGTGTACCCCAGGGTATAGGAACTAGTACAGGGCAGTGTAACCCGGGGTATCGGGACTGATACAGGGCAGTGTACCCCAGGGTATAGGGAACGGTACAGGGCAGTGTACCCTGGGGTATAGGGACTGGTATACGGCAGTGTACTCCGGGGTATAGGGACTGGTACAGGGCAGTGTACCCGGGGTATAGGGACTGGTACAGGGCAGTGTACCCCAGGGTATAGGGACTGGTACAGGGCAGTGTACCCTAGGGTATAGGGACTGGTACAGGGCAGTGTACCCTAGGGAATAGGGACTGGTACAGGGCAGTGTACCCTAGGGAAAAGGGACTGGTACAGGGCAGTGTACCCCAGGATATAGGAACTGGTACAGGGCAGTGTACCCTAGGGAATAGGGACTGGTACAGGGCAGTGTACCCCAGGGTATAGGGACTGGTACAGGGCAGTGTACCCCAGGGTATAGGGACTGGTACAGGGCAGTGTACCCTAGGGAAAAGGGACTGGTGCAGGGCAGTGTACCCCAGGGTATCGGGACTGGTACAGGGCAGGGTACCCCAGGGTATAGGGACTGGTACAGGGCAGTGTACCCTAGGGAATAGGGACTGGTACTGGGCAGTGTACCCCAGGGTATAGGAACTGATACAGGGCAGTGTACCCCAGGGTATAGGAACTGGTACAGGGCAGTATACCCTAGGGAATAGGGACTGGTACAGGGCAGTGTACCCCAGGGTATAGGGACTGGTACAGGGCAGTATACCCTAGGGAATAGGGACTGGTACAGGGCAGTGTACCCCATGGTATAGGAACTGATACAGGGCAGTGTACCCCAGATTATAGGAACTGGTACAGGGCAGTATACCCTAGGGAATAGGGACTGGTACAGGGCAGTCTACCCCAGGGTATAGGGACTGGTACAGGGCAGTGTACCCTAGGGAATAGGGACTGGTACTGGGCAGTGTACCCCAGGGTATAGGAACTGATACAGGGCAGTGTACCCCAGGGTATAGGAACTGGTACAGGGCAGTATACCCTAGGGAATAGGGACTGGTACAGGGCAGTGTACCCCAGGGTATAGGGACTGGTACAGGGCAGTATACCCTAGGGAATAGGGACTGGTACAGGGCAGTGTACCCCAGGGTATAGGAACTGATACAGGGCAGTGTACCCCAGAGTATAGGAACTGGTACAGGGCAGTATACCCTAGGGAATAGGGACTGGTGCAGGGCAGTGTACCCCAGGGTATAGGGACTGGTACAGGGCAGTGTACCTGGGGTATAGGGACTGGTACAGGGCAGTGTACCCCAGGGTATAGGGACTGGTACAGGGCAGTGTACCATAGGGAATAGGGACTGGTACAGGGCAGTGTACCCCAGGGTATAGGGACTGGTACAGGGCAGGGTACCCCAAGGTATAGGGACTGGTACAGGGCAGTGTACCCTAGGGAAAAGGGACTGTTGGGAAAAGGGACTGGTACAGGGCAGTGTACCCCAGGGTATCGGGACTGGTACAGGGCAGTGTACCCCAGGGTATAGGGACTGATACAGGGCAGTGTACCCTAGGGAACAGGGACTGGTACAGGGCAGTGTACCCCAGGGTATAGGAACTGATGCGGAGATGCCGGTGTTGGACTGGGGTGGACAAAATTGAGAGGTCGCACAACACCAGGTTATAGTCCAACAGTTTTATTTGAAATCACAAGCTTTCGGAGCTATCGATTTGCTCCTTCCTCAGCTGAAGTAAATTAGATACCTAATAGTATCTAATTTACTTCACCTGAGGAAGGAGCAAATCGATAGCTCCGAAAGCTTGTGATTTCAAATAAAACTGTTGGACTATAACCTGGTGTTGTGCGACCTCTCAATTTTATAGGAACTGATACAGGGCAGTGTACCCCAGGGTATAGGAACTGGTACAGGGCAGTATACCCTAGGGAATAGGGACTGGTACAGGGCAGTGTACCCCAGGGTATAGGGACTGGTACAGGGCAGTATACCCTAGGGAATAGGGACTGGTACAGGGCAGTGTACCCCATGGTATAGGAACTGATACAGGGCAGTGTACCCCAGAGTATAGGAACTGGTACAGGGCAGTATACCCTAGGGAATAGGGACTGGTACAGGGCAGTGTACCCCAGGGTATAGGGACTGGTACAGGGCAGTGTACCCTAGGGAATAGGGACTGGTACAGGGCAGTGTACCCCAGGGTATAGGGACTGGTACAGGGCAGTATACCCTAGGGAATAGGGACTGGTACAGGGCAGTGTACCCCAGGGTATAGGGACTGGTACAGGGCAGTATACCCTAGGGAATAGGGACTGGTACAGGGCAGTGTACCCCAGGGTATAGGAACTGATACAGGGCAGTGTACCCCAGAGTATAGGAACTGGTACAGGGCAGTATACCCTAGGGAATAGGGACTGGTGCAGGGCAGTGTACCCCAGGGTATAGGGACTGGTACAGGGCAGTATACCCTAGGGAATAGGGACTGGTACAGGGCAGTGTAACCCAGGGTATAGGGACTGATACAGGGCAGTGTACCCCAGGGTTAGGGAACGGTACAGGGCAGTGTACCCTGGGGTATAGGGACTGGTACACGGCAGTGTACTCCGGGGTATAGGGACTGGTACAGGGCAGTGTACCCGGGGTATAGGGACTGGTACAGGGCAGTGTACCCCAGGGTATAGGGACTGGTACAGGGCAGTGTACCGTAGGGAATAGGGACTGGTACAGGGCAGTGTACCCCAGGGTATAGGGACTGGTACAGGGCAGTGTACCCCAAGGTATAGGGACTGGTACAGGGCAGTGTACCCTAGGGAATAGGGACTGGTACAGGGCAGTGTACCCTAGGGAATAGGGACTGGTACAGGGCAGTGTACCCCAGGATATAGGAACTGGTACAGCGCAGTGTACCCTAGGGAATAGGGACTGGTACAGGGCAGTGTACCCCAGGGTATAGGGACTGGTACAGGGCAGTGTACCCCAGGGTATAGGGACTGGTACAGGGCAGTGTACCCTAGGGAAAGGGACTGGTACAGGGCAGTGTACCCCAGGGTATAGGGACTGGTACAGGGCAGTGTACCCCAGGGTATAGGGACTGGTACAGGGCAGTGTACCCTAGGGAATAGGGACTGGTACAGGGCAGTGTACCCCAGGGTATAGGAACTAGTACAGGGCAGTGTAACCCGGGGTATCGGGACTGATACAGGGCAGTGTACCCCAGGGTATAGGGAACGGTACAGGGCAGTGTACCCTGGGGTATAGGGACTGGTATACGGCAGTGTACTCCGGGGTATAGGGACTGGTACAGGGCAGTGTACCCGGGGTATAGGGACTGGTACAGGGCAGTGTACCCCAGGGTATAGGGACTGGTACAGGGCAGTGTACCCTAGGGTATAGGGACTGGTACAGGGCAGTGTACCCTAGGGAATAGGGACTGGTACAGGGCAGTGTACCCTAGGGAAAAGGGACTGGTACAGGGCAGTGTACCCCAGGATATAGGAACTGGTACAGGGCAGTGTACCCTAGGGAATAGGGACTGGTACAGGGCAGTGTACCCCAGGGTATAGGGACTGGTACAGGGCAGTGTACCCCAGGGTATAGGGACTGGTACAGGGCAGTGTACCCTAGGGAAAAGGGACTGGTGCAGGGCAGTGTACCCCAGGGTATCGGGACTGGTACAGGGCAGGGTACCCCAGGGTATAGGGACTGGTACAGGGCAGTGTACCCTAGGGAATAGGGACTGGTACTGGGCAGTGTACCCCAGGGTATAGGAACTGATACAGGGCAGTGTACCCCAGGGTATAGGAACTGGTACAGGGCAGTATACCCTAGGGAATAGGGACTGGTACAGGGCAGTGTACCCCAGGGTATAGGGACTGGTACAGGGCAGTATACCCTAGGGAATAGGGACTGGTACAGGGCAGTGTACCCCATGGTATAGGAACTGATACAGGGCAGTGTACCCCAGATTATAGGAACTGGTACAGGGCAGTATACCCTAGGGAATAGGGACTGGTACAGGGCAGTCTACCCCAGGGTATAGGGACTGGTACAGGGCAGTGTACCCTAGGGAATAGGGACTGGTACTGGGCAGTGTACCCCAGGGTATAGGAACTGATACAGGGCAGTGTACCCCAGGGTATAGGAACTGGTACAGGGCAGTATACCCTAGGGAATAGGGACTGGTACAGGGCAGTGTACCCCAGGGTATAGGGACTGGTACAGGGCAGTATACCCTAGGGAATAGGGACTGGTACAGGGCAGTGTACCCCAGGGTATAGGAACTGATACAGGGCAGTGTACCCCAGAGTATAGGAACTGGTACAGGGCAGTATACCCTAGGGAATAGGGACTGGTGCAGGGCAGTGTACCCCAGGGTATAGGGACTGGTACAGGGCAGTGTACCTGGGGTATAGGGACTGGTACAGGGCAGTGTACCCCAGGGTATAGGGACTGGTACAGGGCAGTGTACCATAGGGAATAGGGACTGGTACAGGGCAGTGTACCCCAGGGTATAGGGACTGGTACAGGGCAGGGTACCCCAAGGTATAGGGACTGGTACAGGGCAGTGTACCCTAGGGAAAAGGGACTGTTGGGAAAAGGGACTGGTACAGGGCAGTGTACCCCAGGGTATCGGGACTGGTACAGGGCAGTGTACCCCAGGGTATAGGGACTGATACAGGGCAGTGTACCCTAGGGAACAGGGACTGGTACAGGGCAGTGTACCCCAGGGTATAGGAACTGATGCGGAGATGCCGGTGTTGGACTGGGGTGGACAAAATTGAGAGGTCGCACAACACCAGGTTATAGTCCAACAGTTTTATTTGAAATCACAAGCTTTCGGAGCTATCGATTTGCTCCTTCCTCAGCTGAAGTAAATTAGATACCTAATAGTATCTAATTTACTTCACCTGAGGAAGGAGCAAATCGATAGCTCCGAAAGCTTGTGATTTCAAATAAAACTGTTGGACTATAACCTGGTGTTGTGCGACCTCTCAATTTTATAGGAACTGATACAGGGCAGTGTACCCCAGGGTATAGGAACTGGTACAGGGCAGTATACCCTAGGGAATAGGGACTGGTACAGGGCAGTGTACCCCAGGGTATAGGGACTGGTACAGGGCAGTATACCCTAGGGAATAGGGACTGGTACAGGGCAGTGTACCCCATGGTATAGGAACTGATACAGGGCAGTGTACCCCAGAGTATAGGAACTGGTACAGGGCAGTATACCCTAGGGAATAGGGACTGGTACAGGGCAGTGTACCCCAGGGTATAGGGACTGGTACAGGGCAGTGTACCCTAGGGAATAGGGACTGGTACAGGGCAGTGTACCCCAGGGTATAGGGACTGGTACAGGGCAGTATACCCTAGGGAATAGGGACTGGTACAGGGCAGTGTACCCCAGGGTATAGGGACTGGTACAGGGCAGTATACCCTAGGGAATAGGGACTGGTACAGGGCAGTGTACCCCAGGGTATAGGAACTGATACAGGGCAGTGTACCCCAGAGTATAGGAACTGGTACAGGGCAGTATACCCTAGGGAATAGGGACTGGTGCAGGGCAGTGTACCCCAGGGTATAGGGACTGGTACAGGGCAGTATACCCTAGGGAATAGGGACTGGTACACGGCAGTGTACTCCGGGGTATAGGGGCTAGTACAGGGCAGTGTAACCCGGGGTATAGGGACTGATACAGGGCAGTGTACCCCAGGGTTAGGGAACGGTACAGGGCAGTGTACCCTGGGGTATAGGGACTGGTACACGGCAGTGTACTCCGGGGTATAGGGACTGGTACAGGGCAGTGTACCCGGGGTATAGGGACTGGTACAGGGCAGTGTACCCCAGGGTATAGGGACTGGTACAGGGCAGTGTACCGTAGGGAATAGGGACTGGTACAGGGCAGTGTACCCCAGGGTATAGGGACTGGTACAGGGCAGTGTACCCCAAGGTATAGGGACTGGTACAGGGCAGTGTACCCTAGGGAATAGGGACTGGTACAGGGCAGTGTACCCTAGGGAATAGGGACTGGTACAGGGCAGTGTACCCCAGGATATAGGAACTGGTACAGGGCAGTGTACCCTAGGGAATAGGGACTGGTACAGGGCAGTGTACCCCAGGGTATAGGGACTGGTACAGGGCAGTGTACCCCAGGGTATAGGGACTGGTACAGGGCAGTGTACCCTAGGGAAAAGGGACTGGTACAGGGCAGTGTACCCCAGGGTATAGGGACTGGTACAGGGCAGTGTACCCCAGGGTATAGGGACTGGTACAGGGCAGTGTACCCTAGGGAATAGGGACTGGTACAGGGCAGTGTACCCCAGGGTATAGGAACTAGTACAGGGCAGTGTAACCCGGGGTATCGGGACTGATACAGGGCAGTGTACCCCAGGGTATAGGGAACGGTACAGGGCAGTGTACCCTGGGGTATAGGGACTGGTATACGGCAGTGTACTCCGGGGTATAGGGACTGGTACAGGGCAG
Source organism: Squalus acanthias (assembly GCA_030390025.1). Taxonomy (NCBI): domain Eukaryota; kingdom Metazoa; phylum Chordata; class Chondrichthyes; order Squaliformes; family Squalidae; genus Squalus; species Squalus acanthias. Next base: position 42,039,842 of record CM059437.1, on the reverse strand, counting down.
TGTACCCGGGGTATAGGGACTGGTACAGGGCAGTGTACCCCAGGGTATAGGGACTGGTACAGGGCAGTGTACCCTAGGGTATAGGGACTGGTACAGGGCAGTGTACCCTAGGGAATAGGGACTGGTACAGGGCAGTGTACCCTAGGGAAAAGGGACTGGTACAGGGCAGTGTACCCCAGGATATAGGAACTGGTACAGGGCAGTGTACCCTAGGGAATAGGGACTGGTACAGGGCAGTGTACCCCAGGGTATAGGGACTGGTACAGGGCAGTGTACCCCAGGGTATAGGGACTGGTACAGGGCAGTGTACCCTAGGGAAAAGGGACTGGTACAGGGCAGTGTACCCCAGGGTATCGGGACTGGTACAGGGCAGGGTACCCCAGGGTATAGGGACTGGTACAGGGCAGTGTACCCTAGGGAATAGGGACTGGTACTGGGCAGTGTACCCCAGGGTATAGGAACTGATACAGGGCAGTGTACCCCAGGGTATAGGAACTGGTACAGGGCAGTATACCCTAGGGAATAGGGACTGGTACAGGGCAGTGTACCCCAGGGTATAGGGACTGGTACAGGGCAGTATACCCTAGGGAATAGGGACTGGTACAGGGCAGTGTACCCCATGGTATAGGAACTGATACAGGGCAGTGTACCCCAGAGTATAGGAACTGGTACAGGGCAGTATACCCTAGGGAATAGGGACTGGTACAGGGCAGTCTACCCCAGGGTATAGGGACTGGTACAGGGCAGTGTACCCTAGGGAATAGGGACTGGTACTGGGCAGTGTACCCCAGGGTATAGGAACTGATACAGGGCAGTGTACCCCAGGGTATAGGAACTGGTACAGGGCAGTATACCCTAGGGAATAGGGACTGGTACAGGGCAGTGTACCCCAGGGTATAGGGACTGGTACAGGGCAGTATACCCTAGGGAATAGGGACTGGTACAGGGCAGTGTACCCCAGGGTATAGGAACTGATACAGGGCAGTGTACCCCAGAGTATAGGAACTGGTACAGGGCAGTATACCCTAGGGAATAGGGACTGGTGCAGGGCAGTGTACCCCAGGGTATAGGGACTGGTACAGGGCAGTGTACCCGGGGTATAGGGACTGGTACAGGGCAGTGTACCCCAGGGTATAGGGACTGGTACAGGGCAGTGTACCATAGGGAATAGGGACTGGTACAGGGCAGTGTACCCCAGGGTATAGGGACTGGTACAGGGCAGGGTACCCCAAGGTATAGGGACTGGTACAGGGCATTGTACCCTAGGGAAAAGGGACTGTTGGGAAAAGGGACTGGTACAGGGCAGTGTACCCCAGGGTATCGGGACTGGTACAGGGCAGTGTACCCCAGGGTATAGGGACTGGTACAGGGCAGTGTACCCTAGGGAACAGGGACTGGTACAGGGCAGTGTACCCCAGGGTATAGGAACTGATGCGGAGATGCCGGTGTTGGACTGGGGTGGACAAAATTGAGAGGTCGCACAACACCAGGTTATAGTCCAACAGTTTTATTTGAAATCACAAGCTTTCGGAGCTATCGATTTGCTCCTTCCTCAGGTGAAGTAAATTAGATACCTAATAGTATCTAATTTACTTCACCTGAGGAAGGAGCAAATCGATAGCTCCGAAAGCTTGTGATTTCAAATAAAACTGTTGGACTATAACCTGGTGTTGTGCGACCTCTCAATTTTATAGGAACTGATACAGGGCAGTGTACCCCAGGGTATCGGAACTGGTACAGGGCAGTATACCCTAGGGAATAGGGACTGGTACAGGGCAGTGTACCCCAGGGTATAGGAACTGGTACAGGGCAGTATACCCTAGGGAATAGGGACTGGTACAGGGCAGTGTACCCCATGGTATAGGAACTGATACAGGGCAGTGTACCCCAGAGTATAGGAACTGGTACAGGGCAGTATACCCTAGGGAATAGGGACTGGTACAGGGCAGTGTACCCCAGGGTATAGGGACTGGTACAGGGCAGTGTACCCTAGGGAATAGGGACTGGTACAGGGCAGTGTACCCCAGGGTATAGGGACTGGTACAGGGCAGTATACCCTAGGGAATAGGGACTGGTACAGGGCAGTGTACCCCATGGTATAGGAACTGATACAGGGCAGTGTACCCCAGAGTATAGGAACTGGTACAGGGCAGTATACCCTAGGGAATAGGGACTGGTACAGGGCAGTGTACCCCAGGGTATAGGGACTGGTACAGGGCAGTGTACCCTAGGGAATAGGGACTGGTACAGGGCAGTGTACCCCAGGGTATAGGGACTGGTACAGGGCAGTATACCCTAGGGAATAGGGACTGGTACAGGGCAGTGTACCCCAGGGTATAGGGACTGGTACAGGGCAGTATACCCTAGGGAATAGGGACTGGTACAGGGCAGTGTACCCCAGGGTATAGGAACTGATACAGGGCAGTGTACCCCAGAGTATAGGAACTGGTACAGGGCGGTATACCCTAGGGAATAGGGACTGGTGCAGGGCAGTGTACCCCAGGGTATAGGGACTGGTACAGGGCAGTATACCCTAGGGAATAGGGACTGGTACAGGGCAGTGTACACAAGGGTATAGGGACTGGTACAGGGCAGTGTACCCCAGGGTATAGGGACTGGTACAGGGCAGTGTACCCCAGGGTATAGGAACTGATACGGGGCAGTATACCCTAGGGAATAGGGATTGGTACTGGATTCTGTACCCCAGACTGGATAGGTCCCCGGCCCTGGGGCATGGAGAGAAAGTTCACCTGGCCCAAAGATCTCTCATACTGGTCTCGTCGATGCCTCTATGAGTGAGATAGTTACCAAGGTTTGTGTCATTAAATATTCTGGTGACTATATAAAGATTTTGTCTCATACTGAGGTATGTGCTTTGCACTGAGACAGTTTGACGCTGTGTTAAATGAACCCAGACTCCTGCTTTACTTTCTCCATCCGTCCATGTGTTTAACCCCCTACCTCCAGACATGTGAACAATTAAAGATTAGAAAGTGCGGCAAGAGACATTTGTACGCAGCTGCAGATTTGAGCATCTGTAAGTAGCAGACTGGCTTACTCTGTGTCCAGGTGTCAGGCAGACGTGCCTGGGCTGCTGGTGGGGACCGTGGGGTGATGCCCTGTTTCCAGGAAGGAGCCGCACTCTCGGGGAGCGGGGTCAGAGACAGGACTGCATCACAATGGCCTTTGTTCTCCGACTCCCGTGCTTCCTGTGAGTGTGGCTCCCTGGCGGGGCCTCGAGACGGTGAACCTCTCCCCCTTGTATGTTCCACCATCAACATAGTAAAACTTTCCAAGTCGATCACAGGAGCATTAGCAAACAAAATGGGACACCTCGCCACATATGGCGATATCTGGACAGGTGACCAAAAGCTTGGTCAAAGAGGTAGGTTTTAAGGGGCCTCTTAAAAGAGGAGAGAGAAGCAGAGAGGTGGAGAGGTTTAGGGAGGGAATTACAGAGCTGAGGGCCCAGGTAGTTGAAGACACGGCTGCCAGTGGCGGAGCGATTAGAATCGGGGATGCTCAAGAGGCTAGATGAGCAAAGGTTCCTCGCAGCGTTCCTCAGCCATTCAGACTAGAAGGTACTGGGATCAATTCCTGGTCTATGCTTAATTATCCTATCTCAGCAATGGGCCTGTCAATGTGGTGCTACGATTATTCAGGGCTCTTGCTCCTGTTCGCTGTCCAGTAAATCCTGATGGAATGTGCATGACTTGGCTGTGGTGCTGCAAGCGGTTGAATAGCCTGCTGATACTGTCTACGTTGACACATGAAGAGTTGGCACTTGGACATGGTCTGGGCGATTGGCTCCCCCCCCCACCCCCTGCCGAAGCTGTGCCCCGGGCATAGTCCCGTCTCCAGGGGAGAGGGATTGGGGATAAAAGGGACAGGAATCACCCATCAATAAATAACTCCATGAGGGCCTGATCCTTACTCGCCGATAACACGAGGTGCGCTCAAAGCTCGGGACTGATTACTTCCAGCCAACAGATGTGCCTGATTAGCAGCTGTAGCCTCTCTCCGATTAACTGTTCACTGAACTCCCGTGTTCCCGTGTTCCACATCCAGGCAGCTCGTGGCCCTCAGTAAAAGCCTTCAGGAAACAGCGTTGGTGCAATGACACACATCACACGCAAATACTCCATTGCAGCACTTGTGTGGAGTGTCATCGTGAGAAAATCCATGCATGACTATTCCCACTTTTCCTTTATGTAAACAATCAAAATGTTTTGCCAAATACTTTTCCATGAAGACAATGGAACACAAAATGCACTACCCCAGATCAGGGGTCTCATATTTATTGACCAAAGAGTGTTGCTGCCGCCATTTTCTCATGAACCGCTTGTCTCGGTGATGTCAGGTGCTGAATGTAATGGCGAATCGCAGAGAGCCCCCGCTACATCGCCCGCATCATCACCCGCATCATCCCCCGCATCATCGCCCGCATCATCGCCCGCATCATCGCCCGCATCATCGCCCGCATCATCGCCCGCATCATCGCCCGCATCATCCCCCGCATCATCCCCCGCATCATCGCCCGC
>CM059437.1:42002801-42032801 GCA_030390025.1 Squalus acanthias | reverse complement strand
TCCCACACAGAGTTAAATTCATGACTCTCCTCCCCACTTTCAATCCCTCCATGGCCTTTCCCCGAGTTTACCTAATTAATCACCAGTCCTACGTGACTGTGCCACCCTCCCCTCCTCTCACACTGGGCTCTGTGCACAATGGCTGTTGTTTGTGTCTACATAACAGCAGCAACTGCACTTCAGAAAATAATCCATTGCTTCTGAAGCTCTTTGAGATGTGCTGACGATGTGGTGAGATGTTATATAAATGCAACAACATCAACTTGTATTTATATAGCGCCTTTACCTAGTAAAATGTCCAAAGGCGCTTCACAGAAGCGATTATCGAGCAAAATTTGACACCGAGCCACATAAAGAGATATTAGGGCAAATGAGGTAGGTTTAAATGAGTGTCTTAAAGGAGGAGAGAGAGGTGGAGAGGTTTAGGGAGGGATTTCCAGAGCTTAGGGCCCAGGCAGCTGAAGGCACGGCCGCCAATGGTGGAGCGATTAAAATCAGGATGCTCAAGAGGCCAGAATTGGAGGAGCGCAGATGTCTCGGAGGTTTTAGAGCTGGAGGAGATTACAGAGATAGGGAGGGGCGAGGCCATGGACGAATTTGAAAACAAGGATGAGAATTTTAAAATTGAGCATTGCCGGACCGGGAGCCAGTGTAGGTCAGCGAGCACAGGGGTGATGGGTGAAATACAAGTTCTCTTTTTTCCCCTCGGCTCCCCCATTGGTGGCCACTTGTTGAGCTACTGTGCTCCTGTCCACTGGAACTCCTGCCCTAGATCCCATCAGTTACCTCCTTCCCTGCTTTCAAACAGTTCCACAAAACCTTTCTCTTGACATACACACAAGTGGGCACACACACTCACGCAAGGTGGTTAATAAAGCCTATGGGATACTTGGCTTTATAAATAGTGGCATTGAATACAAAAACAAGGAGGTCATGCTAAACCTTTACAAATCCCTCATTAGACCTCAGCTGGAGTATTGTGTGCAATTCTTAGGACCACTTCCACCTAGAAGGACAAGGGCAGCAGGCGCATGGGAACACCACCACCTCCAAGTTCCCCTCCAATTCACACACCATCCTGACTTAGAAATATATCGCCGATCCTTCATCGTCGCTGGGTCAGAATCCTGGAACTCCCTCCCTAACAGCACTGTGGGAGTACCTTCACCACACGGACTGCAGCGGTTCAAGAAGGCAGGCTCACCACCACCTTCTCAAGGGCAACTAGGGATGGGCAATAAATGCTGGCATTGCCAGTGACGCCCACATCCCATAAATGAATTAAAAAAAAAAAATCTACAGATTTTCCCTTTCCTGCATGGTACTACTGGGTGGGGAGGGGGCGGAGGCTGAACTAAGTGGGGTTTAATGACAACCGTGGATGCCTCTCATACTGAGTACATCGATGGAGTCACTTCCTTGTCCAAGTTGACTAGTTGTCTGGTTCCTATTCCCCGTGCTTTGGTTCCTAGTCCCCGTGCCTCAGTTCATGGTCCTGGTGTCTTGGTTCCTAGTCCCTGTACCTCAATCCCTTTTCCTGTGTATTTGGTCACTGTTAGTAATAAATGATATACAAAGCTCAATATTATAAATCCTCCCCCCTGCGCTCACACACCTCCCAGTAAACGGGTTTGAAGATGTGGTGAGTGGTGTTCCACAGGGGTCTGTGTGGACCCCTCTCTCAATTACTATATAGGAATTAATGGAACAATATCAACATTTGCAGATGACACCAAATTGGAGAAAGGCAAATTGCGAAAAGGATTGTAATACAACAGCAGGATGGTCAGATAGGCGGCAGATGCAGTTCAATGTAGAAAAATGTGAAGTGATACATTTTGAAGGTAAGAATAGGGAGAGGAAATGCACCTTAAATGGCAATATTTTAAATGGAATGAAGGGACAGAGGGACCTTGATGTGTAGATACATAGGTTATTCAAGATGGACGTAGAAAAGGCCAGAAAAAGGCAATCAGAATCCTTGGTTTTGGAGCTAGAGGATTAGAATACAAAAGCAAAGAAGTAATGTTGAATTTTATTTAAGATATAGTTGGAGTATTGTGTGCAGTTTTGGTCATTCCATTGTAGGAAGGATGTGATATCAATGGAATAGGTGCAGCATAGATTCATTAGGGTGTTACCGGGGATGTGGGGTTATAGTTAGGAAGAGAGACTTGAGGGTTTAGAGTTTTTTTCCACTGGAGCTGAAAAGGTAAAAGATGAGCTGATCAAGGTCTTCAATGTTATGATGAGGGAAATAGCGATAGACTGTTTCTGTTAGTCAGAGAAAAGGTGACAAGGTGGCACAAATTTAAGATAATCACAAAAAGAATGAATGAGAAAGTTAGGAAAAATCTCTTTACACAGAGGGTTGGGGGGAATGTGGAATTCTGTGCCACGATTCATTGTTGAAGGAGAGTCCATAAGTTCAATTAAAAGGGAATTAGATATTTGCTTGGAAAAAAAGGAATATTAAAAGAGTTATGAAGAGTGAGCAGGAGAATGGGATTAGACCAGATTTGATGGGTTGAATGGCCAGTTTTTGTTTGTAACATGTTGTGATTCTAAGAGCAGGACTGGCAAATAGCAGAGAACAGGTCATCAATCTGCTCGCTTGACCAGGACGCAGGCTGTGGCAGGCGGCAAAACCTAAAATGTGGGAGGAAAGTACTAACTAATAACTATCTCCAGCTTTTCCCTTTTGACAAGTATATCCGAGTGGAAAGTAGATCCCGTAGGCAAATAAAGGAAGGTTCCATCTGGAGGTTGTTTCATTGAGTTACTGGATTCTGACCTTTGCCCTCCTGTCTCTCTCAGGACTGCTTGAAGATGAAGATGTAAAGTTCATGCTGAAAGGCAGCAAGTTACAAAAACTAAAGTCAAGTACATGGAAGAAGGATCGACGGATGAAACTGCAGGAGGATGGGCTGTCCATCTGGTGCGAGTCCAAATCCAGGAAAAAGCCGTCTACCTGTGAGTATCTCCCTGTGGACACATCACCGGGTGTATCACTGCTTCAGTCATCACAGCTCTGCCTTTGAGCATCGGCCGTGAAATGCTTTGGGACAACCTGAGGACACAGAACCTTGCAGATTACTGCTTCTGCAAGCAGAGTGTTGCCTGCACAGTAATGGGGTACTGAGATTAGACATCTCGATGGGAGGGTGAGGCTGTCAAGTCACTGGCCTCTGCTCCATTGTCTGAGCGAGGGTAATGAAGAGAAGGGCTATGATTGGAGAATTAGGGGAATGACGAGAGGGTTATGATTGGAGAATTAGGGGAATGACGAGAGGGTTATGATTGGAGAATTAAGGGAATGCAGAGAAGGGCTATGATTGGAGAATTAGGGGAATGATGAGAGGGTTATGATTGGAGAATTAGGGGAATGCAGAGAAGGGCTATGATTGGATAATTAGGGGAATGACGAGAGGGTTATGATTGGAGAATTAGGGGAATGCAGAGAAGGGCTATGATTGGATAATTAGGGGAATGACGAGAGGGTTATGATTGGAGAATTAGGGGAATGCAGAGAAGGGTTATGATTGGAGAATTAGGGGAATGCAAAGAAGGGCTATGATTGGATAATTAGGGTAATCAAGAGAAAGGCTTCAATTGGAGAGTTGGGTACTAGAAGGCTTCGATGGATCAAACGATCTTTTCTCATGCTGGACTCATGATTCTATCTGTGTCTGCTGTTGGGAGCTATGCACTCTGGGGAGTGACGTTAGTTCCTGTACCACTGCACCAGGCCCCGAGACTGAAGGCACTCAGCATCAAGTACAGCTGCAGGATGTAAACAATAGTCGCCCCTTCAGGGATGTAAAATAGTTCTGTGGCTGTCCTTGGTTGAAGCGCACCTGCTAATCAATATTATAACTAAAGGTGGAAATATTAAGTTAGGATTCTCGAACTCTGAGCTCCCCCAGAGGCTGGGAGTCCATTTGAACCATGGCAAAAGCTTTTTCATTATCAGCTTGGATTCAACAGAAATCCACCTGTTCACCTGTGCCAGGGAAGAAAGTGAGCAGACATGTGGGTGTGAGTGTGTCTGTATGTGTGAATCTGATTGTGAGTCTGTACGGCCCATTTTGGTGCACTTAGCTCCTGGTTTGGGGCTCCACTTGGGCAGCAGTGGCTGGGGAAAGCTGCTGCACACCACTTTGCCAGATTTATGCTGGTTTCAGGCCCTGCTCTATGATCTAGTTGGGGCTGAGATGGCATAGAAAGCTCCCAACTGATGCAGGCGATGAATATGGGGCAGAGAATGGTACAGAATTTCAATGTAAATGTTTCGGGACTTGTGTGTATATTTTAATGCTAGCACTTACGCTTCCATCAGCCTTTATCATTTATATTTTTTCGCACCAGTGAATTTGCCAATCTGGAGCCTCCATGAAAGAGGAGTTTCGGGGGATGCCAAGAGGGTCAGGCTGCCCGAGGGGTTCTCTGTGCTCTCCCAGCGGCAACCACCACCCCCCCCCCCACCCGCATCTACAAAGAGGGGTAACGTACCTCACTTTAGTAGATGTGTTGGTGGAGGTTGCTCTTCTCAAAGGAGACTGCCAGCAGACCCAAGGTGGACTGACTGTGAGATGAGAATATCTGACCACCAGTTGCAGTCACACCCTGTTTTAATTCAACTGCACAAGAGATTGGACTGAGCCAGGGCGATTGAGAGCTAGCGTTATCTGATTGGCTGAGATACCACCAACCACTACTGGAGGTCCATGTTTAGGACTCCTGTCACATACGGACAACCGCAAACCTCGGACAGGAAAGGACCAGCTTGTCCATCTAGCCTGTCCCATACAGTTGTGATGTTTTATGTATCACGTCAAGAGACTGCTTACCAATGTTCCCTCTAATGATTTTTTCGTGCGCGGTCCCTTTAACGGGCTGCGTGGCCCATTCAAATTTTCGCGCATGCGCGGTTTCTCCCACGTAAACACCGATGAGCGGCCTGCGCGGGACCTCCAGACCCACTGCGGGGCCGCGCGGTCGCACAGCTTAGCGGGAATGCACCCTGGGGTGCCATTTAATCTCTTGGGAGAGGCAAAAAAAAACATCAAAAACCCAAGGGCAATTAGGGAGAAAAAAATCCGGAAAATTCCTTTCAAATCCCTCCAGGCGATCGAAACTAGTCCAGGAGGCCACATTGACCATGTCTTGTGTTCATTGGTACCTCCCTCTTGTGTGAAGTGATCTCCCTCCCAGCCAGTAACTGGACCAGCTCTCGCTTGAAGGTATGCAGTGAATCAGCACTCATTGCACAAGCTGGCAACGTGATCCACAGGTTTACTAGTCTCTGGGAAAAGAAGAACCACCTAATATCTGACCGAGATCTGCACTGGTCCAACCCACCCTGTCACATTGAAATCATTTGTCAGTGTGTGCACAATCTACTTTATAGATCTCAATCAAAAATCTAGGCTGACACTCCAGTGTGGTACTGAGGGAGCGCCGCACTGTCAGAGGGGCAGTACTGAGGGAGCGCCGCACTGTCAGAGGGGCAGTACTGAGGGAGCGCCGCACTGTCGGAGGGGCAGTACTGAGGGAGTGCTGCACTGTCGGAGGGGCAGTACTGAGGGAGCGCCGCACTGTCGGAGGGGCAGTACGGAGGGAGCGCCACACTGTCGGAGGGGCAGTACTGAGGGAGTGCTGCACTGTCGGAGGGGCAGTACTGAGGGAGCGCCGCACTGTCGGAGGGGCAGCACTGAGGGAGCGCTGCACTGTCGGAGGGGCAGCACTGAGGGAGCGCTGCACTGTCGGAGGGGCAGTACTGAGGGAGCGCCGCACTGTCGGAGGGGCAGTACTGAGGGAGCGCTGCACTGTCGGAGGGGCAGCACTGAGGGAGCGCTGCACTGTCAGGGGGCAGTACGGAGGGAGCGCCACACTGTCGGAGGGGCAGTACTGAGGGAGTGCTGCACTGTCGGAGGGGCAGTACTGAGGGAGCGCCGCACTGTCGGAGGGGCAGTACTGAGGGAGCGCTGCGCTGTCGGAGGGGCAGTACTGAGGGAGCGCCGCACTGTCGGAGGGGCAGTACTGAGGGAGCGCCACACTGTCGGAGGGGCAGCACTGAGGGAGCGCTGCACTGTCAGGGGGCAGTACGGAGGGAGCGCCGCACTGTCAGGGGGCAGTACGGAGGGAGCGCTGCACTGTCGGAGGGGCAATACTGAGGGAGCGCTGCACTGTCAGAGGAGCTGTCTTTCCGAGGAGACATTAAACTGAGGCTCCATCTAGTCTCTCAGGTGAATGTAAAAGATCCCACGGCACTATTTCGAAGAAGAGCAGGGGAGTTTCTCCCCGGTGTCCTGGCCAATATTTACCCTTCAATCAACATCACTAAAACAGATTATCTGGTCATTTTTCTCATTGCTGTTTGTGGGACCTTGCTGTGCGCAAATTGGCTGCCGCGTTTTTTTAAAAGTGAGAAGTCGCACAACACCAGGTTATAGTCCAACAGCTTTATTTGAAATCACAAGCTTTCGGAGCGCTGCTCCTTCGTCAGGTGAAGTGAAGAAGCCGCGTTTCTTTAAAATAGTGACTACACTTCAAAAGTACTCCATTGGCTGTAAAGCGCTTTGGGACGTCCTGAGATGGTGAAAGATGCGATAGAAAGTTCTTTCTTTCTAGACTCGTCTGAATTTGCATCTGGAGTTGCGAATAATTATGCATGGATCTGAGAATGGAGTGCTATTAACTCTCGAAATTCAGGCGTGTGTTAAAGCAGGGCAAGTCAACTTAGAACTGATTAGACCCGGACTTAGAAAATCGACGCATGTGAGATTGCTGGGCGGGTATCCTTGCCACCTGCTTAGTGGAGCAAGTAAAAGCTGGGAATGGTCAGCTCCCAGTGGCTACAGGATGGGCAAATAAACTGGGCAGCATTAACTGCCCACCTGCCTGGTTTCCACCAGAGCAGTTAGGGTTCAAATCACTGCCCAAGACAGACCTGAACCTTACTGTGTGCCAACCCTGCTCGATGTGTCAATGTGTCTCTCTGCTCCTGGTTTGTTGTCCATTCCTGGTTTGAATATTCTGTTGAAAATATCGACTGCGCTCAAACCCCAACTGGATCAAACGGGTGTGACCACAGTGACTAACAGACAGTGACCGTGCAGTGAGTGATGCCTTGACACCCGCGGGAAGAAGACTGAATGGAAATACAACCAACCTGTTTGTCACAAGTGTCAGCCGTGGCTCAGTGGGTAGCACTCTCTCTCTCGCCTCTGAGTCAGAAGGTTGTGGGTTCAAGTCTCACTCCAGGGACTTGAGCACATAAATCTAGGCTGACACTCCAGTGCAGTGCTGAGGGAGTGCTGCACTGTCAGAGGTGCCGTCTTTCGGATGAGATGTTAAACCGAGGCCCCGTCTGCTCTCTCAGGTGGATGTAAAAGATCCCATGGCACTATTTTGAAAAAGAGCAGGGGAGTTATCCCTGGTGTCCTGGCCAATATTTATCACTCAACCAACATAACAAAAACAGATTATCTGGTCATTATCACATTGCTGTTTGTGGGACCTTGCTGCGCACAAATTGGCTGCTGCGTTTCCTACATTACAACAGTGACTTCATTGACTGTGAAGTGTCGTGAAAGGTGCTATAGAAATGCAAGTCTTTCTTCTCTTTTTCTTAGAGGATTAACTGCTGCCCTAATAGCTCGGGTTCCTCTTGGGTTTGTAGTTTCTGGTAACTCCTGAGCCTCTCAGATGGTACAGCCCAGTTAGAAAATCCTGACAGCTGTTTGTGACTCAAAATATCTGGATATTAAAGCCAAGGGAACAGCAACTGTTTATCAGGATTAGATTGGAGATTAACTCACAAATGAGTCATTCATGAATGGAACCAACAGTTACACAGCAGTTGTCATCTCTAACTCGAGCTTCAATGGGATCGCTGAGGATCTCCACGCCCAGCCCAACCTGCCTGTGGTGTGCTACAGTATTGAGACAAGTTATTCTACCAGCAGTGCCAGGTATTGATTTATCTCCCCATGAATGTGGGATAACAAACTTGCCCCTTAGGACTTCTTGTACAATGTATAACACACTGAAACCACCCTTCATTTGCTTTAAATGGTAAAGTAATTCCCTTCCTATATTCTCTGGGAGTATTATCCTGTGTGCTCTGTCTGAATAGTCAGTCAGTGGGGGCGCCTTTTAAAGGGGCAGAGAATCCTTTATATCATGGGGCAGGGGGAACAGCCACTCTTGTTATGGCGACAGCACAAGTAGAATCTTACAGCACAGAGGAGGCCATTTGGCCCATTGTGCCTGTGCCGGCTCTTTGAAAGAGCTCTCCTAATTAGTCCCACTCCCCCGCTCTTTCTCCAATAGCCCTGCAAATTTCTCCCCTGATAAACCACATAAACAAATTTTGTGCCTGTCTTAGAGAGTCGCTGAGGTTCAGTGGTCCAGAACTCAGTGTTCGTGTGGAAGATCTGGACTGGACTAACTTCATCCCTCCTTTTATTTAATTTTTGCCTTGCACTTTCCTCTTATTGCTCTCTCACTGCATGTTGCTTTTCTGTCCCTCGCCCTGTCCCAAGTCTGTAACAAAGACAAATGTCAGTGACAGACCAGGCAACACGTGACAGGCACAGATTAGTGAATAGGCTATTGGAATGGAGTAGGGATCAGAGTTGGGTGGGAGAGGCCCGATGGACCAGTGGGTCTTTACCTGTCCGCCATTGTCCGTATGTAGGAGTGGGTACACGCCAGGAGGTTTGGGATCATTACTTTACACAGGCCCGAGTCTCATTCTTTCACATCATGCCTGCTTTCTGCTGGAGAGGAAAATACACACCCAGAGAGATGAAAATCCCGTTAAACAGAGCTAAATGTAGGGTTGTGACGTGTTGAAAAATGGATGACCAGCTTACTTAGTAAGATTTATCCATTCAAAACTCCAGCCTTTGATGAGAGAGAATTACGTGATTAGTAAGTCAGAAAAATGAAAACTCCGTCTGGTTGTAAGTGTGGTTGAGTGAAGTGCTGGCCAGCTCTGAGTGCATTGTACTTTTGGCAATCTGCCAGGTCCGTTTTACAGGCAGTGGCTGCTCTGTGACAGTATGTTATGTAGCTAGTTCTAAATGGTTTGGCACAGACCATTTTAAAAATATATATATTTATTTCCTTAAATAGAAAGCATGTGCAAACCACTGGCAGCCCAATGCCAGATGTTCCATGTTCCAGATTTAAAGGCATGTCATGCTCTGGGCAGGAGACCCAGATTGGGTGGAACTGACCCTGGCTTTAATTATGGTGGGGTTTGCATTTGCTGTAAGACATCATTTGTAATACGCTGATAAAGTTCTGACAGTGTCTCTCTCCAGCCAAGCAATCAAAAAGGCTAATGGAATGTTGGTCTTTATCTCAATGGGACTGGAATACAAAGGGGAGGAAGTTATGCTTCAATTGTACAGAGCCTTGGTCAGACCCCATCTGGAGCACAGCATTCAGTTCTGGGCCCCGCACCTCAGGAAGGGTATATTGGCCTTGCAGGGGGTGCAGCGCAGATTCACCAGAATGATACCCGAATTTAGAGGGTTAAATTATGAGGACAGGTTGCATAGACTAGGTTTGTATTCCCTTGAGTTTAGAAGTTTGAGGGGCGATCTAATCGCGGTCTTTAAAATGATTAAGTGATTCGATAGGGTAGATACAGAGAAACTACTTCCTCTGGTGAGGGAATCCAGAACAAAGGGACATTTTCTGAAAATTAGAGCTCGGCCGATCAGGAGTGAAATTAGGAAACTTTTTTTTCACAAAAAGGGTTGTGGAAATCGGGAACTGTGGCTACTGGGTCAATTGAAATTTGCAAGACTGGGATCGATGGGTATTTGTTGGGTAAGGGTATCAAAGGCTATGAAACAAAGGCAGGTAAATGGAGTTGAGGTACAGATCAGCCATGATCTCATTTAATGGTGGAGCAGGCTCGAGGGGCTGAATGGCCTCCTCCAGTGCAAATGCTGACTAGACTGTGCCAACACATTGAAGTGTGATATGTACACTCCGAATGCATCGACCCTGGACACCCCATCTGAGGGACACATGACAAGCAACTTTATTGTTGTGGCTTTGTTGGCCTCCTGTTTTGGTATTCTCCTGGGGAGCAGTTCAAATTTGATAAGGAAATACAATGCCAAGTCAAGCTCCTATCCATAGTCCTAGCTGAAGGTGTATACACTCCAGGTGGCTCCTATCCATAGTCCTCGCTGAAGGTGTATACACTCCAGGTGGCTCCTATCCATAGTCCTCGCTGAAGGTGTATACACTCCAGGTGGCTCCTATCCATAGTCCTAGCTGAAGGTGTATACACTCCAGGTGGCTCCTATCCACAGTCCTAGCTGAAGGTGTATACACTCCAGGTGGCTCCTATCCACAGTCCTAGCTGAAGGTGTATACACTCCAGGTGGCTCCTATCCACAGTCCTAGCTGAAGGTGTATACACTCCAGGTGGCTCCTATCCACAGTCCTAGCTGAAGGTGTATACACTCCAGGTGGCTCCTATCCACAGTCCTAGCTGAAGGTGTATACACTCCAGGTGGCTCCTATCCACAGTCCTAGCTGAAGGTGTATACACTCCAGGTGGCTCCTATCCACAGTCCTAGCTGAAGGTGTATACACTCCAGGTGGCTCCTATCCACAGTCCTCGCTGAAGGTGTATACACTCCAGGTGGCTCCTATCCACAGTCCTCGCTGAAGGTGTATACACTCCAGGTGGCTCCTATCCATAGTCCTCGCTGAAGGTGTATACACTCCAGGTGGCTCCTATCCACAGTCCTCGCTGAAGGTGTATACACTCCAGGTGGCTCCTATCCACAGTCCTCGCTGAAGGTGTATACACTCCAGGTGGCTCCTATCCATAGTCCTCGCTGAAGGTGTATACACTCCAGGTGGCTCCTATCCATAGTCCTCGCTGAAGGTGTATACACTCCAGGTGGCTCCTATCCACAGTCCTCGCTGAAGGTGTATACACTCCAGGTGGCTCCTATCCATAGTCCTCGCTGAAGGTGTATACACTCCAGGTAGCTCCTAGATGTCGGCTTCCACCCGTGCCATAGTGACCTATTGACAATTTTCAAACTCTCTGTTCAATATTAAAACATCTACTAAAAGGCTGGGTTATTACATGCCTCTTTATGGAAGTAGTTGGTGAATTTTTTTTGGCCTCTCCATGTCCCCTTCCCACTCTGTATTGGCCAAGCACTATCTCGCCCTTGCCAATGTTGTAAAAGTGGCTTCACCAGCCTGGCGGCCCCTGGAGGTTTACAGCTCAAACACGCGCCTCTCTTTCGCTTTCAGATGTCAATCATCCCACTGTACATTTCTAGCCTTTCTGTGTTTATTTTAGAATTCCACGTCTGTGAATTCCTTTTTACCACTCGTGTCTCTCAATTCGATCAGCAGAAGAAAAAACATTCGTTCCAGAAGTAGCTGTGAATCACCCATGACAAACCCACTGGCAGAGCCACACTAGTAGCTGACAGTGGGTATTACATCGAATTACATCGAGTGTACCGCACAGAAACAGGCCATTCAGCCCAACTGGTCCATGCCGGTGTTTATGCTCCACTAAAATGTGTGCCTCCTCACACCTTACTTCATCTAAGCTTATCAACATATTCTTCTATTCCTTTCTCCCTCGTGTGTTTATTTAGCATCCCCTTAAATGCAGCATTGATAACTGCCTCAACTACTCCATGCAGTTTCAAACTCCTTCATAATTTTAAAGACTTTTATCAGGCCACCTCATAGTCTTTTTTTTCTAGAGAAAAGAGCCCCAGCCTGTTCAGTCTTTCCTGACAGTTGTACGCTCTCAGTTTTGGTATCGTCCTTCTAAATCTTTTTTGCATTTTCTCCAGTGCCTCTATATCCTTTCTGTAATATGGAGACCAGCACAGTCCTTCAAGTGTGGTCTAACCAGGGTTCTGTAAGTTTAACATAAGTTCTCTGCTTTTGAATTCTATTCCTCTAGAAATGAATCCTGGTACTTTGCATTTTTTATGGCTTAACTTGCGTTGCTGCTTTTACTGATTTGTGAATGTTTACCCCCTGAGCCCTCTGCTCCTCTACCCCATTTAGACTCTCATTTTCCAAGGAGTATGTGGCCGCCTTATTCCTCCCACCAAAAGGCACCACCTCACACTTATCCACATTGAAATTCATTTGCCATTTTCACACCCATTTCTACAAGTTTGTTAATGTCTTGTATTTTGTCGCAGTCTTGCTCAGTATAAACTATACCCCACCGTGGGGCAGTGCCAGGTGTAAATTGGTAGAAATGGAAGTGATGCAACTATACATTAATCATTGTAATGTGAGCCCAGCTCCAGCTGTGCAAATATGTCA
This sequence comes from Squalus acanthias, assembly GCA_030390025.1. Taxonomy (NCBI): domain Eukaryota; kingdom Metazoa; phylum Chordata; class Chondrichthyes; order Squaliformes; family Squalidae; genus Squalus; species Squalus acanthias. Next base: position 42,020,447 of record CM059437.1, on the reverse strand, counting down.
ACAATCCATTGGCAGTATCTTTTAATGAAGGAGACAAAGGAGTCTTGCTGCAATCACATTACACAAACACAACAATTCAGAGCCATTTCATGGAAACTGAGTTCGTTATTCCGGGGCTAGTCCCTCAGCAACACAACTCTTACTCCCATTCTTTAATTGCTTAGCAGCATAGAACAGGAAGTCCCACCTTTGACTGTCTGTAATTAAAAGCAAACAGTGAATGTGGGTTTTTCCTGTTTTTCTCCTGCTCGCTCTCCCCTGGGAGTTTGACCTGAGCGGTGTGTTCTATGCAGGTGGGGTCCAGCACTATGACTCGTACTACTTTTGTATGATGGGAAAAGCTTATAATGGGATGTCTAGTTTGGCTATCCATTCGATGACCGCCTGAGATGCCGAGTGGAGAAAGAAAGAAAGAAAGACTTACATTTCTATAGCACCTTTCACGACCACTGGACGTCTCAAAGCACTTTACAGCCCATGAAGTACTTTTGATGTGTAGTCACTGTTGTAATGTAAGAGACGCCGCAGCCAATTTGCGCACAGCAAGCTCCCACAAACAGCAATGTGATAATGACCAGATAATACATAGATACATAGATACATAGAAGATAGGAGCAGGAATAGGCCATCCGGCCCTTCGAGCCTGCTCCGCCATTTAATGAGATCATGGCTGATCCTCCAATTCAGTATCCCGTCCCCGCCTTCTCTCCGTAACCCTTAACCCCTTTTGCCTGTAGAAATATATCTAATTCCCTCTTAAATATATTTAATGAGCTGGCGTACACTGCCCTCTGTGGCAATGAGTTCCACAGGTTCACCACCCTCTGAGTGAAGAAATTCCCCCTCATTTCTGTCCTAAATGGTTTAGCCCTTATCCTTAAATTATGTCCTCTAGTTCTGTTCTCACCCGCCAAGGGAAACATTCCTTCTGCATCTAGTCTGTCTAGACCTGTCAGAATTTTATACACTTCTATGAGGTCCCCTCTCAATCTTCTAAACTCCAGTGTGTACATCCCTAAACTACATAGTCTCTCCTCATAGGTCAATCCCACCATTCCTGGTATCAGCCTGGTGAATCGCCGCTGCACCCCCTCCATGGCAAGAACATCTTTCCTCAGATGAGGCGACCAAAACTGTACACAGTACTCGAGGTGTGGTCTCACCAGTGCCCTGTACAGCTGCAGCAAGGTATCCCTGTTCCTGTATTCCAACCCTTTTGCTATGAAGGCCAGCATACCGTTTGCCTTCTTGACCGCCTGTTGCACCTGCATGCTCGCCTTCAGTGACTGGTGTACAAGAACACCCAGGTCTCTCTGTACTTCCCCCTGTCCCAATTTATTGCCATTTAAATAATAATTTGCCCTCCCGTTCCTGCACCCAAGGTGGATAACTTCGCACTTGTCCACATTATAGTGCATCTGCCATTTATCCGCCCAATCACCCAGTCTGTCCAAATCGCTCTGGAGCTTCCTGGTCTCCTCCTCTGAGCCCACCCCCCCTCCTAGTTTAGTGTCGTCTGCAAATTTGGAAATGCTGCATCCGACTCCCTGATGCAGGTCATTAATGTAAATTGTGAACAGCTGGGGACCCAGGACAGATCCCTGTGGTACCCCACTTGTTACTGCCTGCCATTCAGAAAATGAGCCGTTTATTCCAACTCTCTGTTTTCTATCTGACAGCCAGTTCTCTATCCACGTCAATACTTTCCCCTTTATCCCATGAGCTTCAATTTTCCATGCTAATCTTTTATGTGGGACCTTGTCGAAGGCCTTTTGGAAGTCCAGGTACACCACATCTACTGGCTCTCCCCCATCTATTTTACCAGTTACTCCCTCAAAAAATTCCAATAGATTAGTCAAGCACGATTTACCCTTTGTAAATCCATGTTGACTCTGTCCTATCCTGTCCCCATTTGCTAAGTGCTCCGCTATTTCATCCTTAATGATGGACTCCAGCATTTTGCCCACAACTGATGTAAGGCTTACAGGTCTGTAATTACCTGCTTTTTCCCTACCCCCCTTTTTGAATAGTGGGGTAACGTTAGCTACCCTCCAATCCATGGGCACTGTTCCCGAGTCTAATGAATTCTGAAAAATCATACTTAGTGCATCCGCTATCTCTAGGGCCACCTCCTTCAGTACCCTAGGATGCATGTTATCAGGCCCTGGGGATTTGTCCGCCTTCAATCCCTTTAGCTTCCTTAACACCATATCCTTAGAGATATTGATTTGCGTCAGTTCCTCCTTTGCCAATGTCCCTATTTTTCCCGATATCCCAGGGAGGTTTTTTGTGTCTTCCTTCGTAAAGACTGACCCAAAGTATGCATTTAGTTGGTCTGCCATTTCCTTATTTCCCGTTATATATTCCCCCGTATCTGACTGCAATGGAGCAACTTTGGTTTTCACCAGTCTTTTCCTCTTGATATACTTATAAAAGCTTTTGGAGTTAGTTTTTATATTTTCCGCCAGCTTGCTTTCGTAAGCTATTTTGCCCCTCTTGATTAAGCCCTTTGTCCTCCTTTGCTCTATCTTAAACTGTTCCCAATCTTCCACTCTGGCGCTTTTTTTGGCTATTTTATATGCCCTATCTTTGGATTTTATGCTGTCTCTAATTTCCCCTGTTATCCACGGTTGAGTCACCTTTTTAGATTTCCTTTTATGCCAGATTGGTATAAACAATTTTTGCAATTTTGTCATTCTATCTTTAAATGCTTGCCATTGTTTATCTACCTCCAGTCCTCCCAGGAACGTTGTCCAATCAGACCTACTCAGTTCCCGTCTAATGGCATCATAATTCCCCTTGTTTAAATTCAGGACCTTAGTCTCTGAGTCAATTTCTTCGCTCTCCATTTCGAGTGAGAAATCGATCATGTTATGATCGCTCTGACCCAACAAGATTACTAATTAGTCCCTTCTCATTGCACAGTACCCAGTCCAATATAACCTGTTCCCGAGTTGGTTCCTCGACATATTGATCCAGATAACCATCCCTTAAACACTCAAGGAATTCCTCCTCCTCATTATTTTTACTGATTAGGCTAGTCCAATCTATATGTAAGTTAAAGTCACCTATGATGACAGCTGTGCTCTTATTGCACGCTTCTCTAATTTCCCTCGTGATGCCCTCCCCAACCTCTATTTTACTATTTGGAGGCCTATATACCACTCCTATTAATGTTTTTCGCCCCTCGCTATTTCTTAGCTCCACCCATATAGATTCGGTATTAACTGAGTTAATATCCTTCCTTTCAATTGCATTTATCCCCTCTTTTACCAGCAATGCTACCCCTCCTCCCTTTCTTTTTTGTCGATCCTTCCTAAATACTGAATACCCCTGTATGTTAAGCTCCCAGCCCTGCTCACCCTGCAACCATGTTTCCGTAATCCCAATTAGATCATAATTATTAACCTCTATTTCCACAGCTAATTCATCTACCTTGTTCATGATGCTTCTCGCATTAAGGTATAAAACCCTCAGGCTTTTTTTATGCTCACATTTTTTATGAATTAGTTTGGCCCTTTGTTTTTTGTTCCTCACCCTTTTACCATTTATTTCTGTCTGCCTTTCACTTTCCTCTATTTCACTACATAGGTTTCTATACCCCCTGCCATACTAGTTTAAATGCTCCCGAACTGCTTTATCAAAAATTACCCCGAGAACATCAGTTCCATCTTTGCACAGGTGTAGACCGTCCCTTTTGTATAGGTCACACCTACCACAAAACTGGTTCCAATGCCTCAAAAATTTAAAACCCTCCCTCTTACACCACTGCTCAAGCCACGTATTTAGCCTAACTATCCTGTTCTCTGTACTCTTACTAGCACGTGGCACTGGTAGTAATCCAGAGATTACTACCTTCGAGGTCCTACTTTTTAGCTTGGCTCCTAACTCCCTAAATTCTACTTGTAGGACCTCTTCCCTTTTTTTAGCTACGTCGTTGGTACCAACATGTATCACGACAACTGGCTGTTCCCCCTCCCCCTCCAGAATGTTCTGCACCCGCGCCGAGACATCCTTGACCCTTGCACCAGGGAGGCAACATACCATCCTGGAGTCTCGGTCGCGACCACAGAAACCCCTATCTATTCCCCTTACAATCGAATCCCCTATTACTATAGCCCTGCCACTCTTTTTCCCTCCCTTCTTTGCAACAGAGCCAGTCATGGTGCCATGAGCCTGGCTGCTGGTGCCTTCCCCCGATGAGTCATCCCCCCCGACAACAGCACCTAAGGCGGTGAACCTGTTGCTAAGGGAGACAACCCCAGGGGATTTCTGCACTACCTTCCTGCCCTTGCTCTGCCTTTTGGTCACCCATGTACTATCTACGCTGGCCTTAACCTGCGGTGTGACCAACTCACTAAATGTGCTATCCACAACCCTCTCAGAATCGTGGATGCTCCAAAGTGAGTCCATCCGCAGCTCAAGGGCCGTCATGCGGTCCCACATGAGCTGCAGCTGGACACACTTCCCGCACACATGGTTGTCAGGGACACAGGAAGCGTCCCTGATTTCCCACATGTTACAGGAGGAGCATGACACAGGTCCGAGCTCTACTGCCATGACTTAACCCTTATATTACTTTTTAATTTTCTAGTTTTAGTTTATTTATTGACTTTTGTTTTCCCGAAGCTTACTTAGACCAATGTATACTGTACTCCTCTTATTCCTTTTTAAACTAACCAAATCCCACTAGTTTTAGTTTTACTTTCTAGGAAGGTTTGAGGAAAGTACTTACCAGTTAGTCTTACCTCCCTGGTCTTTCGCTGACTTCCCGGTCTTATGTCCCCTTGGTCCTACGCCGACTTCCCGCTCCTCCCGGTAACCGTCCTGCCCTGCTGAAAAGAAACTGAGACCAAAAAATTTGTGACCTCTGTTTTTAGACTGTTAAAAGACTAGTAGGTTAGAGGAGGAGGGCGGGTGGGGGTTCCTACTCTGTAGGAACTCGGGTTTAAGCCACCACCCTCCTTAAATGCCGTTCACCTGGGTGCTTCCCACCTGGTCCGCTTCCGGTCTCGTCGCTCCCGACAACAGCCTGTGAAGAAAAGCCCGCGAAAGTGAGTTCAAATACTCACAGCACCTCACAGCACCTCCGGTCTCGTCGCTCCCGACAACAGCCTGTGAAGAAAAGCCCGCGAAAGTGAGTTCAAATACTCACAGCACCTCACAGCACCTCCGGTCTCGTCGCTCCCGACAACAGCCTGTGAAGAAAAGCCCGCGAAAGTGAGTTCAAATACTCACAGCACCTCACAGCACCTCCGGTCTCGTCGCTCCCGACAACAGCCTGTGAAGAAAAGCCCGCGAAAGTGAGTTCAAATACTCACAGCACCTCACAGCACCTCCGGTCTCGTCGCTCCCGACAACAGCCTGTGAAGAAAAGCCCGCGAAAGTGAGTTCAAATACTCACAGCACCTCACAGCACCTCCGGTCTCGTCGCTCCCGACAACAGCCTGTGAAGAAAAGCCCGCGAATCTGTTGTGTTTTTTTGTTATGTTGATTGAAGGATAAATATTGGCCAGGACACCGGGGATAACTCCCCTGCTCTTCTTCGAAATAGTGCCATGGGATCTTTTACGTCCATCTGAGCGAGCAGAGGGGGCCTCGGTTTAACATCTCATCCGAAAGACGGCACCTCCAACAGTGCGGCGCTCCCTCAGTACTGCCCCTCCGACAGCGCAGCGCTCCCTCAGTACTGCCCCTCCGACAGTGCAGCGCTCCCTCAGCACTGCCCCTCCGACAGTGCAGCACTCCCTCAGCACTGCCCCTCCGACAGTGTGGCGCTCCCTCAGTACTGCCCCTCCGACAGCGCAGCGCTCCCTCAGTACTGCCCCTCCGACAGTGCAGCGCTCCGTCAGTACTGCCCCTCCGACAGTGCAGCGATCCCTCAGCACTGCCCCTCCGACAGTGCAGCACTCCCTCAGTACTGCCCCTCCGACAGTTAGGCACTCCCTCAGTACTGCCCCTCTAACAGTGCAGCGCTCCCTCAGTACTGCCCCTCCGACAGTGCAGCGCTCCCTCAGTACTGCCCCTCCGACAGTGCAGCGCTCCCTCAGTACTGCCCCTCCGACAGTGCAGCGCTCCCTCAGTACTCCCCCTCCGACAGTGCAGCGCTCCCTCAGTACTCCCCCTCCGACAGTGTGGCGCTCCCTCAGTACTCCCCCTCCGACAGTGCAGTGCTCCCTCAGCACTGCCCCTCCGACAGTGTGGCGCTCCCTCAGTACTGCCCCTCCGACAGTGCAGCGCTCCCTCGGTACTGCCCCTCCGACAGTGCGGCGCTCCCTCAGTACTCCTCCTCCGACAGTGCAGCACTCCCTCAGTACTCCCCCTCCGACAGTGCAGCGCTCCCTCAGTACTCCCCCTCCGACAGTGCAGCGCTCCCTCAGCACTGCCCCTCCGACAGTGCAGCTCTCCCTCAGCACTGCACTGGACTGTCAGCCTCCCACAACAGATCTTAGTGGGCAGGTTGATGTGAGGTGTTCCATGGTCTGGGACTTGAACAGTCGAACTCCAGGTCATCCCTCATCTTCCACTTGTGGAGCAGGTGGCTGCATCGTCCATGCCCTGTGCGTGGGGCCCAGTATTCCACTGACAGCTCAGAGTTTTATGGGGGAATAGCCAGTGCATGGGGGAGTTTTCAGGTACAGCCCACACCTGGCGCGCTGAAAGCAAAGTTGAAAGTCTCCGCCATGTTGGAAGTCCATGTTGGTTTCCAGGATTACTGTACTGCAGCAGGTGCTATAAATAGGTTTAAGATTTGAAAAAAATTGCACTTATATTGCACTTGTAGGCAGCTCAGGGCATCCTATAGCGCTTTACAGCCAATTAAATACTTTTGAAGAGCAGTCACCCGTGTAATGTAATAATTGATTGAGAGTGCAGAATCTCCCGATCTGGAATTTGGGATGGCAGCAGACAATCTCCCTTCCAATCTCATGCAATTTTCAACATGCGTGGCTTTTGTGTTAGTAAAGGGACTGCGTTTTTGCGAAGAAATGCTCGGTTATCTTACAAATATATAATGTAATGACAAACTCTCGCTGAAATGCATCATAAATGGAACTTGAGCTCTTCCAAAACTCTCTTGCCCATATCTTAACTTGCACCAAGTTCCGTTCATCCATCGGCCCTGTGCTTGCTGACCGACATTGGCTCCCAGTCCGGCAAAGCCTCAATGCTCCTTAAAACCGACCCCTTTGACCAAGCTTTTGGTCACCTGTCCTGATATCTCCTTCTGTGGCTCGGTGTCCAAAATGTTTTTAGTGATATCGCTCTTGCTATGCGTGTTGGGACATTTGCTACGTTAAAGGAGCTGTCTAAATGCTAGTTGTTGTTATATAGTTATAATGATGTAAAAAAAAAATGTGGTCCTTCTCTTCCTCCAATGAGGAAAATGGAATAATTTCTCATTAAGATACTTGCCCTTTAGAGAAAAGTGGAGAGGAGAACGGTTCAACAGCAGAAATAGTCAGGATGTGATGGCACCAATCAAACAGGCTGCAGTGATTAAAGGACACAGAATGTGCTGATGTATAAATTTACTCCAGTGCAATGTGTTGCTCCTCACTCCTCCAGCTCACAATGGGGGTGAAATTTAACTCCGGCAGTGGCACAAAATGGGCGGTAGTGGATCGAGCGTCCGTTATACACCACGGCCCACACTCCGTTCCATTACTCCACCACCGAAGGTGAGTTTCACACCCCTCCCACAGTCCCACCCCACATCCCCACCATGGTGGCCTGACTTCCTGTCTGTCTCAATTAGCTGATGACATCTGTCACAAAAGATGAAATGGAATTTATTAAAACTAATGAAACGTCTGTTCCTGTCGAAAATGTGGAATAATGACAATGTCTCTTTAAGAGGTACTTTAGACCAGTGTTGGCCAATACATCAGCCACTATCCAGATGTGGCTAATTGGGAATCCAGATGTGGCTAACTCCATTTCTGATTAATGAATTAAAAATGAGTAGTAGACACCGTCGTTGGACATGTGATCTCAATATTCATATTAGCACGGTGTATGCATGTGAGCTTTAATCTTTTTGTGCGTTTGTTGGTAAAATAGTAAGTTGAATAGCAGAGTGCGAGTATTTTTTGATGGTTGGAGTTTTTGATTACTAGATGGTGATAGATATTAAGTAAGTATACATGTGAAGTATTGTGTGAGCAACCTGTCCCTAAAGGAGAGCTGTTAGCTTTTATAAGAGCCCTCCATCCAATCTGTCTCATGGCTACCAGTGACAAAGCTGAGACCAGTTAGAGGTCAGAGACATTCTCCTCTTCTATCCTCTTTTGTCCTCTGTTCTCCTCCGCTCCTCTCTCCTCTCCCTCTCTTTCTCTCTCTCTCCCTCTCTCTCTCCCCCTCCCTCTCTCCTGTCTCCCCCACCCCTCCCCTCTCCTCCTTGGCAAACTAGGGTGGACAATAAATGACACCCACATCCAGATATTGAATAAAAAGAATTTGGCTGAGCCTGTGACGGCAGTGTTCTCAGCTCCCTCTATACTGGCAGCAGCTGACTAAATACAGCCCCTGTAAGGTGCATGGGAACACCAGCACCTCCAAGTCACACACCATCCAACGTTCCCGCTAAGGCCGCGCAGTGGTCTGGAGGTCCCGCGCAGGCTGCTTACCGGCTTTTCAATGGGAGATTTTGCGCATGTGCGAAATTTTGAATGGGGCGCGCAGCCGGTTAAAGGGACCGCACACCCAAAAAGAAATTAGGGGGAGCATTGACACCATCCTGACTTGGAAATATATCGCCGTTCCTTCATTGTCGCTGGGTCAAAATCCTGGGATTCCCTCCCTAACAGCACTGTGGGAGTATCTTCAACACACGGACTGCAGTGGTTCAAGAAGGCAGCTCACCACCACCTTCTCGAGGGCAATTAGGGATGGGCAATAAATGCTGGCCTTTCCAGCGACGCCCACATCTCGTGAATGAATATTAAGAAAAAGAATTTACAGACTACACATTTATATGTTTCTTTTCCTAATGATAAAAGGAGAAAAACTAATGGGAGTGTGAGGGAAAGGATGTCCCGTTGCTGCAGCTGCTGGTGAGCCTCCAACCACTGCAGATGGATGGGCTTCATGAAGGGAGGGGTAAAGCAGGTAGAGATGAGGGTTTGGATTAATTCTGATTGAGACCCCATCCCTAGCCCCCTATAATTTGGAAGCGCTGGTGCCTGGAAGGACCCAGTAGTGTCGAGCTTTAGTGCAGTACGCACCTTCACTGATGGAGCCACTTAGTGTAGCTCCTTGGCTCCAGGTTTGGTTCCGGGAGATGACCCAGGTTATTGATTGCACTGCCTCCTTATCTAATGGATCTCACTGAAGCCCAAGCAGCCGGACTGCTGCAGTATTCAATACTCCAGCTAACCTCAAGCTCCCAGCTGTTGCAGCTCCTCCTCCTCCAGCCTGACCCAACATCCACTGACGCAGAGCTGTCCCTAAGCTGCTGTGTTTGCTGAAAGCCTCCTCTACGGCTGTTTCTGAATTCTGCCCAGCCCTGGAACTCGGCCAGCTCCTTCCGCTGATTTTATGCCAGTCTTCTGCTTGGGTGAAGCAAATTCTCAGCAAATTTGCATTTTTTTCCTGTTCGTTGTACATTGAAAAGGAAGTCAATGGAAAGGAACATTGGGCAGAGTAAAACCAGGCTGTCGATTCGCTATCAGTCTGTTTTGCGCTGCTGGTATAGACCAATTTCACCCCCTACATCTTGCCCATTGATTTTATATTCTTTCTATATACCTAAAAGTGCACAGTACTCCAACTAACTATGGTCTCGCACTATTCAATGAAGAGTAGGAGAGTTCTCCCCTGTATCCTGGCCAACATTTATTTCTCAACCAACATCACTAAAAATAGATTATCCCGAAATAAATGTCACAATTTTAAAAGCAGCCAATCTGCCCCCTTACACAGGGAGCTGAGAGGGACATGTCCAGCGTCAGGGAGAGAAGCGTGGAGAAATGCACCCTCCTAATCACGGGGGAGGGTGTGCTGGGGTTCACGGCTGCGTGTTGGAGGTGGATATCAGGGGGGTACACCCATAGTGGCACTTGTGCCAGTCTGCCCCATGCAAATCAGATACCCTTCCACTGACCCCATGAACTCTAGTGGGCTCTGTGCTGGAGGGCAATTGCTGGGTGCAGTCTTAGCCTAACCACCAGGGTCACGACCCGAGGAATTTCGGGGGCCTAGATCTCCATATCTCATGATGTAATCATTGGCCAGTCAGCTTTCAAGAGGTGGGCCATGTGACAAAAAATGTTTTTGGTGCTGTTGGTCAGTTTGAGGTGAGAGTTTAAAGTTCAGCATAAATTTAGGTCAGAAATTGAACAGTCCAAGGTCGGCAATATTTCCCCCCAGGGTCCCCGGGGGAAGTGTCAATAATTACAGGGGTCCCTTGAAGTACGTTAATATTTTCAGGTTGTTTTGCTCTCGATATTCTCTCAGGTTTTGCATCAAAGGTCTCTCCCATAAGCAGGCCAGATGTCTCTTATGACCAGGGGTTTGCCTATACTGCCCAATGTCTAGTTATACAACAGTATTGAGGCATCACAATGGAGCCCCCTTGTATTATGAACTGTTATCATAAACACAGGCACTTCTCCAAATTCCAAGAGGCAGACCAATTAACAATATTGAGAGTCCTGGGCAGATACAAATCGTTAAGCTGCTTTATTTAATAGTCTAAGGGAACATACAGGCCACAAGTTATAGACAATTTCTCCTTCCTTTAACTTAATTTCAACCCCTCCTAACAAAGAAAATAATAAACCATGCCACACTACCCCTGTTAGTGGGCTGAGTAACATCTTGTTCAGCCCGATCACTGACTCGCACCAAGGCTCGCTCTGTGTCCGATTGGCTATCTTCGTAAGGTAGACTTGTCCAGGGTCTTATCTGCCTCTCTCAGTAGAACTTACCAACTGACACTAACCTGTGCTCCTCTCTCTCTCTCCCTCTCTCTCAGAGAGAGAGAAGATTGAGGACTTGACTTCTTACCCCTTCCCTGTCCATTGGTTGGCCAATCAAACTGACTACTGCCCCTCTGGGTGGAGGCTTCTGGCATCTAACACCTTTGAGTCCAAAATGAATAGGACTATCCAAACACTTTAAGCCTGGGTGGTTCAAAGGCAAGATTTGATGGCTCTCATTGTTTGAGAGGTCGCACAACACCAGGTTATAGTCCAACAGTTTTATTTGAAATCACAAGCTTTCGGAGCTATCGATTGCCCCTTCCTCAGGTGAAGTAAATAGATACAGAATCGCCAAAGCATATATAGATAGAGAACAAAGCATGTGTACCTTACAATTGCAGACCACTAAATTAAATCATCCTGACTATCTGCCGAGGTGTGATAAAGTTAATCAGGTCAGCCAGGAAGGTACCACATCAAAGACATAGCAAGATACAACTGAGACAATGAGGTGTAGTCGCAGGGGTTCTAACGTGTCAAAAGCTGCCGTCTGTATGTAAAACGAAAAGCTTTAAAATTTTTACTTTTTTACTGGGAAAATTTTTACTTTTTTACTGGGAATCACATCTGTGAACAAGCCAATGACGACTCGAGTCCGGATCACGTCATGTATCGTGACATAAACCCAAGATCCCGGTTGAGACCGTCTTCATGAGTGCGGAACTTGGCTATCAGTTTCTGCTCGATGATTTTGCGTTGTCGTGTGTTTCTAAGGTTGCCTTGGAGAACGCTTACCCGCAGATCCGAGGCTGAATGTCCTTGACTGCTGAAGTGTTCCCCGACTGGGAGGTAACAATCCTGCCTGGCGATTGTTGCGCGGTGCTCGTTCATACGTTGTCTCAGTGTCTGCATGGTCTCGCCGATGTACCATGCCGCGGTGCATTCTTTCCTGCAATGTATGAGGTAGACAACGTTGGCCGAGTCACATGAGTATGTACCATGTACCTGGTGGTTAGTGTCCTCACGTGTGATGGTGGTATCTGTGTTGATGATCTGGCATGTCTTGCAGAGTTTGCCGTGGCAGGGTTGTGTGGTGTCGTGGTCGCTGTTATCCTGAAAGCTGGGTAATTTGCTGCGAACTATGGTACTTCTGAGGTTAGGCGGCTGTTTGAAGGCAAGTAGTGGAGGCGTGGGGATGGCCTTAGCGAGGTGTTTGTCGTCATCGATGACATGTTGAAGGCTGCGAAGAACATGGCGTAGTTTCTCCGCTCTGGGGAAGTACTGGACGACGTAGGGTACCCTGTTGGTTGTGGTTTGGTTGTGCTCATTGTTTGACCAGAGATAGTCAGCGTTCCACAGACTGGCCCATCAGGCTTTTATATATATCTCCATCCGTTAGCTTCATGTTGCAGAGGGAATTGTTAAACCCTTGTGAGCTCAATTTAATTTAAAAATAGCACTTCAATGTAAATCATGTCTAGAACATCTGCAACAAAATGGTCGAAATCCTAAAACGTGACATATCACCCTCCGGGAAAGTCCCCTTGTCTCCGTGAGTGTGTTAATATTAATAGGGGGCTCCGGGAGTGTGTTAATATTAATGGGGGGCTCCAGGAGTGTGTTAATATTAATGGGGGGGCTCCGGGAGTGTGTTAATATTAATAGGGGGGCTCCAGGAGTGTGTTAATATTAATGGGGGGCTCCAGGAGTGTGTTAATATTAATGGGGGTCTCCGGGAGTGTGTTAATATTAATGGGGGGCTCCAGGAGTGTGTTAATATTAATAGGGGCTCCGGGAGTGTGTTAATATTAATGGGGGGCTCCAGGAGTGTGTTAATATTAATGGGGGGGCTCCGGGAGTGTGTTAATATTAATAGGGGGGCTCCAGGAGTGTGTTAATATTAATGGGGGGCTCCAGGAGTGTGTTAATATTAATGGGGGTCTCCGGGAGTGTGTTAATATTAATGGGGGGCTCCAGGAGTGTGTTAATATTAATAGGGGCTCCGGGAGTGTGTTAATATTAATGGGGGGCTCCGGGAGTGTGTTAATATTAATGGGGGGCTCCAGGAGTGTGTTAATATTAATGGGGGGGCTCCAGGAGTGTGTTAATATTAATAGGGGCTCCGGGAGTGTGTTAATATTAATAGGGGCTCCGGGAGTGTGTTAATATTAATGGGGGGGCTCCAGGAGTGTGTTAATATTAATAGGGGCTCCGGGAGTGTGTTAATATTAATAGGGGCTCCGGGAGTGTGTTAATATTAATGGGGGGCTCCAGGAGTGTGTTAATATTAATAGGGGCTCCGGGAGTGTGTTAATATTAATGGGGGGGCTCCAGGAGTGTGTTAATATTAATGGGGGGCTCCGGGAGTGTGTTAATATTAATAGGGGCTCCGGGAGTGTGTTAATATTAATGGGGGGCTCCGGGAGTGTGTTAATATTAATGGGGGGCTCCGGGAGTGTGTTAATATTAATGGGGGGCTCCGGGAGTGTGTTAATATTAATGGGGGGCTCCGGGAGTGTGTTAATATTAATGGGGGGCTCCGGGAGTGTGTTAATATTAATGGGGGGGCTCCAGGAGTGTGTTAATATTAATGGGGGGCTCCGGGAGTGTGTTAATATTAATGGGGGGCTCCGGGAGTGTGTTAATATTAATGGGGGGCTCCGGGAGTGTGTTAATATTAATGGGGGGCTCCGGGAGTGTGTTAATATTAATAGGGGCTCCGGGAGTGTGTTAATTAATAAGCAACGTTCCCTCTAATCTTTTTTCCCGTGTGCGGTCCCTTTAAATTTTCTGCGCGGTATCTTTTCCAGCGGCAACAGCTGGTGAGCGGCCTGCGCGGGACCTCCCGATCGTTGCGCGGCAGCGCACCTTAGGAGGAACATTGTTAATAGGGGTTCCCCAGGAGCCTGGTAATATTTGTGCTTGCTCCTTGGCCTCGCCCCTCCTTATCTCTGTAACCTCCTCCAGCCTGACCGCCCTCCGAGATCACTTATTCAAGAGGCTCCTTAACACCGACCTCTTTGACCGAGCTTTTGGTCATCTGGCCTAAGATCTCTTTATGTGGCTCAGTGTCAAATTTTGTTTAATAACGCTCCTGTGAAGAGCATTGGGATGTTTTATTACGTTAAGGGCGCTATATAAATACAAGTTGTTAAGGGGCTCCTCGGGAGTGTGTTAATATTAATAGGGGGGCTCCGGGAGTGTGTTAATATTTGTAAGAGGGTCTAAAGAATAGCACCACTGAGCATGTAGCGATCCTTCAGTATTTAGCCTGGAGTGTCCGCCTTTTGAGAGCTCAATTTCCAGACATGATGGGCCGAACAGCCTGTTTCTGTTCCGTAAATATCTGTGATTCTATAAAATTTGAAACTGGGGCTTGACTGATAATCTGCCAATTCAGTGGTGAATCTGACCTGTGTACAAGGGCAGTTCACAGCATCCCTGCCTCTCACCTCTCTCTGCTCTTTGATTAAATGCTGTGGTTTGTGGTCAAAGGTTCTTATCTGCATTCTGGATGATGCAGATTACACGCCTCGCGGTCAGAGCTCCGACAATCGACTGTGATCAGAGGAGAATATAAACATGTTCATTGCTGGAATCAATCCTTTCATTCAACCATTACATCAGCAAAATGTCAATTAGGTGTTAAAGGTTTGGGGGAGAAATTCATTATAGCCCCGTTTGGGCCGCTAACTTTTAAAAGTTGATAAAATTAGATGTTTTACAACTTTTAAAAAATGCGGTGTTGCGCTCCAGGAAGGAGGTGGAGCGATAAATCAAGCGTTCCACTTCATTCCTGGAGCGCACCAGGCAGCAGGCGGGGCGGGAGGTGAGCAGCGCTGTACACTGGGCCGAGCAGGGCTGTACACTGGGCCGAGCAGGGCTGTACACTGGGCCGAGCAGGGCTGTACACTGGGCCGAGCAGGGCTGTACACTGGGCCGAGCAGGGCTGTACGCTGGGCCGAGCAGGGCTGTACACTGGGCCGAGCAGGGCTGTACACTGGGCCCAGCAGGGCTGTACACTGGGCCGAGCAGGGCTGTACACTGGGCCGAGCAGGGCTGTACACTGGGCCGAGCAGGGCTGTACACTGGGCCGAGCAGGGCTGTACACTGGGCCGAGCAGCACTGTACACTGGGCCGAGCAGGGCTGTACACTGGGCCGAGCAGGGCTGTACACTGGGCCGAGCAGGGCTGTACACTGTGCCAAGATGGGCTGTACACTGGGCCGAGCTGGGCTGTACACTGGGCCGAGCAGCGCTGTACACTGGGCCGAGCAGCGCTGTACACTGGGCCGAGCAGGGCTGTACACTGGGCCGAGCAGGGCTGTACACTGGGCCGAGCTGGGCTGTACACTGGGCCGAGCTGGGCTGTACACTGGGCCGAGCAGCGCTGTACACTGGGCCGAGCATCGCTGTACACTGGGCCGAGCAGGGCTGTACACTGGGCCGAGCAGGGCTGTACACTGGGCCGAGCTGGGCTGTACACTGGGCCGAGCATCGCTGTACACTGGGCCGAGCATCGCTGTACACTGGGCCGAGCAGCGCTGTACACTGGGCCGAGCAGGGCTGTACACTGGGCCGAGCTGGGCTGTACACTGGGCCGAGCAGCGCTGTACACTGGGCCGAGCAGCACTGTACACTGGGCCGAGCAGGGCTGTACACTGGGCCGAGCAGCACTGTACACTGGGCCGAGCAGCACTGTACACTGGGCCGAGCTGGGCTGTACACTGGGCCGAGCAGCACTGTACACTGGGCTGAGCAGCGCTGCCGCGTTGGAAGGCTCCTTCCCTCCTTTAAAGGGAAGGGCCATCGCTGCAGGCTCTGCAAGTGCAAAACTTACCTGGTCCCCGACGGCAGCCGCGATCCGGCCCGATCAGCGCGATGGACTGCAGCAGAGTGCCGGCCTTTTAGTATCGCCCCGAAGCGCCCGGCCTCCCGATGAACGCCTCCTGCAGCTGCCGGTGTTGTCGCCCGGCGATGCTGCAGGGGGCGGAACCGAAGTTCAGGTCTGGGACGCTGCGCACGGCAATGACGTCATGATCTCCAGGTGAAGGCGATTGGGGCACAAAGCCATTCCGCCGCCGCAAACCTCCCGCCTATAGCGGGAGTTGATCCTCTCGCCGCACCTGGTCGGTAAGTGCTTAGCGCCCCGTTATCGCCCCCCGGAGGCGATAATGGGGGGGGGGGCCCTAATCTCAATGTCATTGCACTTGTAAATAGCTAACACACCACACAGTTAAACACACAGCTGGGTGGAGGGAACAGTGCATTACACAGAGAGATGTGTGTACTGGACAGTGTGTTACACAGAGAGATGTGTGTACTGGACAGTGTGTTACACAGAGAGATGTGTGTACTGGACAGTGTGTTACACAGAGAGATGTGTGTACTGGACAGTGTGTTACACAGGGAGCTGTGTGTACTGGACAGTGCATTACACAGAGAGATGTGTGTACTGGACAGTGTGTTACACAGAGAGATGTGTGTACTGGACAGTGTGTTACATAGAGAGCTGTGTGTACTGGACAGTGTGTTACACAGAGAGATGTGTGTACTGGACAGTGTGTTACACAGAGAGATGTGTGTACTGGACAGTGTGTTACACAGGGAGCTGTGTGTACATAATCTAGGCTAACACTCCAGTGCTGTACTGAAGGAGTGCTGCATTGTCGCTGGTGCTGTCTTTCGGATGGGATATTAAACAGAGGCACTGCCCTCTCAGGTGGATGTAAAATATCCCATGGCACTATTTCGAAGAAGAGCAGGGGCATATTACATACATACGAACATACGAATTAGGAGCAGGAGTAGGCCACTCGGCCCTTCGAGCCTGCTCCGCCATTCAATAAGATCATGGCTGATCCGATTACTCCACATTCCCGCCTACCCCCAATAACCTTTCACCCCCTTGCTCATCAAGAATTGATCTACTTCTGCCTTAAAAATATTCAAAGACTCTGCTTCCACCGCCCTCTGAGGAAGAGAGTTCCAAAGACTCACGACCCTCTGAGAAAAAAAATTCTCCTCATCTCTGTCTTAAATGGGCGACCCCTTATTTTTAAACAGTGACCCCTAGTTCTAGATTCTCCCACAAGAGGAAACATCCTCTCCACATCCACCCTGTCCAGACCCCTCAGGATCTTATATGTTTCAATCAAGTCACCTCTTACTCTTCTAAACTCCAACGGATACAAGCCTAGCCTGTCCAACCTTTCCTCATAAGACAACCCGCCCATTCCAGGTATTAGTCTAGTAAACCTTCTCTGAACTGCTTCCTGCGCATTTACATCCTTCCTTAAATAAGGAGACCAATACTGTACACAGTACTCCAGATGTGGTCTCACCAATGCCCTGTATAACTGAAGTATAACCTCCCTACTTTTGTATTCAATTCCCCTCGCAATAAACGATAACATTCTATTAGCTTTCCTAATTACTTGCTGTACCTGCATAGTAACCTTTTGTGATTCATGCACTAGGACACCCAGATCCCTCTGCATCTCAGAGCTCTGCAATCTCTCACCATTTAGATAATATGGTTTTTTATTCTTCCTGCCAAAATGGACAACTTCACATTTTCCCACATTATACTCCATTTGCCAGAACTTTGCCCACTCACTTAACTTATCTATATCCCTTTGTAGCCTCCTTATGCCCTCTTCACATTTTACTTTCCTACCTATCTTTGTGTCATCAGCAAATTTAGCAACCATACCTTCGGT
>CM059437.1:41755301-41997801 GCA_030390025.1 Squalus acanthias | reverse complement strand
AAAAACATAGTAAAATGTTAAATAAATTTAAAAAAAAAATCACATTTTTAACATGACTTTAAATTAAAATAAATTAAGTATTTTAAACAAAAATTTTATTTTTTGAAAAAAATAATTAAAGTTTTTAATGGGGCTAAAAATAAACTTACCTTTCTTTAAAATATTTTAAAATATAAATCAGTGGACATTTAAAAAAAACTTTTTTCAACTCTTATCCTGGTAAAGGTAGGCCTTATGCCTGCTTTTACCAGGCGCAAGAATGGTAAGGGTTTTCTGCGGGCGGAGGGACTCCAAAAAGCGGCACTATCCGCCCGCAGAGGCCCTTCTCCCGGACAGCTGGAGGATCTGTCGAGCTTTCTTGACAGATCGGAAATGCCGGTTTCCAGTGCATGCGCAGTGCATGACTAAAACCGGTATTTCCGTTGGCCCGACGGGTGAGTACATAGCGCGTACACACCCGTAGGGAACGGAATTTCTGCCTCCATATGGATAACCTTCTACCACAAACTGCAGTGTTAATTATGGAGTTCGGAAAGTGACTCCAAAGGGGCTCTCATTGGGCTTCTTTAAAGATCAAATATGATCCACAGATCAGCGACATGGAAAGGTGTTAGGGCCAAACCCCATTTATTATTGATGGAGTTCTATCAATACCTTTGACTCCCACTCCTATGATTATGGTCAGATTTACAGCCAGATCTATATCACACACAAGACACCACAGATTAGATATCCAGCCAGCAGATTAACCGGCACACATCCAACGGGCAACACGGTGGCATAGTGGTTAGCACTGGTGCCTCACAGCGCCAGGGACCCGGGTTCGAATCTGGCCTCGGGTGACTGTCTGTGTGGAGTTTGCACATTCTCCCCGCGTCTGCGTGGGTTTCCTCCGGGTGCTCCGGTTTCCTCCCACAGTCCAAAGATGTGCGGGTTAGGTTGATTTGGCTATGATAAATTGACCCTTAGTGTTAGGGGGGATTAAATATGTGGGGTTACGGGGATAGGATGGGATATGTTAGGGGGGATTAAATACGTGGGGTTACGGGGATAGGGTGGGATATGTGTCGGTGCAGGCTCGATGGGCCGAAATGGCCTCTATCTGTACTGTGGGATTCTGTATGATCACACATAGTTTTACAAATATTGTTCAAAAGTTAATTATCAAATGTTTCTGCGAATAATCAGATGCTGAGTGCTTGCTTGGCTTCCACCTGTTGTATGGGGCAGATTCAACTTACAGCACTTAACGTTGGGTCTAACCAGGTGACTCGTACTCATCTCCATTCCTCTTTCCTAACTC
This sequence comes from Squalus acanthias, assembly GCA_030390025.1. NCBI lineage: Eukaryota > Metazoa > Chordata > Chondrichthyes > Squaliformes > Squalidae > Squalus > Squalus acanthias. The sequence continues at coordinate 41,996,498 of CM059437.1, read as the reverse complement.
TCAGACCACTCAACCCCATCACTACGGGGTATGGGCCAAAACTGCTGCCAATAGCTGTGCTACACCTAACTGGGAATGCTCAATACCAACACTGAAATGGGACAGTATAAAATTGTCCATCACAGATTATCCTTCACCTTGAGTGTAAAATCAATCACCAAAACAAAACAGAAAGTGCTCCCAGGATCATTGACGGCCGTCACTGAAGGTGGGACCGCGGCCGTAGTCAGCACCTGGCCTCTAGACCATGGCACTCAGGTCACGGTGCACAGTGCCCCGTCAATGTTCATTGCAGCTTGTGGTTGAAAGTGCTGGGATCAGCCTGAACCTTCATGGTGTTAGTAGAGGACATAACTGAGAATCTGGAAATACAAAAAATGTTCAGCTCATCAAACCACCATAAGCAACAAGCCTCTCTTCGAAATCATATCTGTAGCTGCAGCGATACTACACGGGATTGGTGGCTTGGGTGAGTGTTGGGTTATGGTTTGGTGGCTTGGGTGAGTGTTGGGTTATGGTTTGGTGGCTTGGGTGAGTGTTGGGTTATGGTTTGGTGGCTTGGGTGAGTGTTGGGTTATGGTTTGGTGGCTTGGGTGAGTGTTGGGTTATGGTTTGGTGGCTTGGGTGAGTGTTGGGTTATGGTTTGGTGGCTTGGGTGAGTGTTGGGTTATGGTTTGGTGGCTTGGGTGAGTGTTGGGTTATGGTTTGGTGGCTTGGGTGAGTGTTGGGTTATGGTTTGGTGGCTTGGGTGAGTGTTGGGTTATGGTTTGGTGGCTTGGGTGAGTGTTGGGTTATGGTTTGGTGGCTTGGGTGAGTGTTGGGTTATGGTTTGGTGGCTTGGGTGAGTGTTGGGTTATGGTTTGGTGGCTTGGGTGAGTGTTGGGTTATGGTTTGGTGGCTTGGGTGAGTGTTGGGTTATGGTTTGGTGGCTTGGGTGAGTGTTGGGTTATGGTTTGGTGGCTTGGGTGAGTGTTGGGTTATGGTTTGGTGGCTTGGGTGAGTGTTGGGTTATGGTTTGGTGGCTTGGGTGAGTGTTGGGTTATGGTTTGGTGGCTTGGGTGAGTGTTGGGTTATGGTTTGGTGGCTTGGGTGAGTGTTGGGTTATGGTTTGGTGGCTTGGGTGAGTGTTGGGTTATGGTTTGGTGGCTTGGGTGAGTGTTGGGTTATGGTTTGGTGGCTTGGGTGAGTGTTGGGTTATGGTTTGGTGGCTTGGGTGAGTGTTGGGTTATGGTTTGGTGGCTTGGGTGAGTGTTGGGTTATGGTTTGGTGGCTTGGGTGAGTGTTGGGTTATGGTTTGGTGGTTGCGGTTAAAGTTAGGTTGTGGTTTAGTGGGAGTTATTTTCATGTGTTTTGAGATTCCTGAAAGCCCACAGATCCTGATCAGGACCGGACTAGAAAGGGCTTAGATTATGGTTTCCTGGGTGATTCTGTTCTGCATCCATGAAAGAAAGAAGAGAGAAATAAAGAACTTACAGGAACAGGGATACCTTGCTGCAGCTGTACAGGGCACTGGTGAGACCACACCTCGAGTACTGTGTACAGTTTTGGTCGCCTCATCTGAGGAAAGATGTTCTTGCCATGGAGGGGGTGCAGCGGCGATTCACCAGGCTGATACCAGGAATGGCGGGATTGACCTATGAGGAGAGACTATGTAGTTTAGGGATGTACACACTGGAGTTTAGAAGATTGAGAGGGGACCTCATAGAAGTGTATAAAATTCTGACAGGTCTAGACAGACTAGATGCAGAAGGAATGTTTCCCTTGGCGGGTGAGAACAGAACTAGAGGACATAATTTAAGGATAAGGGCTAAACCATTTAGGACAGAAATGAGGGGGAATTTCTTCACTCAGAGGGTGGTGAACCTGTGGAACTCATTGCCACAGAGGGCAGTGTACGCCAGCTCATTAAATATATTTAAGAGGGAATTAGATATATTTCTACAGGCAAAAGGGGTTAAGGGTTACGGAGAGAAGGCGGGGACGGGATACTGAATTGGAGGATCAGCCATGATCTCATTAAATGGCGGAGCAGGCTCGAAGGGCCGGATGGCCTACTCCTGCTCCTATCTTCTATGTATCTATGTATTTCTATAGCGCCTTTCACAACTTCAGGACATCCCAAACTGCTTCACAGCCAACAAAGTACTTTTGAAGTGTAGTCACTGTTGTAATGTGGGAAATGCAGCAGCCTATTTTGCACACAGCAAGCTCCCACAAACAGCAATGTGATAATGACCAGATAATCTGTATTTTTAGAGAACAATTTAAGCCTATACCCTTAAAATAACATGTACTCAATTACCACTGATGGTGCAAAGCAATGAATGAAATGCCACAAATAGAGTGAGTGAGTTGATAAGTGTTTCATGGTCTGCGCTGGGCATGGTCACATATAACTGACCACACAGCCCAGAAGTCCCAAAGTTGATCCCAGTCTGTGCTGAGTCAGCTGATCTCAGTCAAGGTAGCAATAGACAGCTACAATTGGCCTCAGCCCTGGGCTGGGGTGGAGGCAATGAGCCAGGGCACCTGCTCCTGATCACTATCCAGTGACTGTTGCTGGAACATGCATGTGTGTGGACATTGGCTGAGGGTGAGGTTAGATTGGGATCAGCTGTGATGCACTTCTGGTTCAATAGCCCACTGACACTCACTGTCGAGGCTCATATGCGATAATCGGCCTCCTGGGCAAGATACCGGGGAGCACCTATAGCCCATGGACCCCACACCTCAGCAAGGGTCAACACCTTCGAGCAAGATGGGGAGAAAATAGTCAAAGAAAAGAGCGAGTGTTGATCGGTGTGTGGCAGTGAAGTCCACATAATCCTGAGCTGCAAGAGCAGCTTTTCCTGCAATCTTCTGGGATAGATGTGGGGATCCGAAAGCAGTTTTTAACAAAAGGCAAATAGTGGAGAAGTTGAGACTTGTTGAGGATGTGGGGATCGCACAGCTCCCGATATGAATTATCGAGGCCAGGCAGCAGCTGGGAGCATCTGGCAACTAGCGGTGTCCCTCGTCGCAGACAGAAAACTGCAGAGGCAGATTGACTGCCCGTAATACACCCCGATCACCCATTGAATGGAGTGGAAACACGAGCGGAGTGTGTGTGGGGGGTGACGGGCAGCCAATATGCAACCACCAGTTTTCCGCCTTTGTTTTATTTGATCCTGTCAGCACTAGAGGAAGCCAGGCTGGGGGTGAAGCAGCAACTGCGGGAGGGGGGTAAATTCACCCTTTATATCAGCAGGAATCTGCTTTCATCTGATCAGATCCAGGTTCGGTCCAGGTCCGAAGGTGGATCTCGCCAATCTGGTGCCGGATCAGGTACAGAAAGTTCAGATTATTGGTGGCATCACGACTCCAGTTACGACAAATGAGATACAAAGCAAGAGACACCCAGCAACTGAACTCTGTGTCTGGGGTCCCACTGAATCCTCGCTGTTACTACCATCAAGGGAACTGCAGCATCAATAAACAATGGCCCAGAAAGAGGAAGAGAAAGAACTTGTATTTAATCAGAGCCTTTCGAACCTCAGGACGTCCTAAAGCGCTTTACATCCAATGAAGTACTTTTTGTAGTGTAGTCACTGTTGTAATGTAGGAAACGCGGCAGCCATTTACGCACAGCAAGCTCCCACAAACAGCAATGAGATAAATAACCAGATAATCTGCTTTTAATTATGTTGATTGAAGGATAAATATCGGCTCGGACACCAGGGAGAACTCCACTGCGCCTTTTTCGAATAATACCATGGGATCTTTTACGTCTACTTGAGAGAGCAGACGGGGCCTCGGTTTAATGTCTCATCCAAAAGACGGCCACCTCCGACAGTGCAGCACTCCCTCAGTACTGGGAGTGGCAGCCTAGATTATGTGCTCAAGTCTCTGGAGTGGGACTTGAACCCACAACCTTCTGATTCAGGCTAGGGTGCTACCCACAGAGCCACAAAAAAGTACATTTAATAGATCGCCCGGATCAACATTCGCCCTTAAACCAGTACCAAATAAAACCGAATAACTGATCGTTCATCTCATTGCTGTTTGGGTTGGAGCAGGACGCAACAACAACTTGCATTTATACAGCACCTTTAACGTAGTAAAACATGCCAAGGTGCTAATGTAATGTGAGGTCATGTAGGGATAAATTTAACCTAACTGTTTGCGCAGGAATCCCACCAGATCAGGTGCAATGCTGCTTTTACACTCTGCTAAATATGACTCTACTCTGACGTTGGATTTTGTGCTCCAGTCTCTGGAGCGAGACTTGAACCCACAGCGCTCTGACTCGGAGATGAGAGGGCTGGAGCGAGACTTGAACCCACAGCGCTCTGACTCGGGGATGAGAGGGCTGGAGCGAGACTTGAACCCACAGCGCTCTGACTCGGGGATGAGAGGGCTGGAGCGAGACTTGAACCCACAGCGCTCTGACTCGGGGATGAGAGGGCTGGAGCGAGACTTGAACCCACAGTGCTCTGACTCGGGGATGAGAGGGCTGGAGCGAGACTTGAACCCACAGTTCTCTGACTCGGGGATGAGAGGGCTACCACTGAGTCACAGTTGACACCGGAGAATTGTGAGGTTTTTGCAGCGATAGTGTGAGAGGGGTCTGACAGGCAGTGATTTAACCTGCTCATAGCTCTGCCTGCTGCGCGAGATAAGCCCGAGATATTTTGCAGCAGCCAGCAATATAATTACGATGCTTAACAGCTGCAGGCATGGAACATAAACCTGCTGAACGCAGATGATCAGCTGAGCGCCGATACATTTAGCAAGAGACTTTAAAAAAAGCAAGGACCGCTGCATGTGGTATTGAAGCGCGCTGCGTTCCCTAGCACTCTATATATTACCACAGTGACAGAGGCTGGAATTTTCCTTACCCGGGTGGGTCGGGTCAGGTGTGGGCGGTCGCCATGGCGGGTCGCGACCCCGTTGCTGCTTCCACCCCGCTCCAGAAAACGACTTTGCGTCAATGGGGCCCATTAAGTCCGCCCTGCGCGTTACCTGACCCAATTAAATGGTGCGGGTCTGATGGCGTCATCGATGATGCGTTTTCAGTCGGGATATTTAAAGGAGCCATGGCCACATTGCATTTGAAGGTTCATCTAGGAGTGTGCAGGCACTGCACTACAGCACAGGAGTGCTGCAAACACTGACAATGACTGCACAGAGGCAGAGGGCTGCACCCAGGTTCTCCAATGACTCCCTCCATATGCTTGTGGAGGGAGTGCGAGCACGCAGGGAGGTCCTCTTCCCTTCGGATGGACGGAAGAGACCTCAGCAGGAGACAAAAAGAGCCCATTTGGAGATTGCAGAGGAGGTCAGCAGCAGGGATGTGGTCAGGAGGACCTGGGTGCAGTGCCGCAAACGTTTTCATGATCTCATCAGATCAGGAAAGGTGAGTGCAAAAAAGCCACACTCACTTTCATCCTGCTGTGCCACTCATCACATCCCCATCACTCTGCCTTCCCAACCCTACTTCTGCACACGGCCTGGCGCGATAGCCTGAGCCTCCTTTGGCACTGGTGCTCAGTCATGTTGAGCAAGCTCATCCTCTGCCTATAGACCCTGTGTTGGGGGTATCGCCTCCAGCGTAGTGCAGCCCTGCGCTGATGCCCTCTGTCCTGTTCAGCATCAGGTGGTTGAGGAGAAGGTTGTTGGTGTTGTTGGTGCTGCTGGTGTTGGGGCTCATCGTGGTCCGATTCCGAGGACCAAGGTGAGACAGTATAAACGGCACCCATGCTGATGGAAGGTGAAGTAGAGATGAGAGAAGTAATCTGTCAGTGGTGAGAGAGGTTATTCCAATGAGGTGACACTGGATGGAGACTATGCTGGGAAGACTTGCAGCCTGCATAAAGTTCAGTCTGTGCTGGGAATCCAGTCAGCAACAGCTTCTGTCTGAGGAAAGTGATCAGCTGTCAGGTGCGAGCTTTTATACTACATTTCATGCTGTCAACTAATCAGCTGGATCAATGGCCACTGAACTCCCGCCTCAGTTTGACAGACGTGGTTCCCAAGCTGCGAGTTTCCCATGGGCATCCAGGTAAATTTGAAAGGTAGGGTTAAAAAGACTTAAGGGTCTGACAAGTAACTCTTAATGATTTGAACTAGGTCACCCGCCTCTGCTGGTCGGGTCACTGCCGTGCTGGCAGTGGTTCGGGGGGTTTATACATAGAATAACGGATACCCGGGAGTGAGTTACAGGCTGGAATCTAATCGAGGGGTTCGGGGGGTTTATATATAGAATAACAGATACCCGGGAGTGAGTTACAGGCTGGAATCTAATCGAGGAGTTCGGGGGGTTTATATGTAGAATAATGGATACCCGGGAGTGAGTTACAGGCTGGAATCTAATGAGGGGTTCGGGGGTTTATATATAGAATAACGGATACCCGGGAGTGAGTTACAGGCTGGAATCTAATCGAGGGGTTCGGGGGGTTTATATATAGAATAACGGATACCCGGGAGTGAGTTACAGGCTGGAATCTAATCGAGGGGTTCGGGGGGGGTTTATATATAGAATAACAGAAACCCGGGAGTGAGTTACAGGCTGGAATCTAATCGAGGGGTTCGGGGGGTTTATATATAGAATAACGGATACCCGGGAGTGATTTACAGGCTGGAATCTAATTGAGGGGTTTATATATAGAATAACAGATACCCGGGAGTGAGTTACAGGCTGGAATCTAATTGAGGTGTTCGGGGGGTTTATATATAGAGTAACAGATACCCGGGAGTGATTTATGCACTTTGGCAGGAAAAATCAGAGAGCAAGTTATTACCTTAATGGTGAGAAACTGGAAAGTACTGCAGTACAAAGGGATCTGGGGGTCTTGGTGCAAGAAAATCAAAAAGTTAGTATGCAGGTGCAGCAGGTGATCCAGAAAGCCAATGGAATGTTGGCTTTTATTGCTAGGGGGATAGAATATAAAAACAGGGAGGTATTGCTGCAGTTGTATAGGGTATTGGTGAGACCGCACCTGGAGTACTGCATACAGTTTTGGTGTCCATACTTAAGAAAAGACATACTTGCTCTCGAGGCAGTACAAAGAAGGTTCACTCGGTTAATTCCGGGGATGAGGGGGTGGACATATGAGGAGAGGTTGAGTAGATTGGGACTCTACTCATTGGAGTTCAGAAGAATGAGAGGCGATCTTATTGAAACATATAAGATTGTGAAGGGGCTTGATCGGGTGGACGCGGTGAGGATGTTCCCAGTGATGGGTGAAACTAGAACTAGGGGACATAATCTTAGAATAAGGGGCTGCTCTTTCAAAACTGAGATGAGGAGAAACTTTTTCACTCAGAGGGTAGTGGGTCTGTGGAATTTGCTACCCCAGGAAGCTACTTCATTAAATAAATTTAAAACAGAAATAGACCGTTTCCTAGAAGTAAAGGGAATCAGGGGTTACGGGGAGCGGGCTGGAAATTGGACATGAGTTTGAGTTCGGATCGGTCAAGGCCCTGTGGGTGGCGGAGCAGGCCCAGGGGCCGAGTGGCCTGGTCCTGCTCCTACTTCTTGTGTTCTTTAGAGTTGAGGTTGGATCAGATCAGCCATGATCTCATTGAATGGCGGAGCAGGCTCGAGGGGCCGATTGGTCTACTCCTGCTCCTATTTCTTATGTTCTTATGTTCTTATTTACAGGCTGGAATCTAATCGAGGGGTTTATACATAGAATAACAGATACCCGGGAGTAAGTTACAGGCTGGAATCTAATCGAGGGGTTCGGGGGGTTTATATATAGAATAACAGATACCTGGGACTGAGTTACAGGCTGGAATCAGAGGGTTGGAGGAGGACAATTTATCAGAGGTTGAAGTTTGTGAAATCTACCCTTACTCTCTCCCCTCTCTGTTACATTAACTCTTTTTAAATGTCTGTGGGTTTTGTGTCAGATTTGCTCTGTAGTGAACCTGCTGACTTTCTCTCGATGTTCACCTGCCGTTTTACCCAGGACAAGAGGATTAGCGATCGTGGTGTGATGGTTCTTCCATGGGTACGGGCAGCCCATAGTACCATGTTTCATTCGTGAGCCTAAAGCATGAGTGTTGGCAGGCTGTTATAGAGGCATCACAGCCAAGCTCCGTCCTTTTCTCACCTGCCATCCACACACATGACCTTCCCGGCGGAGGATGCTGGATGGTGATCAGGAGTGAGAAACCCGCTGCTGTATTTCCTGCCCTAACCGAAGCCCACTGCAGCCTCCTCACTGTCCCCGGCCCGCCTGCTCAGAATGACTTTCCTACGCTCTGGGTACTGCACTCGCCAGCACAGACATGGACGGGCCCTTGTGGTGTTCTGTACACATGTTGCCGTCTCTGATTGGATGTATTCTGGGAGGTTTCATCATATGACCTCATGCCCCGCCCCCCCCCAACGCTCCTCCCATTGGTCGCCCGACACGTCCATCTCGCGGCACCCCGCCTTCCCAGACCAATTGGAAAGCGAAGAGACTCTACGTTACCTGATTGGATGATTAGACTGTCAGTCAAACAGCCTTTTTTTCCCATCTCCAATATTGTTTTTAATTCTCCTGTGATTTATCTCCCGGGTTGCTCACAGTAGTGTGCGGGGTGATTAATCTTTAATTCCCAAAGACTCCCGGACATTCGGGGAGGGATTCTATCTGAGAACAGATGGTCCTTTCTCCTGGAGCAGGCAAATCCAGCCTCTCTGTGCAAGAAAGGGCCCTTATTTTTAGGAGATGACTGGAATGACCCAGAGGTGACACTGATGGGAAGGGGCTTGAAACCAGACTCCTCCCCCACCCCCAGGAAGGAATACTGAGAACCGACAGGGCTACATATCTAGTGGAGCTGGCAGTTCCATTTCAGGACAGGCTTTCTGCTAGTTTGCCCTCTGTCAGTATTTCAGGCATGTGGAGAAACAGAAAGAATGTGAGTCTGTTATTGTCATCAGTATACGGCACGATCCCACATTTAACAATCTGCAACGCCCCACGTGTTGCTTCCATGCTCTGCGCTAGTCACCGATAGCCGTGTATTTTTAACATCAATGGTTTGAGAGCCCACCATCCTGTCTGTAGCTTTTCACACTGCGGGGGAAATGACACTGTCAGTCTGGTTATTCCTGGCAATCATTTCTTCAAGGAGCTCTTTTCTCTTTGCTGGAGGACAGCCGAGGTGACCAACAGTAAAGACAGTCTCAGAGAGCCAGGGAGGAGAAGGGTAAAATGGCACTGCGCAAACCACCAGCTAAACACCGGGAAAAAAACCAGTTCCCCAAAGATGCCTTTATGACAAGGTCCTCCCACCACACAGGACTCTAACCCTTACCTTCTATTAATCAAACTCGCCCTGTTCAGTGACAGCAGAGGCCCATTTCTTTTGTGGATTTTCTGAACTCGAATGGATTCTGTGAATACCGGCAGCGAGTAGGGTTACAAACTCCGGTTCAGCATATCGTCAGCAAGTTTCGTCACATCACCCCGCGCCTCTCAAACAGCCTTTCTTCACCATCTCTAATATTTTTCTAACTAATAAATAAAAGTGTTCAAAGAAAATTAAATAATCGCTCCTTTTTTATGTTACCCCCCCATGATTTCCATCCCGGGTGTTGCTGGCTGCCGTGTCCCGTAGATTAATCTTCAATTCCTGGAGACTCCAGGGCAGTCCTGGAGGGTTGGCGACCCCAGCGTCAAGTGCAAGTGTAAAGAGGGCTGTGGTTCTGGGGCCTCTCTCCCTAAACCACAATGTCAAGACGTGTTTGCACTCCCCGGGTAGATTTGAATACCCCAGGCCAGTGAACCATTCCTCATGCCCCAGGTTCTGGGAGGCCTCCCCTTGATAGGGTGCCATTGCAGTCAGCCTTTGAGTCAATAAATATTGATCTTTCATTCCCTTTTCATTTGGTTTTGGACCGGCTGGAGAGACACTCGGGGCTCTTTGATTGGTGTTTTAGCTCTGTCTGAAACTTGGATTTGAAATCGTGATTCCATGTGTTTAGGTGGGCCGCTTGTGATTTCCCCGCCCACGCCCCCCCCCTCCGGCAGATCCTATTTAATGAGTGCCTCGGTCGGGAGGTGTCTTCTCAGATGTTTGGATTGCTGGCGATGTTTGACACTGCAGAGGTTGAGTCAGTGCCCGTCAGATTTAGAAAACAGCCGTATCAGTTACTGCAGACTGAGGCTAAAAGCAAGCTGCAGTCACAGTCACACTGGCCCTGGGCGTAAATCAGCAAGGCTGCTTCCATCAGATATGTGGGCCCATGGCAACATACTGCCCAGCAAAAATAGTGCAATAAAGTTATATTAGACTGCGTGGTCCCTATAAATAGACCATTGTGTTTTTTGGCCAACAGTAGTTGCTTGGAAAAACACGGGACACCCGTTCAGGATTCGTTTTCGTGTCAAAGGAGCTGACTTCTGTTGAGGTACAGTTCCACACCCATGGTCGCCCTCCGACACCTTATCTGTTCCTCATGTGTGAGTCCAGAACATGGGTGTCAGCACACTATTCCACTGCGAGGGTAACTTGGTTCTGTCCTCACTCGGAGCCCATAATGGTGCAGTTTCTAGAAGGGGGTCATCGGTGGTGATCAGGAACGAAAACCCTCACGGTCATGTTTGCCTCTTTAGGTCCAGGGGCGTCAAGGCCTTGCCCTTGTGCCCCAGCAGCACTCCTGGCAGCGAGCAGCTCAAGCCTTATTCCCCCAATAGCTCAGCGAGTTTATCCAGGGCCTGCTGAGCCCACCGAGCTGGTTCCAACCCTGCTCTGCACTGAGTTTGCTGAACTCATTCAGGGCTGCAGTGCACGGCTGGGTTAGAAGAGGAACAATCAGCCAGGGTTTCTGCTCCTGGTTGCTCTCCAGTCTTCAGTAAAATGCCAGCTGACTTTTGAGTGCCGTACGTCACATACTCCAGCCTGACACTCCAGGGCAGTACTGAGGGAGTGCTGCACTGTCACAGGTGCCGTCTTTCCGGTGAGCTGTTTAACCCGTCTGCTCTCTCGGGTGGACGTTAAAGATCCCATGTCATGATTTCAAAGAAGAGCAGGGGAGTTCCTCCCGGTGACCTGGGCCAATATTTATCCCTCAACCAACATCACTGAAACAGATTATCTGGTCATTATCTCACTGCTCTTTGTGGGATCGTGCTGTGCGCAAAGTGACTCCTGCATTTCCTACATTACAACAGTGACTACACTTCAAAAATACTTCACTGGCTGAAAAGCGCTGTGGGACGTCCTGAGGTTGTGAAAGGCGCTATAGAAATGCAAGTCTTTTTACATATATTATAATAAGGGCCATTGATGCTTCCTGTTATACGCATGCAACGCACGCGGGGTACGTTAGTCTGAGATTTATAAGGTGCGGCTGCTGCTCGGATCAGCTGAGACGGTCGGTCGTGAGGAGTTTCTGAGCTTTAAGAGTGAGGAGGGTTTCAGCAGCGATTTCTGCCACACTTTTTGCAGCAATCTTTTGCCATTTTGCCTCCACACACCTGAACTTGATGCTCACTGCTTCTGACAGGATGAGAACTCGCTTCCACACCCGCTCATCCCTTACCCACAGTGAGGGCATCTCGGGAGCAGGGCTGGCCATTCCCTTTGGACATTCCCTGTCCACCACTCTCGTGGAGGAGGAGGAGGAATGCAGGGTGCAGCTAAGGAGAGTCAGGCAGCATTTCAGGAGGATGGACCCCACCCATTCCCCATAGAATATATCGGCAGCACGGCTCATATTGGGGCCGTACTGAGGAGATGTTTATCAGAAGAGGGCGCTTCACCAAGGAAGCAAGAGGACAGCTCTGACTAACGACGACTTGCATTTATATAGCGCCTTTAAAGCAGATACACGTCCCAAAGCTCTTCACAGGAGCGTTATCAAAACAAAATGGATACCGAGCCAAAGAAGGAGATATTGTGAGGAGGGGGGGTTTACGAAGGGTCTTAAAGTAGGAGAGGGAGGTGGAGAGGCAAAGGGTCTCAGGCAGAGAATTCCAGAGGGTGAGGCCGAGGCGCTGAAGGCTGCCAATGGTGTTGCGAAGGGAGGGGGATGCGCAAATGTCCAGAATCGAAGGAAGGGATTTGAGGAGGTTTGCAGGGCTGGAGGAGGTTCCGGAGTTAGGGAGGGGTGAGGCCATGGAGGGATTTAAACATGAGGATGAGAATTTTAAGTGGCAGCTATTGGAGGACCAGGCACTGATGTGGGTCGGCAAGGACAGGGCTTGGTGCGTGAGTGGGACTTGGTGCAGATAGACTGCAGGCAGCAGACTCATGAGGACCGGCAGCCACAGTCGTTGACCACACTGTGACTGCTGCGCCATATCGAAAGGGTTGAACTTTGACATTGCTGGTGAGGAGGCCCTGGCTTCGTAAGATCCAGAACTACACGGAGGAGATGGTCACGATGACCTACACTCAGTGGACTCCTCAATGGCAGCTCCAAGGGACATCAGAGCACAACTCATCCCCAAAGTCTCCTCTTCTGTGTAACACAGCCTGGTTTTGACACCATGGAACTTAACTCCTCCTCCACTACCCATCCTGCAACACAACGACACATCAACCCTCTTTGTCCCTACATGTAATCATCACTTGAGTGAATAATTCTGCACAGAATAAGTGCCCCCTTTTCTACTCTAAGCTCCATGAATAACGAAGGACATCAGTGCACATTCTATTTTATTACAATGAAGGCCAAAGTGAACACAAGCTAACCTGCTCTCCTCTGGCCGTGCTTCCTCTGGGTGTCTACACCTATCTTTCCTTCTCCTAGTGCGTCTCCAGGTGCCTCCCACGGTCCACAGGACTGGTGCTCAGAGAGAGGGAAGGCCGGAGTCCGGGCCTGTGCTGCTGTCCTTAGAGGCGGCAGGATCAGGCAGGTGGACTCCAACCATTGCCATCCCACTGGGCCCTGGTGAATAGAGAAGATTTGTGACCTCCATTCATCTACTGTGCGCACCCATCCAACAGGACCCTTGGATGATGGTGACAGTTTAGTTTAGAACTTCAAAGATACAGAGGACCGTGTACAGCACTGACCGTTCAACTGTGACCAATCTTCACCAGCTCCAGAATACACAATTCTGGTCCTTCTTAGCATCTCATTGCACGAGCTGAGTGAAGGAAATGCTATCCCTGTCAAGTACCAGACTAGTTTAGCAAAACCCTCCTCCACTTGGTTGGCTGATGTCAGATGATGCTGAAACCTTCATCCATGCCTTTGTTACCTCTAGACTTGACTATTTCAATGCTGTCTTGCCCGGCCTCCTATCTTCCACCCTCCATAAACTTGTGCTCATCTAAAACTCTGCTGCTCGTTCCAAGTCTCGTTGACCTACAATGTCTCCCGGTGCGACAATGCCTCGATTTTAAAATTCTCATCCTTGTTTTCAAATCCTTCCGTGGCTTCGCCTCTCCCTATCTCTGTAACCTCCTCCAGCCCCACAACCACCCCCCTCCCCACCCCCCACCGCTGAGATTTCTGCAGTCCTCCAATTCTGGCATCATGCGTATCCCTGATTTTAATCGCTTCACCATTGGCGGCCGTGCTTTCAGCTGCCGAGGCCCTAAGCTCTGGAATTCCCTCCGTAAACCTGGCTGGCTGGTCCACATGGCAGACTGGTCACGAAGTTAAAAGCCCATGGGATCCAGGGCAAAGTGTCAAGTTGGATTCAAAACTGGCTCGGAGACAGGAAGCAGAGGGTAATGGTTGCTGGGTGTTTTTGTGGCTGGAAGGCTGTTTCCAGTGGGGTTCCGCAGGGCTCAGTACTAGGTCCCTTGCTTTTTGTGGTATATATCAATGATCTAGACTTGAATATAGGGGTATGATTAAGAAGTTTGCAGATGATACTAAAATCGGCTGTGTGGTTGATACTGAAGAAGGAAGCTGTAGACTGCAGGAAGATATCAATAAATTGGTCAGGTGGGCAGAACAGTGGCAAATGGAATTCAATCCGGAGAAGTGTGAGATAATGCATTTGGGGAGGGCTAACAAGGAAAGGGAATACACATTAAATGGTAGGACACTGAGTAGTGTAGAGGAACAAAGGGACCTTGGAGTGCATGTCCACAGATCCCTGAAGGTAGCAGGCCAGGTAGATAAGGTGGTTAAGAAGGCATACGGAATGCTTGCCTTTATTAGCCGTGGCATAGAATACAAGAGCAGGGGGGTTATGCTTCAACTGTATAAAACACTAGTTAGGCCTCAGCTGGAGTACTGCGTGCAGTTCTGGTCACCACATTACAGGAAAGATGTGATTGCACTAGAGAGGGTACAGAGGAGATTTACAAGGATGTTGCTGGGAGTAGAGAATCTTAGCTATGACGAAAGACTGGATAGGCTGGGTTTGTTTTCCTTGGAACAGAGGAGGCTGAGGGGAGACCATATTGAGGTGTATAAAATTATGAGGGGCATAGATAAAGTGGACAGAAAGGACCTATTTCCCTTAGCAGAGGGGTCAAAAACCAGGAGGCACAGATTTAAAGTAATTGGTGGAAGGTTTAGAGGGGATTTGAGGGGGAATTTCTTCACCCAGAGGGTTGTGGGGGTCTGGAACGCACTGCCTGAAAGGGTGGTAGGGGCAGGAACCCTAACCACATTTAAAAAGTACTTGGTTGTGCACTTGGGATGCTCTAACCTGCAGGGCTACGGACCAAGAGCTGGGAAGTGGGAGTAGGCTGGATTGCTGTTTGTTGGCCGGCGCGAACACGATGGGCTGAAATGGCCTCCTTCCGTGCTGTAACTTTCTATGATTCTATGATAACCTCTCCGCCGCTCTCTCCTCCTTTAAGATGCTCCTTAAAACCTACCTCTCTGACCAAGCTTTTGGTCACCTGTCCTGATATTTTCTTCTGTGGCTCGGTGTCTAAAATGTTTTTAGTGATATCGCTCTTGTTAAGCGCCTCGGGGCATTTTGCTACGTTAAATGTGCTATATAAATGTAAGTTGTTGTTGTTGTTGATGCTGCCCAGCCCCTAAGCTGAAGTGATTAGGTTGGAGTGGAGTAGGTTGGAGTGATTAGGTTGGAGTGGAGTAGGTTGGAGTGGAGTAGCTTGGAGTGGAGTAGGCTGGAGTGGAGTAGCTTGGAGTGGAGTAGGTTGGAGTGGAGTAGGTTGGAGTGATTAGGTTGGAGTGGAGTAGGTTGGAGTGGAGTAGGTTGGAGTGATTAGGTTGGAGTGGAGTAGCTTGGAGTGGAGTAGGTTGGAGTGGAGTAGGTTGGAGTGATTAGGTTGGAGTGGAGTAGGTTGGAGTGGAGTAGGTTGGAGTGATTAGGTTGGAGTGGAGTAGGTTGGAGTGATTAGGTTGGAGTGGAGTAGGTTGGAGTGGAGTAGGTTGGAGTGATTAGGTTGGAGTGGAGTAGGTTGGAGTGGAGTAGGCTGGAGTGATTAGGTTGGAGTGGAGTAGGTTGGAGTGATTAGGTTGGAGTGATTAGGTTGGAGTGATTAGGTTGGAGTGGAGTAGGTTGGAGTGGAGTAGGTTGGAGTGATTAGGTTGGAGTGGAGTAGCTTGGAGTGGAGTAGGCTGGAGTGGAGTAGGTTGGAGTGATTAGGTTGGAGTGGAGTAGGTTGGAGTGGAGTAGGTTGGAGTGATTAGGTTGGAGTGGAGTAGGTTGGAGTGGAGTAGGTTGGTGTGATTAGGTTGGAGTGGAGTAGGTTGGAGTGGAGTAGGTTGGAGAGGAGTAGCTTGGAGTGGAGTAGGCTGGAGTGGAGTAGCTTGGAGTGGAGTAGGCTGGAGTGGAGTAGCTTGGAGTGGAGTAGGTTGGAGTGGAGTAGGTTGGAGTGGAGTAGGTTGGAGTGGAGTAGGTTGGAGTGATTAGGTTGGAGTGATTAGGTTGGAGTGGAGTAGGTTGGAGTGGAGTAGGCTGGAGTGGAATAGGTTGGAGTGGAGCAGGTTGGAGTGGAGTAGGTTGGAGTGATTAGGTTGGAGTGGAGTAGGTTGGAGTGGAGTAGGTTGGAGTGGAGTAGGTTGGAGTGATTAGGTTGGAGTGGAGTAGGTTGGAGTGATTAGGTTGGAGTGGAGTAGGTTGGAGTGGAGTAGGTTGGAGTGATTAGGTTGGAGTGGAGTAGGTTGGAGTGGAGTAGGTTGGAGTGGAGTAGGTTGGAGTGATTAGGTTGGAGTGGAGTAGGCTGGAGTTGAGTAGGTTGGAGTGGAGTAGGTTGGAGTGATTAGGTTGGAGTGGAGTAGGTTGGAGTGGAGTAGGCTGGAGTGGAGTAGGTTGGAGTGATTAGGTTGGAGTGGAGTAGGTTGGAGTGATTAGGTTGCAGTGGAGTAGGTTGGAGTGATTAGGTTGGAGTGGAGTAGGTTGGAGTGGAGTAGGTTGGAGTGATTAGGTTGGAGTGGAGTAGGTTGGAGTGGAGTAGGTTGGAGTGGAATAGGTTGGAGTGGAGTAGGTTGGAGTGATTAGGTTGGAGTGGAGTAGGTTGGAGTGGAGTAGGTTGGAGTGGAGTAGGTTGGAGTGATTAGGTTGGAGTGGAGTAGGTTGGAGTGATTAGGTTGGAGTGGAGTAGGTTGGAGTGGAGTAGGTTGGAGTGGAGTAGGTTGGAGTGATTAGGTTGGAGTGGAGTAGGTTGGAGTGGAGTAGGTTGGAGTGATTAGGTTGGAGTGGAGTAGGCTGGATTGGAGTCGGTTGGAGTGGAGTAGGTTGGAGTGATTAGGTTGGAGTGGAGTAGGCTGGAGTGGAGTAGGTTGGAGTGGAGTAGGTTGGAGTGATTAGGTTGGAGTGGAGTAGGCTGGATAGGAGTCGGTTGGAGTGGAGTAGGTTGGAGTGGAGTAGGCTGGAGTGGAGTAGGTTGGAGTGGAGTAGGTTGGAGTGATTAGGTTGGAGTGGAGTAGGTTGGAGTGATTAGGTTGGAGTGGAGTAGGCTGGAGTGGAGTAGGTTGGAGTGGAGTAGTTTGGAGTGATTAGGTTGGAGTGGAGTAGGTTGGAGTGGAGTAGGTTGGAGTGATTAGGTTGGAGTGGAGTAGGTTGGAGTGATTAGGTTGGAGTGGAGTAGGGTGGAGTGGAGTAGGTTGGAGTGGAGTAGGTTGGAGTGATTAGGTTGGAGTGGAGTAGGTTGGAGTGGAGTAGGCTGGAGTGGAGTAGGTTGGAGTGGAGTAGGCTGGAGTGGAGTAGGTTGGAGTGGAGTAGGTTGGAGTGGAGTAGGTTGGAGTGATTAGGTTGGAGTGGAGTAGGTTGGAGTGGAGTAGGTTGGAGTGGAGTAGGCTTGAGTGGAGTAGGCTGGAGTGGAGTAGGTTGGAGTGGAGTAGGTTGGAGTGATTAGGCTGGAGTGGAGTAGGCTGGAGTGGAGTAGGTTGGAGTGGAGTAGGTTGGAGTGGAGTAGGTTGGAGTGGAGTAGGCTGGAGTGGAGTAGGTTGGAGTGGAGTAGGTTGGAGTGGAGTAGGCTGGAGTGGAGTAGGTTGGAGTGGAGTAGGTTGGAGTGGAGTAGGCTGGAGTGGAGTAGGTTGGAGTGGAGTAGGTTGGAGTGGAGTAGGTTGGAGTGGAGTAGGCTGGAGTGGAGTAGGTTGGAGTGGAGTAGGTTGGAGTGGAGTAGGTTGGAGTGGAGTAGGTTGGAGTGGAGTAGGTTGGAGTGGAGTAGGTTGGAGTGGAGTAGGCTGGAGTGATTAGGTTGGAGTGGAGTAGGTTGGAGTGGAGTAGGTGGAGTGGAGTAGGTTGGAGTGGAGTAGGCTGGAGTGGAGTAGGTTGGAGTGGAGTAGGTTGGAGTGGAGTAGGTTGGAGTGAGTAGGTTGGAGTGGAGTAGGCTGGAGTGGAGTAGGTTGGAGTGGAGTAGGCTGGAGTGGAGTAGGTTGGAGTGGAGTAGGCTGGAGTGGAGTAGGTTGGAGTGGAGTAGGTTGGAGTGGAGTAGGTTGGAGTGGAGTAGGTTGGAGTGGAGTAGGCTGGAGTGGAGTAGGTTGGAGTGGAGTAGGTTGGAGTGGAGTAGGCTGTAGTGATTAGGTTGGAGTGATTAGGTTGGAGTGGAGTAGGTTGGAGTGATTAGGTTGGAGTGGAGTAGGTTGGAGTGGAGTAGGTTGGAGTGGAGTAGGTTGGAGTGATTAGGTTGGAGTGGAGTAGGTTGGAGTGGAGTAGGTTGGAGTGATTAGGTTGGAGTGGAGTAGGCTGGATTGGAGTCGGTTGGAGTGGAGTAGGTTGGAGTGATTAGGTTGGAGTGGAGTAGGCTGGAGTGGAGTAGGTTGGAGTGGAGTAGGTTGGAGTGATTAGGTTGGAGTGGAGTAGGCTGGATAGGAGTCGGTTGGAGTGGAGTAGGTTGGAGTGGAGTAGGCTGGAGTGGAGTAGGTTGGAGTGGAGTAGGTTGGAGTGATTAGGTTGGAGTGGAGTAGGTTGGAGTGATTAGGTTGGAGTGGAGTAGGCTGGAGTGGAGTAGGTTGGAGTGGAGTAGTTTGGAGTGATTAGGTTGGAGTGGAGTAGGTTGGAGTGGAGTAGGTTGGAGTGATTAGGTTGGAGTGGAGTAGGTTGGAGTGATTAGGTTGGAGTGGAGTAGGGTGGAGTGGAGTAGGTTGGAGTGGAGTAGGTTGGAGTGATTAGGTTGGAGTGGAGTAGGTTGGAGTGGAGTAGGCTGGAGTGGAGTAGGTTGGAGTGGAGTAGGCTGGAGTGGAGTAGGTTGGAGTGGAGTAGGTTGGATTGGAGTAGGTTGGAGTGATTAGGTTGGAGTGGAGTAGGTTGGAGTGGAGTAGGTTGGACTGGAGTAGGCTTGAGTGGAGTAGGCTGGAGTGGAGTAGGTTGGAGTGGAGTAGGTTGGAGTGATTAGGCTGGAGTGGAGTAGGCTGGAGTGGAGTAGGTTGGAGTGGAGTAGGTTGGAGTGGAGTAGGTTGGAGTGGAGTAGGCTGGAGTGGAGTAGGTTGGAGTGGAGTAGGTTGGAGTGGAGTAGGCTGGAGTGGAATAGGTTGGATTGGAGTAGGTTGGAGTGGAGTAGGCTGGAGTGGAGTAGGTTGGAGTGGAGTAGGTTGGAGTGGAGTAGGCTGGAGTGGAGTAGGTTGGAGTGGAGTAGGTTGGAGTGGAGTAGGTTGGAGTGATTAGGTTGGAGTGGAGTAGGTTGGAGTGGAGTAGGTTGGAGTGGAGTAGGCTGGAGTGATTAGGTTGGAGTGGAATAGGTTGGAGTGGAGTAGGTTGGAGTGGAGTAGGCTGGAGTGGAGTAGGTTGGAGTGGAGTAGGCTGGAGTGGAGTAGGTTGGAGTGATTAGGTTGGAATGGAGTAGGCTGGATTGGAGTAGGTTGGAGTGGAGTAGGCTGGAGTGGAGTAGGTTGGAGTGGAGTAGGCTGGAGTGGAGTAGGTTGGAGTGGAGTAGGTTGGAGTGGAGTAGGTTGGAGTGGAGTAGGTTGGAGTGGAGTAGGCTGGAGTGGAGTAGGTTGGAGTGGAGTAGGTTGGAGTGGAGTAGGCTGTAGTGATTAGGTTGGAGTGGAGTAGGTTGGAGTGGAGTAGGTTGGAGTGGAGTAGGTTGGAGTGGAGTAGGCTGGAGTGGAGTAGGTTGGAGTGGAGTAGGCTGTAGTGATTAGGTTGGTGTGGAGTAGGTTGGAGTGGAGTAGGTTGGAGTGGAGTAGGTTGGAGTGATTAGGTTGGAGTGGAGTAGGTTGGAGTGATTAGGTTGGAGTGGAGTAGGCTGTAGTGATTAGGTTGGAGTGATTAGGTTGGAGTGGAGTAGGTTGGAGTGGAGTAGGCTGGAGTGGAGTAGGTTGGAGTGATTAGGTTGGAGTGGAATAGGTTGGAGTGGAGTAGGTTGGAAGGAGTAGGCTGGAGTGGAGTAGGTTGGAGTGGAGTAGGTTGGAGTGGAGTAGGTTGGAGTGGAGTAGGTTGGAGTGATTAGGTTGGAGTGGAATAGGTTGCAGTGGAGTAGGTTGGAGTGGAGTAGGTTGGAGTGGAGTAGGTTGGAGTGATTAGGTTGGATTGGAGTAGGTTGGAGTGGAGTAGGTTGGAGTGATTAGGTTGGAGTGGAGTAGGTTGGAGTGATTAGGTTGGAGTGGAGTAGGCTGTAGTGATTAGGCTGGAGTGGAGTAGGTTGGAGTGGAGTAGGTTGGAGTGATTAGGTTGGAGTGGAGTAGGCTGGAGTGGAGTAGGCTGGAGTGATTAGGTTGGAATGGAGTAGGTTGGAGTGGAGTAGGTTGGAGTGATTAGGTTGGAGTGGAGTAGGCTGGAGTGGAGTAGGTTGGAGTGGAGTAGGTTGGAGTGGAGTAGGTTGGAGTGGAGTAGGTTGGAGTGATTAGGTTGGAGTGGAGTAGGTTGGAGTGGAGTAGGTTGGAGTGGAGTTGGTTGGAGTGATTAGGTTGGAGTGGAGTAGGTTGGAGTGGAGTAGGTTGGAGTGATTAGGTTGGAATGGAGTAGGCTGGATTGGAGTCGGTTGGAGTGGAGTAGGTTGGAGTGGAGTAGGTTGGAGTGGAGTAGGTTGGAGTGGAGTTGGTTGGAGTGATTAGGTTGGAATGGAGTAGGCTGGATTGGAGTCGGTTGGAGTGGAGTAGGTTGGAGTGGAGTAGGTTGGAGTGGAGTAGGTTGGAGTGATTAGGTTGGAATGGAGTAGGCTGGATTGGAGTCGGTTGGAGTGGAGTAGGTTGGAGTGGAGTAGGTTGGAGTGGAGTAGGTTGGAGTGCAGTAGGTTGGAGTGGAGTAGGTTGGAGTGATTAGGCTGGTGTGGTGTAGGCTGGAGTGATTAGGCTGGAGTGATTAGCATTATTCTTATGGATGGGAGCCATAAGATTTGCTGAGAGGCAGGATCTTTGTCTTATGAGTAGATCTGTCAGGGTACTGAGCCACTCTCAACCAACAACTCAATTCGACTCTCCTCTGCATCCTGATTAACCCAATCCCTCCACTAGGGTTAGAGCGCCAGGCTGATGATCAAACGCTCTGCTCATGTTAACCCTCGAGACCAGGGAAAGATTTTCTCAAGCCACAAACACACATATACACTCACTCACACACTCACTCACTCACTCTCACACACACACTAACTCGCACACTCACACTCAAACACGCACAGTCACAATTACACACACACACACAAACTCACAAACACACACACACTAACTCGCACACTCACACTCAAACACGCACACTCACACTTACACACACACACAAACTCACAAACACACACTCACACACACTTGCGCACTCACACACACACCCTCACACTCACTAACAAACACGCACACGCGCACACTCAGACACACACACACATTCTCAATGTCAGTGTGTACAGGGAACATTTCAGGTTTCATTAATGGCTGGATAAATCTAATTGATTTCCCCTTTTCCTCTTTCAGCAATGTGACAAGTCCAAAACAAACAAGTTGGAAGAGCACGAGATTGAGGAGTTCTGCAGGTTCCTGATGCAGCGTCCGGAGTTGGAGGAGATCTTTAACTATTACTCGGGAGAGGACCAGATCCTGACTGTCAGTGAGATGAGGAATTTCTTAAAGGAACAGAATGAAATCGCCACTGATGAAAATGTGGTGAAGATAATACACAAATTCGAGCTGAATGAAACAGGTATGGAAAATGTTCATCTTTAGGTTGCCTACAGTGGGCTCACATCTGTACAGCTGTTTGTAATAACACTTGGGTTTATGTAGTACTTGTCTTGTCAAAACCTCTCCAAGTGAATACTTTGTGAAGTGCAGCGTCTGTTCCCATGTAGATGTTCTGCATCAATAACATCTCACCAACAGCCTGGAGATGGATGACCTGTCTGTTTTTAAGTGATCACTTTAAGGGCGACAGTTGGCCACGAGGACTCCCTGTTCACCTTCACCGTGCACCCGAACCACCAGAACATGCAGATAGCTTAATATCTCATCTGACATCACAGCACTCCCTCAGTACTGCACCGGACTGTACGCTAGCATAGAGCTCCAACCTGCAACCTTCTTACCTGGAGTCGTGGGCGCTACCAACTGAACCAGCAGGATATGGTAGTCACCAAGTGATGTTAGTGTAAATAATTAACTGCCTGGCAGCCTAAATCCTCCTAGTTTCTACTATCAGGGAGCAGGTGATCTGCAAATTAATAATTGGCACCAATGGCATTAGGTGACCATCTCACTGGACATATGTTGATACTGGTGTAAGGTCGATGGTGCCAGTTTTTCCCTCTTCTAGCTCATCTCCTGATGAAGGCAACAGTCCCATCTAGTAACGCAACCAAAAACTGCCCCAACTCGGCAGAAGCTGGTTAGTTCTGAGGGTAAGGCGCCCATGGGACCCAACCCTGCAAAGTCCATTTGGAAACGAGCTCAGCTGCAAGTGCCCTCTGCTTGACTCATTCATTGAACACTGGCATGCCGATGCCTCTTGGCACAGCCGTGTCCGTTTGAAAGTCAGTACAAGCACCAGCTGGGTGTTCCTGAAACTTGGCAGCATAGAAGGAGGCCATTCAACCCATCGTGTCTGTACTGGCACTCTAAAAGAGGAGTGCGCTTAAACCCATTCCCCAGCCCTTTCCCCGTAGCTTTTAACATTTCTCTTATTAAATATTTATCCACCTCCTTTTAAAAGCACTTCTGGATTCTGCTTCCCCCATTAGTGTAGTGTGAACATTAAAAATGTACACATCCCTTTTCCACAGTGTTTGCTTTTGTTTTGTGTAAATCCTGGAACATTCCTGCCTCTCCCAATTCATCCTGTGTGAGGAAGGCCACACCTCCTTCTAATGACCTCCATCTCTCGTCACAGACAGGACCCCGTGGTTCTACGTATTTGAATAAATAGTAATCTTTGCACTTACATCGCACCATATCACATTGAAACAACTCAGAGTGCCTCACACAGTGAGTGTCAAAGTGTAGTTACTGTTGTTATGGAAACAAGCATTACGGGTGCAATTTTACCCGAACCTCCTCTAACACCCCGGCCGATTTTACTCTCTGTTGAAGTCAGTAGAGAATAATATTGAGCAGGGTGTAAAACCGGCGATCCAGTGTGATTACCCCCTACACGACATTACATTACATTAGCACCTTGGGATGTTTCACTACGTTAAAGGTGCTGTATAAATGCAAATTGTTGTTGTTGTTGCATCCTGCTCCAACCCAAACAGCAATGAGATGAATGATCAGCTATTCGGTTTTTTTCTGGTACTGGTTGAAGGGGGAATGTTGACCCGGGCAATGTATTAAAGGTACTTTTTTGTGGCTCAATGGGTAACACTCCTGCCTGTGAGTCAGAAGGTTGTGGATTCAAGTCCTACAACTGAGTCTTGAGCATAAAATCCAGGCTGACACTCTCACTGCAGTGTAACATTAGCAGACGTCGAGACAGTCTGATTAACCCTTTCCTTACAGTCACCCCTTTGTTGGCTTTTTTTTTAGCACAAAAATCTAGGCTGACACTCCAGTGCAATACTGAGGGAGTGCTGCACTGTCGGAAGTGCCGTCTTGTGGATGAGACATTAAACCGAGGCCCAGTCTGCTCTCTCAGGTGGGCGTAAAAGATCCCAATGCACTATTTTGAAGAAGAGCAGGGGAGTTATCCCCGGTGTCCTGGACAATATTTACCCCTCAATCAACATCACTAAAAAGACAGATTATCTGGACTTTATCACCTTGCTGTTTGTGGGAGCTTGCTGTGCGCAAATTGGCTGCTGCGTTTCCTACATTACAACAGTGACTACACTTCAAAAATACTTCATTGGTTGTAAAGGGCTTTGGGAAGTCCGAAGGTGGTGAAAGGCGCTATAGAAATGCAAGTCTTTTTGTTAAAGTATTTAAGGCCAACACTAAAAATGATTTTATCAGCATCATGTATCTATCTCGATCTATAGCGTTACGCAGATCTCTACCCATTTGTTTTACATATCATCAGAAATATAATGAATATCATTATACATTGGATGGCAAACAAGGTGTAAAAATCTATTCTCCCCGTGTACTTCTGTTTATCAAAAAGTCATCACCTAGATTGAATGGATCCTCCAGATAACTCACTCTTATCCATATCGAGGGTGATTTTGATTCGCTGATCCTGTTTCCTGCCCGTTAACTGTTCTCATTTTAGTGTCAATCTGGGGGAATCCGTCCCAAATTTGGGAATTTCTAATTTTATATCTAATTGAATTTCCATTCCTCTGATTGGTACCATTTTGGAGACAGGTCAGTGATACGAGGGGAAATGTATCAGTTTCCCATCAGTGCTGCCAATCAGGGCACAGGAAGAGCCTGCGGGTATTGGTGACCTTCACTGGAGCACGGTATAGAGAGCTCGCAGCTCCGCATCCTCTCTCTGTGCCTGCTCCAAATCCACTACGTTTGGTGCAGAAACTGGCTGTGCCCTTCCAGTTACTGCTGCGATTTTAATGCAGTGTTCCAGTTCTCCCCCCTCGAGCACCGTGACGTGTCAGTCCGCCAGCCTATCCTTACCTTCTGTGTGAGGGGCCCGGTTGCCGGGCCCCGTCACCTTACACAGCATGACTGGAGAGTCACGCTGATCGACCAGGTCAGCCACGTACGATGCACAGTCGGGAGATCTGTCCACTAAATTAAAGCCAAAGGGTAGATAGTCTGTACACCCAAGCTGCATCTGATAACAGGCTAATAGGACCCTCTGGGAAGAGCTCGAGGGCTCGTGCCACTGGGCCGACTGATTGCTTAATTTTGTACGCCTTGAAAATGCAGTATAGAAAATGGAAAATGCTAACACTAGACTCCACAGTCAAGGAGCAAACGACACATTAGTTAAGGATGTCAGTACAATCACATGAGCGCTTTTTTTGAAATGGTGGGATTGCAGATGACAGCAGAGTCCAAGGCAATAACTCCAGTGTGTGGACCACCTGCAAAGAAAGAGCCTGTTCAGGCTCCAGCCTTCAAAGAGCACAGTCCTGGAATTCTGAGCTTGAGTGGTCCAGGCCACTAGAACAAATACCGAGGGGAACGATTCATGTTGACAAAATACAAGTGATGCGCACCGAGAGAAACTTCAGAATGGTGTGTGACGGTGGATTCGAAGCGAGAGGAGCGTAAATCAGGGCAAGCGATAACTCGCCTGCTCTCTCCGTGTGGGAACTTGCTGCCTCGCCGGAGGAAGCTCGGGATCTCACCTTGAACTCAAATAATGCCAGCTCAGGTCAGAATGAACTCATTTCCATGAGGTAACTGAGATTTGTATAGCGATGATTAGTGAGGGGCTCATCGGGGTAGAAAGCGGTCTTGGGCGATAGTACAAAGCGGGCAGTGTCGGATTGGCCATCGGTTATACGCCCCGCCCGATATTCAGCACTGTTGACTTCAATAGAAGCGCATATCGAGCGAGGGTATAACAGGTGGCCAGATTGATACCGCCCGCTTTGTGTTAACGCCCAAGACAGATTTCTATCCCATCGACTTGTATTCCCAGCAATAAAGAAAGTGTACCACTAACTAAAGCCTCAGCTGCAACAGAACTGTGTGACGGGTGCCCTTATCCAAGGGGGCCATGTGCCTGCAAGGCCCAGTACTTGAGTTTCCCTTTGAGCCTATGCAATGATCCCTGTTGCTGAACTTCAAATCCCACAATGCCTTGATGTGTTGGGCACTGGGAATTCACAGAAAGAGCTCAGAATGAAGATGCTCCAGATTAAATCATTCCCTTGTTGGCAGAAACAGACAATCGCCATGAAAGAGCAGCCTGACGTAGGAAATATTGGCAGTCACAGCAGCTAAAAATGATTCATTCATTTGAAAAAAAACCCACAAGCTGATGATTAAGAGCAGTGGAAAGATTTAACAGATGAGTCCCAACAACCAGGGAACATTCCGAGCGAGGAGTGAATCGAGCCAAGTGACAGAAATGGAGAAAAATAGAGTAAAGACTAAAGAGAGGGGAGAAATCATAGTGAGTGAAATAGAGCAATATCAGATAGCCACAAACAGATCAGAGAAAGGATTTAGGAGTAATTTCTTTACACAGAGAGTGGTGAGAGTGTGGAAATCGCTGCCGCATGGAGTGGTTGGAGCAGAGAGAGAGAGAAGGGAATCGAGAGAAATGGGCGGCAGGGCGGGAAGAGGCAATTAGAGTGGGAGGAGGCTCGTGTGGAGCATTAACAGCGGCACTGACCAGTTGGGCGGAGTGGCCTGTTTCTGCACTGTAGATTCTAGGTAGTATAGCACAATGATCTAATTTTGGGAAAATGTGTTTATATCCAGGGTGTGTTTTCAAAGACTGGCCAAGTACAATAGTCATACTCTCAACCAACATCACTAAAAACAGATTATCTGATCATTTATATCATTGCTGTCATCTGTGCATGAATTGGTTGTCATGTTTCCCTAAATTACAACAGGAATTGCACTTCAAAAGTACTGAAGCAAAATACTGCGGACGCTGGAAATCTGAAATAAAAACAGAAAATACTGGAAGCACTCAGCAGGTCAGGCAGCATCTGTGGAGAGAGAAGCAGAGTTAATGTTTCAGGCCAATGTTCTGATGAAAGGTCACCAACCTGAAACGTTGGCTGGGATCTTACCTGAAGAGGCGCATTGGGGGCGGGACTGCTGCCTTTCGGGTTCTAGTCCCGCCCCCAGCGGCATCCAACGCACAGACGCTATTTTGCGTCAATTGGCCTTGTTAAGCCCACCCTGCGGGCTTGCCAGCCAATTAAGAGAAAGCCGGTGTCAGATGACGCCAGTTGATGACGCATCATCTGCTGGTTTTCTTAAAGGGGACACCACCATTTCTTTTTGACAGATGATTTTTTAAGTGTTTGACAGCATCGAGGTGCTGCAAACACTGACCATCACTGTACAAAGGTGAGCCCTTACACCCAGGCTCTCCAGTGAATCTCTCCTTAGGCTAAAACAGATGGAAGCTGCAGGTAAGGTTACAGAAGCGAT
This sequence comes from Squalus acanthias, assembly GCA_030390025.1. Lineage (NCBI taxonomy): Eukaryota > Metazoa > Chordata > Chondrichthyes > Squaliformes > Squalidae > Squalus > Squalus acanthias. The sequence goes on along the minus strand of CM059437.1, from coordinate 41,969,749 downwards.
CTGTCACTTGTGAGAGAGTTTCTCCGAATGAGGTGGGACTACACAAACACTTCAAACCTTATTACCTACAGAAAAGTCTAAATACATTAAAAATGATTTTCCCAGCATTTTCTTACCTCTGCAACTCACCAGTGTCCCATTGGATTCATCACATCACTTCTGCAGCTGTCATCTATACACAAACATTACAGTAGACCCACAACACGTCACACTTAACCTGGCAGGGTTTCCTGACGTCGGGAAGCCCGCAGTAGAAGTGTCAAAATTGGAAAAAGCCTCTTAACTACCTGCTAACTTCCTGTTAACAAGCAGTTAAGTGGCTGTACTCCTCTTCCCGCCGCTAGGAGTTGGGTCCCTGCGCAAATCGGGGACCCGAGTCCCGGGAAGATTAATTGGAGGCGGGTTGGCAGCGGGTTCGGGACCCGCTGCCAATCTTTTTGATTTTTCCAGCAGTCCCACCTCCAAACCCGACCCCTGAGCACTGGCAAAATCGCCCCCGTTAACTCTGTTTCTCTCTCCACAGATGCTGTGCATTTCCTGCATTTTCTGTTTTTATTTCAAAGGTATTTCATTGGCTATGAAACGCTTTGGGACATCCTGAGCTGATGAAAGGTGCAATATAAATACAAGTCATTTCTCTCTCTGTTAATGATATCTGGGAGCTTTCCATGAATTTAGTTAGAATTCCAAAACCCTCTCAAAATATTTGAATAATCTAAATTCCAATATCTCACTGGAAGAGGCTCCCACAGACACAGGACAACTCTGCCAACAACTATCAGATTCACCAAATAAAGGTGGTCATTTTGAATTTATGATTGGAATGTTATTTTGGCACCAACTGCTCTTCAACAAGAACTGTCCCTTTGTTGCTGGCATGTGTATGATCAGCCACTTATCAGTCACGTCAGAAGAAATTAAGAGGATTTGACCCAAGGTAACTCCGCAGAGTCCAGTCTGTACTCTGGATTTCACATCCACTTTGCTGTATCTCATCGAACTCCAGTATCCTGGAGCTAGGGCTGTGTTTCACTGAATGAAAACACAAACCATGAGTATTGGGTCCAGTTCTGGTCACCACACTTTAGGAAGGATGTGAAGGCCCTTGAGAGGGTGCAGAGGAGATTTACCAGAATGGTTCCAGGGATGGGGGATCTTAGCTACAAGGACAGGTTGGAGAAGCTGGATTTGTTTTCATTAGAGCAAAGGGGGTTGAGGGGTGATTTGATAGAGGTGTACAAGATTATGACGGGTTTGGATAGGCTAGACGGGGAAAGGCTGTTCCCACTAGTTGATGGTACAAGGACTAGGGGACTCAGATTTAAGGTTTTAGGCAAGAGATACAGGGGGGACGTGAGGAAAAACTTTTTTACGCAGCGAGTGGTGAGGCCCTGGAACTCGCTGCCGACGGAAGTGGTGGAAGCGGAGAGACTCAATGTTTTCAAGGGGAGACTGGATAGGCACTTGAGGGAAATAAACTTGCAGGGCTACGGGGATAGAGCGGGGGAATGGGACTGACTGGATTGCTCTACAGAGAGCCGGCACGGACTCGATGGGCCGAATGGCCTCCTTCTGTGCCGTTATGACTCACTGGGGGAGAAATTGAGTCGCGCCCCCTTTGGGGCGCTAACTTCGCCAGGGCGCTACTTTTAGCGCCCCAGAAAAATTAGCGCCCCAGCGGCTGAAATTGAGTGGTAGCGCACCAAGAGGGAAGCGAGGCGCTACTGGAAGCGCCCCACCTCTTAGGGCGCTAATGGGAGGCGCAAAGCAACTGAATTTTCCCCCCATGACTCTATGAGTAAAAATTCATCTAAATGTAAAATAACTACAATTTTTATTTGTAATTTTTTCCGCTGTTATATTTTCCTTCAAAATGTTGTTCCAGAAATTGAGGAAGGGACCTTGGCGTGCATGTACATAGATCCCTGAAGGCAGCAGGACAGGTAGATAAGGTGATTAAAAAGGTATATGGGATACTTGCCTTCATTAGCCGAAGCATAAAATATAAGAGCAGGGAGGTTATGATGGAGCTGTACAAAACGTTAGTTAGGCCACAGCTGGAATACTGTGTGCAGTTCTGGTCGCCACAGTATAGAAGGGATGTGATTGCATTGGAGAGGGTGCAGAGGAGATTCACCAGGATGCTACCTGGGCTGGAGCGCTTCAGCTATGAAGAGAGACTGGACAGGCTGGGGTTGTTTTCCTTAGAGCAGAGAAGGCTGAGGGGGGACCTGATTGAGGTGTACAAAATTATGAGGGGCTTAGATAGGGTAGATAGAGGGGAACTTTTCCCCTTAGTAGAGGGGTCAATAACCAGGGGGCATAGTTTCAAAGTAAGGGGCAGGAGGTTTAGAGGGGATTTGAGGAAAAACTTTTTCACCCAGAGGGTGGTTGCAATCTGGAACTCACTGCCTGAAAGGGTGGTAGAGGCAGGAACCCTCACAACATTCAAGAAACATTTAGATGAGCACTTGAAACGTCATAGCATACAAGGCTACGGACCAAGTGCTGGAAAATGGGATTAGAATAGACAGGGCTTGATGGCCGGCGCGGATACGATGGGCCGAAGGGCCTCTTTCTGTGCTGTATAACTCTATGACTCTATGACTCTATGAGGGATTGGTTGAGTTGAGGACTGGAGCTTGGAATGATTTGGGCTGGATTTAGCTGTGTTGGGTTGAGTTGAGTTGAGTTAGCGAGGCTTGAATTGAATAGGTCGGGTTGTGTATTAATTAATGATGACACCGAAGATTAGTTTCAGTAGCAGTCACTGGAATGTGGTGCAGTAGATCAGTGAAAAAGGAGTTGAGAAGAGACACGGGAGAAACCTGATTGGCGGAGAGGAGGAGGAACAACACATGGGCATTACCAAGTTGAGCTTTAAATGGGCAGAAGGTGGATGATGGGTGAGGTGCAGTACAGGAGGGTGGTTGGGAGGTGAATCATTTTTGGGAGGAGCATTCAAGGCCTCTTGTCTATTCACAATGGGATAAGTTCATTAATAAAAATAACATCCGCTTGTCGGTCCTGCAAGTTTCCAAAGTGCATCACTTCACACTTATCCTCATTAAATTGCATTTCACCAGTCTGTCCATGTCCTCCTGAAGTCTAGTACTATCATGTTCACTATTTACTACGTTGCCAAGTTTTGTATCATCCGCAAACTTCTAAATTGTACTCCTTATTCCCAAGTCCAGGTCATTTATATTTAACAAGAAAAGCAATGGTGCTGATACCGACCCCTGGGGGACCCCACTGCACACTTCCCTCCAGTCAGAAAAACATCCGTTCACCACTACTCCCTGCCTCCCATCCCTTAGCCCATTACCTACCCAAGTTACCACTGTCCCATTAACACCATGTGCTTCTATTTTCTGAAATGTGCTGGGTCAATGTTCTGTGTCACCACCATCTTACAAATATAACCTCTGGAATACTGTCATAAGCTTGAACTGACCGAAACTCCCAAAGTGTGGCTGCATCACTCTCTCCGCCCTGTGCTGCTCTTCCCAACTCATCAACTGGTTCTGTAAAATATCACAACAATTCAACCTCTTCAATTCTCACTGAAATTAAGTTCTTTCAAGTGTTCTCTTGTTAAGTTTTATCTCAGCTTCACCAATGGTGCAGCTGATAAAGGCATCGCTGGGTATAACACCCTGACACTGATACTCTCCCAAAACACCAAGATTTACTTGTAATCCCTTTCTCCCTCATTCTGGCTTATCAGTATTTTTCCTGCTGCAAATAAGTTTTCTTTTTTCTGTATTCTCTAGAAAGCAATTGGAAAAAAAACAGTAAAATAATCAATGCGTTGGCAGTGCTGTAGGAGGCGCCTTAACTCCCCTTGGAGGGGTTTTCCCAGGGCCCGTCCACAGTGGGTTCCAGCAGAGACAATATAGGCCTGGGCTGCAGGCCGACCGATCTCTCGAAACACGCATTTACAGTTACTGACCTGTAGTCACATTCAGCAACTTGAGGGAGGGAGCCACCTAGACTCACAAAGGTCCAACTTAGCACTACGTCACATCGCTCTGGACTTCAGAGCAGCTGTGCAGAAAACAAGACGCTAACGGTTAAAGAAAGAAACGGTTAAAGAAGAAAGACTTGCATTTCTATAGCGCCTTTCATGACCTCAGGACATCCCAAAGCGCTTTACAGCCACTGAAGTACGTTTGAAGTGTGGTCACTGTTGTAATGTAGCAAATGTGGCAGCTAATTTGCGCACAGCAAGCTCCCACAAACAGTAATGTGATAATGACCAGATAATCTGTTTCAGTGATGTTAGTTGAGGGATAAATATTGGCCCCAGGACACTGGGGAGAACTCCCCTGCTCTTCTTGAATAGTGCCATGGAAACTTTTACATTAACCTGAGAGAGCAGACGGGGCTTTGCTTTAATGTCTCATCTGAAAGATGGCACCTCCGACAGTACAGTACTCCCTCAGTACTGCACTGGAGTGTCAGATAGATTTTTTTTTAATTATTCGTTTGTATGGGATCTGTGCGTCGCTGGCAAGGCCAGCATTTATTGGCCATCCCTAGTTGCCCTTGAGAAGGTGGTGGTGAGCCGCCTTCTTGAACCGCTGCAGTCTGTGTGGTGAAGGTACTCCCACAGTGCTGTTAGGTAGGGAGTTCCAGGATTTTGACCCAGCGATGATGAAGGATCGGTGACATGCTTCTAAGTCAGGATGATGTGTGACTTGGAGGGGAACTTGGAGGTGGTGGTGTTCCCATGCGTCTGCTGCCCTTGTCCTTCTAGGTGGAAGAGGTCGCGGGTTTGGGAGGTGCTGCCGAAGAAGCCTTGGCGAGTTGCTGCAGTGCATCATGTAGACGGTACACACTGCAGCCACGGTACGCCGGTGGTGGAGGGAGTGGATGTTTAAGGTGTTAGAGGGGGTGCCAATCAAGCGGGTTGCTTTGTCCTGGATGGTGTCGAGCTTCTTGAGTGTTGTTAGAGCTGCACTCATCCAGGCAAGTGGAGAGTATTACATCACACTCCTTACTTGTGCCTTGTAGATGGTAGAAAGGCTTTGGGGAGCCAGGAGGTGAGACACTCTCCGCAGAATACCTAGCCTCTGACCTGCTCTTGTTGCGACAGTATTTATGTGGCTGGTCCAGTTAAGATTCTGGTCAATGGCGACTCCCAGGATGTTGATGGTGGGGGATTCAGCGATGGTAATGCCATTGAATGTCAAGGGGCGGTGGTTAGACTCTCGCTTGTTGGAGATAGTCATTGCCTGGCACTTCTGTGGTGCGAATGTTACCTGCCACTTATCTGCCCAAGTCTGAACGTCATCCAGGTCTTGTTGTATGCGGGCATGGACTGCTCCATTTTCTGAGGATTGTGAATAGCACTGAACACTGTGCAGTCATCAGCGAACATCCCCATTTCTGACCTTATGTTGGAGGGAAGGTCATTGATGAAGCAGCTGAAGATGGTTGGGCCTAGGACACTGCCCTGAGGAACTCCTGCAGCGATGTCCTGGGGCTGTGATGATTGACCTTCAATCACCACAACCATCTTCCTTTGTGTTAGGTATGACTCCAGCCAGTGGAGAGTTTTCCTCCCGATTCCCATTGACTTCAGTTTTACTAGGGCTCCTTCATGCCACACTTGGTCAAATGCTGCCTTGATGTCAAGGGCAGTCACTCTCACCTCACCTCTGGAATTCAGCTCTTTTGTCCATGTTTGGACCAAGGCTGTAATGAGGTCGGGTGCCGAGTGGTCCTGGCGGAACCCAAACTGGGCATCAGTGAGTAGGTTATTGGTGAGTAAGTGTCGCTTGATAGCACTGTCGACAACACCTTCCATCACTTTGCTGATGATTGAGAGTAGACTGAGGGGGCGGTAATTGGCCGGGTTGGATTTGTCCTGCTTTTTGTGGACAGGACATACCTGGGCAGTTTTCCACATTGTCGGATAGATGCCAGTGTTGTAGCTGTACTGGAGCAGCTTGGCTAGAGGCACGGCTAGTTCTGGCTAGTTATGTGCTGAAATCTTGGGAGTGGGGTTTGAACCAAAAACCTTGTGACTCGGGTGAGAGTGCTACCCACAGAGCCACGGCTGACACAGCCTGAACCAGTCTTGCCTAATCTGCCCCACAGTAGCGACACAGAGCGGGATCATACAACTCAATAATGAAAACAGTTCTGTAATATTAAGAAGGTATCAAATGGTGGAAATCAGCATGTTTCCGATAGAATGTTTGTCGCCCTCAGATATTTTTAATCTACTTTAGAACAAAGAAAACTAGGTTTTAATTAAAAGCATTACACTCATTGTAAAAAAAATGGTCAGAACTCGTCACATTGTGAGCGTGTTAAAATAGAAATGATTGAATTACTTGTTTACAGGGTGTGGCCGAGGGTTTGTTCAGTTTGGCAGTGCGGGTGTGATCTTTGGCATTCTGTTAGCAAATGTCATATGTTTTTATTTTTAGAAGCATTAAATGATTAATGCCAGGAAATATATTAACTCCCCACAACCCAGCACTACCCAGCTCCCTCACTGTGAGGTACCTCAGAGTGTTACAGTGAGGGGTGTGGGGTATATCAGAGTGTTACAGTGAGGCGTGTGGGGTATATCAGAGTGTTACAGTGAGGGGTGTGGGGTATATCAGAGTGTTACAGTGGGGGGTGTGGGGTATATCAGAGTGTTAGTGAGGGGTGTGGGGTATATCAGAGTGTTACAGTGAGGTGTGGGGTATATCAGAGTGTTACAGTGAGGGGTGTGGGGTATATCAGAGTGTTACAGTGAGGGGTGTGGGGTATATCAGAGTGTTACAGTGAGGGGTGTGGGGTAAATCAGAGTGTTACAGTGAGGGGTGTGGGGTATATCAGAGTGTTACAGTGAGGGGTGTGGGGTATATCAGAGTGTTACAGTGAGGGGTGTGGGGTATATCAGAGTGTTACAGTGAGGGGTGTGGGGTATATCAGAGTGTTACAGTGAGGGGTGTGGGGTATATCAGAGTGTTACAGTGAGGGGTGTGGGGTATATCAGAGTGTTACAGTGAGGGGTGTGGGGTATATCAGAGAGTGTTACAGTGAGGGGTGTGGGGTATATCAGAGTGTTACAGTGAGGGGTGTGGGGTATATCAGAGTGTTACAGTGAGGGGTGTGGGGTATATCAGAGTGTTACAGTGAGGGGTGTGGGGTATATCAGAGTGTTACAGTGAGGGGTGTGGGGTATATCAGAGTTACAGTGAGGGGTGTGGGGTTTATCAGAGTGTTACAGTGAGGGGTGTGGGGTATATCAGAGTGTTACAGTGAGGGGTGTGGGGTATATCAGAGTGTTACAGTGAGGGGTGTGAGGTATATCAGAGTGTTACAGTGAGGGGTGTGGGGTATATCAGAGTGTTACAGTGAGGGGTGTGAGGTATATCAGAGTGTTACAGTGAGGGGTGTGGGGTATATCAGAGTGTTACAGTGAGGGGTGTGGGGTATATCAGAGTGTTACAGTGAGGGGTGTGGGGTATATCAGAGTGTTACAGTGAGGGGTGTGGGGTATATCAGAGTGTTACAGTGAGGGGTGTGGGGTATATCAGAGTGTTACAGTGAGGGGTGTGGGGTATATCAGAGTGTTACAGTGAGGGGTGTGGGGTATATCAGAGTGTTACAGTGAGGGGTGTGAGGTATATCAGAGTGTTACAGTGAGTGGTGTGGGGTATATCAGAGTGTTACAGTGAGGGGTGTGGGGTATATCAGAGTGTTACAGTGAGGGGTGTGAGGTATATCAGAGTGTTACAGTGAGGGGTGTGGGGTATATCAGAGTGTTACAGTGAGGGGTGTGGGGTTTATCAGAGTGTTACAGTGAGTGGTGTGGGGTATATCAGAGTGTTACAGTGAGGGGTGTGGGGTATATCAGAGTGTAACTGTGAGGGGTGTGGGGTATATCAGAGTGTTACAGTGAGGGGTGTGGGGTATATCAGTGTGTTACAGTGAGTGGTGTGGGGTACCTCAGAGTGTTACAGTGAGGGGTGTGGGGTATATCAGAGTGTTACAGTGAGGGGTGTGGGGTATATCAGAGTGTTACAGTGAGGGGTGTGCAGTATATCAGAGTGTTACAGTGAGGGGTGAGGGGTATATCAGAGTGTTACAGTGAGGGGTGTGCAGTATATCAGTGTGTTACAGTGAGTGGTGTGGGGTACCTCAGAGTGTTACAGTGAGGGGTGTGGGGTATATCAGAGTGTTACAGTGAGGGGTGTGGGGTATATCAGAGTGTTACAGTGAGGGGTGTGCAGTATATCAGTGTGTTACAGTGAGTGGTGTGGGGTACCTCAGAGTGTTACAGTGAGGGGTGTGGGGTATATCAGAGTGTTACAGTGAGGGGTGTGGGGTATATCAGAGTGTTACAGTGAGGGGTGTGCAGTATATCAGTGTGTTACAGTGAGTGGTGTGGGGTACCTCAGAGTGTTACAGTGAGGGGTGTGGGGTATATCAGAGTGTTACAGTGAGGGGTGTGGGGTATATCAGAGTGTTACAGTGAGGGGTGTGCAGTATATCAGAGTGTTACAGTGAGGGGTGTGGGGTATATCAGAGTGTTACAGTGAGGGGTGTGGGGTATAACAGAGTGTTACAGTGAGGGGTGTGGGGTATATCAGAGTGTTACAGTGAGGGGTGTGGGGTATAACAGAGTGTTACAGTGAGGGGTGTGGGGTATAACAGAGTGTTACAGTGAGGGGTGTGGGGTATATCAGAGTGTTACAGTGAGGGGTGTGCAGTATATCAGAGTGTTACAGTGAGGGGTGTGGGGTATATCAGAGTGTTACAGTGAGGGGTGTGGGGTATATCAGAGTGTTACAGTGAGGGGTGTGGGGTATATCAGAGTGTTACAGTGAGGGGTGTGGGGTATAACAGAGTGTTACAGTGAGGGGTGTGGGGTATAACAGAGTGTTACAGTGAGGGGTGTGGGGTATAACAGTGTGTTACAGTGAGGGGTGTGGGGTATAACAGAGTGTTACAGTGAGGGGTGTGGGGTATATCAGAGTGTTACAGTGAGGGGTGTGGGGTATATCAGAGTGTTACAGTGAGGGGTGTGGGGTATATCAGAGTGTTACAGTGAGGGGTGTGGGGTATATCAGAGTGTTACAGTGAGGGGTGTGGGGTAAATCAGAATGTTACAGTGAGGGGTGTGGGGTATAACAGAGTGTTACAGTGAGGGGTGTGGGGTATAACAGTGTGTTACAGTGAGGGGTGTGGGGTATATCAGAGTGTTACAGTGAGGGGTGTGGGGTATAACAGAGTGTTACAGTGAGGGGTGTGGGGTATATCAGAGTGTTACAGTGAGGGGTGTGGGGTATATCAGAATGTTACAGTGAGGGGTGTGGGGTATATCAGAATGTTACAGTGAGGGGTGTGGGGTATATCAGTGTTACAGTGAGGGGTGTGGGGTATATCAGAGTGTTACAGTGGGGGGTGTGGGGTAAATCAGAGTGTTACAGTGGGGGGTGTGGGGTATATCAGAGTGTTACAGTGAGGGGTGTGGGGTAAATCAGAGTGTTACAGTGAGGGGTGTGGGGTATATCAGAGTGTTACAGTGAGGGGTGTGGGGTATATCAGAGTGTTACAGTGAGGGGTGTGGGGTAAATCAGAGTGTTACAGTGAGGGGTGAGGGGTAAATTAGAATGCTACAGTGAGGGGTGTGCGGTATATCAGTGTTACAGTGAGGGGTGTGGGGTATATCAGAGTGTTACAGTGAGGGGTGTGGGGTATATCAGAGTGTTACAGTGAGGGGTGTGGGGTATATCAGAGTGTTACAGTGAGGGGTGTAGGGTATATCAGAGTGTTACAGTGAGGGGTGTGGGGTATATCAGAGTGTTACAGTGAGGGGTGTGGGGTATATCAGAGTGTTATAGTGAGCGGTGTGGGGTATATCAGAGTGTTACAGTGAGGGGTGTGGGGTATATCAGAGTGTTACAGTGAGGGGTGTGGGGTATATCAGAGTGTTACAGTGAGGGTGTGGGGTATATCAGAGTGTGACAGTGAGGGGTGTGGGTTGTATCAGTGTTACAATGAAGGGTGTAGGGTATATCAGAATGTTACAGTGAGGGGTGTGGGGTATATCAGTGTTACAATGAAGGGTGTAGGGTATATCAGAATGTTACAGTGAGGGGTGTGGGGTATATCAGAGTGTTACAGTGAGGGGTGTGGGGTATATCAGAGTGTTACAGTGAGGGGTGTAGGGTATATCAGAGTGTTACAGTGAGGGGTGTGGGGTACATCAGAGAGGGGCACCAGTTTGCACACCAGGTCCTACAAACAACAAATGAGATAAATATGCAGTTGGCCTGTTTTTGGTTGAAGTATAAATAAGGGCGAGGACACCAGGAGAACTCCCTCGCTTTCTTTGAATACTGCCATTGGCTCTTTTCGGTCTAGTTGAGTGGGCAGGCACCACCTCAGTCTAACGCCTCTGGTAACACAGCACTACTTCAATGTTATAGTGATGTATTTGCCTGCATAAGTGCTTAAGTCCTGAACTGGGTATCCAACCCACAACCTTTTGACTCACACTCGAGTGTGCTACCATAGAGTCATAGTCATAGAGTAATAACAGCACAGAAGGAGGCCATTCGGCCCATCAAGTCCATGCCGGCTCTCTGTAGAGCAATCCAGTCAGTCCCATTCCCCCGCTCTATCCCTGTAGCCCTGCAAGTTTATTTCCCTCAAGTGCCTATCCAGTCTCCCCTTGAAAACATTGAGTCTCTCCGCTTCCACCACTTCCGTCGGCAGCGAGTTCCAGGTCGTCACCACTCGCTGCGTAAAAAAGATTTTCCTCACATCCCCCCTGTATCTCTTGCCCAAAATCTTAAATCTGTGTCCCCTAGTCCTTGTACCATCAACTAGTGGGAACAGCCTTTCCCCGTCTAGCCTATCCAAACCCGTCATAATCTTGTACACCTCTATCAAATCACCCCTTAACCGCCTGCTCTAATGAAAACAAATCCAGCTTCTCCAACCTTGTAGCTGAGATCCCCCATCCCCGGAATCATTCTGGTAAATCTCCACTGCACTCTCTCAAGGGCCGTCACATCCTTCCTAAAGTGTGGTGACCACAACTGGACGCAATACTCCAGTTGTGGCCTAACCAGCGCTTTATAAAGGTTCAGCATAACTTCTCTACTTTTGTACTCAATACCTCTATTTATGAAGCCTAAGATCCCATATGCTTTGTTAACCACTCTCTCAATATGTTCTGCCACCTTCAGGGACCTATGCACATTAACTTCCAGGTCCCTCTGTCCCTGTACATGATACGATGATCACTCGTACCCAAGTGTTCTCCCACAGACACTTGGTCGACCTGGCCCACCTCATTCCCCAACACCAGATCCAGCAATGCCTCCTTCCTAGTTGGGCCAAGAACATATTGGTCAAGCAAATTCTTCAGAACACATTTCAGAAATTCCTCCCCCTCCTTTTCCTTTACCCTAGCATTATCCCAATCGATATTTGGGTAATTAAAGTCCCCCAATATCACCACTCTATAGCTCTTGCATATCTCTGCGATTTCCCTGCAGATTTGCTCCTCTACCTCCCTCCGGAATACTACCAATAGCGTGATCAAACCCTTTTTGCTCCTCAACTCTAATCAAATGGATTCTGTCCTTGTCCCCTCAAGAACATCCTCCCTTTCCAACACTACAATGTCTTCCTTAATCAGCACTGCCACCCCACCTCCCTTTTTTCCTTCCCTATCTTTTCTGTATCCTTGAATATTAAGTGCCAAGTCCTCACCGTTTTTAAGCCACGTTTCCGTTATTGACTCTGGCACTAGGGAGGCAACATACCATCCTGGAGTCACGTCTACAGCCGCAGAAACGCCTGTCTGCTCCCCTAACTATCGAATCCCCTGCCACTATTTCCTCCCCCACTGTGCAGCTGAGCCACCCGTGGTGCCGTGGACTTGACTCTGGCTGCAATCGCCAGAGGAACCATCGCCCTCACCAGTACTCAGAACAGAATACTGGTTGGAGAGTGCGATGCACTCTGGGGACTCCTGCACTACCTGACTGGTCCTCCTCTTCTGTCTGGCGGTCACCCATTCTCTCTCTGCCTGCACACTCTTAAGCTGCGGGGTGACCACCTCTAGAAACGTGCTATCCACGCAGCTCTCAGCCTCGCGGATGCACAGCAGTGACTCCAGCCGCCGCTCAAGCTCCGAAACCCAGAGCTCGAGCTGCTGTAGCTGGCGACACTTCCCGCACATTTGGTCGTCCAGGCCACGAGAAGTGACCAGGATTTCACAGATGGCACAGGATGTGCACTCCACAGGACTGAGCTGCCGTGCCATACCTCAAGTTAATAGACTGAGATCTAACCCAGCAGAATTAAACCTAAAACTTTAAAAAAAACACTCCCCAGGTACTCACCAATCAGATCTTTCCCTCTATTTACTGGGCTATTAACTAACTTAGACTAAATAAACTTATAAACTTAAAAAAAATATACACTCACCAGCGACTCGCCAATCAGCTCCTTCCCTTGTGCTGACGTCACTTTTTTTACTCTCACGTCACTTTTTCAAAAACTGCCTCTGTTGAGTTGCTGCTGCTCAGGACTGCGCCTTTTATCTGCTCCACTCTCGCTGTACTCCAGCCTGGTCCACTCCTTCTGGTCTCCTGAGCAAGATGACACACAAAACTGACCCTGATTCAGCACTGAATTGGCAAACTCACTCAAAGATGCCATGGGACGGCCAATGTTAGAAACAGAAAAATGTTGCAATAGTTACAGTAGGAGTGGTCTTCTGAGGTTTGGGCTGGGACATGTTGTTCGAACAGTGATATAGAGGGAGCTTTACTCTATATCTAACCCTGTGCTGTACCTGCCCTGGGAGTGTTTGATGAAATTGAGAGGTCGCACAACACCAGGTTATAGTCCAACAGTTTTATTTGAAATCACAAGCTTTCGGAGCTATCGATTGCCCCTTCCTCAGGTGAAGTAAATTAGATACAGAATCGCCAAAGCATATATAGATAGAGAACAAAGCATGTGTACCTTACAATTGCAGACCACTAAATTAAATCATCCTGACTATCTGCCGAGGTGTGATAAAGTTAATCAAGTCAGCCAGGAAGGTACCACATCAAAGACATAGTAAGATACAACTGAGACAATGAGGTGTAGTCGCAGGGGTTCTAACGTGTCAAAAGCTGCCGTCTGTATGTAAAACGAAAAGCTTTAAAATTTTTACTTTTTTACTGGGAAAATTTTTACTTTTTTACTGGGAATCACATCTGTGAACAAGCCAACGACGACTCGAGTCCGGATCACGTCATGTATCGTGACATAAACCCAAGATCCCGGTTGAGACCGTCTTCATGAGTGCGGAACTTGGCTATCAGTTTCTGCTCGATGATTTTGCGTTGTCGTGTGTTTCTAAGGTTGCCTTGGAGAACGCTTACCCGCAGATCCGAGGCTGAATGTCCTTGACTGCTGAAGTGTTCCCCGACTGGGAGGTAACAATCCTGCCTGGCGATTGTTGCGCGGTGCTCGTTCATACGTTGTCTCAGTGTCTGCATGGTTTTTGATGAGACAGTGTAGAGGGAACTTTACTCTGTATCTAACCCGTGCTGTACCTGCCCTGGGAGTGTTTGATGGGACAGTGTAGAAGGAACTTTACTCTGTATCTAACCCGTGCTGTACCTGCCCTGGGAGTGTTTGATGGGACAGTGTAGAAGAGCTTTACTCTGTATCTAATCCGTGCTGTACCTGCCCTGGGAGTTTTTGATGGGGCTGTGTAGAGGGAGCTTTATTCTGTAACTAACCCGTGCTGTACCTGCCCTGGGAGTGTTTGATGGGACAGTGCAGAGGGAGCTTTACACTTTATCTAACACATGCTGTATCTGCCCAGGTCATGTTTGATGAGACAGTGTAGAGGGGGCTTTAATCTGTATCTAACCCGTGCTGTACCTATCCTGGGAGTGTTTGATGGGAAAGTTTAAGGGAGCTTTACTCTGTATCTAACCTGTGCTGCACCTGCCCTGGGAGTGTTCGATCGGACAGTGCAGAGGGAGTTTTACTCTGTATCTAACCCGTGCTGTCCCTTCCCTAGGAGTGTTTGATGGGACAGTGTAGAGGGAGCTTTACTCTGTATCTAACCCGTGCTGTACCTTCCCTGCGAGTGTTTGATGGGACAGTGTAGAAGACCTTTATGCTGTATCTAACCCATGCTGTACCTGCCCTGGCAGTGTTTGATGGGGGAGTGTAGAGGAAGCTTTACTCTGTGTCTAACCCATGCTATACCTGCATTGGGAGTATTTGATGGGACAGTGTAGTGGGAGCTTTACTCTATATCTAACCCGTGCTGTACCTCCCCAAGGAGTGTTGGATGGGACAGTGTCGAGGGAGCTTTACTCTGTATCTAACCCGTGCTGTCCCTGCCCTGGGAGTGTTGGATGGGACAGTGTAGAGGGGGCTTTACTCTGTATCTAACCCGTGCTGTCCCTGCCCTGGGAGTTTTTGATGGGGCTGTTTAGAGGGAGCTTTACTCTGTATCTAACCTGTGCTGTACCTGCCCTGGGAGTGTTTGATAGACAGAGTAGAGGGAGCTTTACTCTGTATCTAACCCATGTGGTACCTGTCCTGGGAGTGTTTGATGGGGCAGTGCAGAGGAAGCTTTACTCTGTGTCTAACCCATGCTATACCTGCCTTGGGAGTATTTAATGGGACAGTGTAGTGGGAGCTTTACTCTGTATCTAACCCGTGCTGTACCTCCCCTGGGAGTGTTAGATGGGACAGTGTAGAGGGTGCTTTACTCTGTGTCTAACCCGTGCTGTCCCTGCTCTGGGAGTGTTTGATCGGACAGTGTAGAGGGAGCTTTACTCTGTATCTAACCCGTGCTGTACCTGCCCTGGGAGTGTTTGATGTGACAATGTAGAGGGAGCTTTACTCTGTATCTAACCCGTGCTGTACCTGCCCTGGGTGATTTTGATTGGGCTGTGTAGAGGGAGCTTTATTCTGTATCTAACCCGTGCTGTACCTGCCCTGGGAGTGTTTGATGGGACAGTGTAGAGGGAGCTTTACTCTTTATCTAACACCTGCTGTATCTGCCCAGGTTGTGTTTGACAGGTCAGTGTAGAGGGAGCTTTACTTTGTATCTAACCCGTGCTGTACCTGCCCGGGAGTGTTTGATGGGACAATGTCGAGGGAGATTTACTCTGTATCTAACACATGCCGTATCTGCCCAGGTCGTGTTTGATGGGACAGTGTAGAGGGGGCTTTACTCTGTATCTAACCCGTGCTGACCCTGCCCTGGGAGTGTTTGATGGGACATTGTAGAGGGAGCTTTACTCTGTATCTAACCCGTGCTGTACCTGCCCTGGGAGTGTTTGATGGAACAGTGTAGAGGGAGCTTTACTCTTTATCTAACAATTGCTGTATCTGCCCAGGTTGTGTTTGACGGGACAGTGTAGAGGGGGCTTTACTCGGTATCTAACCCGTGCTGTACCTGCCCTGGCAGTGTTTGATGGGACAGTGTAGAGGGAGCTTTACTCTGTATCTAACCCTTGCTGTACCTGCCCTGGGAGTGTTTGATGGGACAGTGTAGAGAGAGCTTTACTCTTTATCTAACACATGATGTATCTGGCCATGTCGTGTTTGATGGGACAGTGTAGAGGGGGCTTTACTCTGTATCTAACCCGTGCTGACCCTGCCCTGGGAGTTTTTGATGGGGCTGTGGAGAGGGAGCTTTACTCTGTATCTAACCTGTGCTGTACCTGCCCTGGGAGTGTTTGATGGGACATTGTAGAGGGAGCTTTACTCTGTATCTAACCCGTGCTGTACCTGCCCTGGCAGTGTTTGATGGGGCAGTGTAGAGGGAGCTTTACTCTGTATCTAACCCGTGCTGTACCTGCCCTTGGGGTGTTTGATGGGACATTGTAGAGGGAGCTTTACTCTGCATCTAACCTGTGCTGTAGCTGAAATAACAACACAAAACGCTGGAAAAACTTTGCAGGCCAGGCAGCATCCATGGAGAGAGAAACAGAGTTAATGTTTCAGGTCGAAGACCTTTCGTCAGAACTGGAAAAAAGCAGGGAATGAAATAGATTTAAAGCAAGGATAAAGCTGGGAAAAGGGGGAGGGGATGAAAGAACAAAAGGAGAGATTAAGAGACATTGAGAGACATTAAGAGATGATCAAGGGAGGAGGAGGTGTTAATGTGACAGGTTGAGGCTAAAAAAAGTGTGAAATGCTCTGGCAGACTGAATGACAGCTGCAGCTGCCCTGGGAATGTTTGATGGGACAGTGTAGAGGGAGCTTTACTCTTTATCTAACACATGCTGTATCTGCCCAGGTCGTGTTTGATGGGACGGTGTAGAGGGAGCTATACTCTGTATCTAACCCGTGCTGTAGCTCTCCTGGGAGTGTTTGATGGGGCTGTGTAGAGGGAGCTTTACTCTGTATCTAACCCGTGCTGTACCTGCCCTCGGAGTGTTTGATGGGACAGTGTAGAGGGAGCTTTACTCTGTATCTAACCCGTGCTGTACCTGCCCTGGGATTGTTTGATGGGACAGTGTAGAGGGAGCTTTACTTTTTATCTAACACATGCTGTATCTGCCCAGGTCGAGTTTGATGGGACAGTGTAGATGGGGCTTCAATCTGTATCTAACCCGTGCTGTACCTGCCCGGGAGTGTTTGATGGGACAATGTCGAGGGAGATTTACTCTGTATCTAACCTGTACTGGCCCTGCCCTGGGAGTGTTTGATGGGACGGTGTAGAGGGAGCTTTACTCTTTATCTAACACATGCTGTATCTGCCCAGGTCGTGTTTGATGGGACAGTGTAGAGGGAGCTTTACTCTGTATCGAATACGTGCTGTACCTGCCCTGGAAGTGTTTGATCGGGCAGTGCAGAGGGAGCTTTACTCTGTGTCTAACCCGTGCTGCACCTGCCCTGGGAGTGTTTGATGGGGCAGTGCAGAGTAAGCTTTACTCTGTATCTAACCCGTGTGGTACCTGCCCTGGGAGTATTTGATGGAACAGTGTAGAGGGAGCTTTACTTTGTATCTAACCCGTGCTGTACCTGACCGGGAGTGTTTGATGGGACAATGTCGAGGGAGATTTACTCTGTATCTAACCTGTACTGGCCCTGCCCTGGGAGTTTTTGATGGGGCTGTTTAGAGGGAGCTTTACTCTGTATCTAACCCGTGCTGTACCTGCCCTGGGAGTGTTTGATGGGACAGTGTAGAGGGAGCTTTACTCTTTCTCTAACACATGCTGTATCTGCCCAGGTCGTGTTTGATGGGACAGTGTAGAGTGGGCTTAACTCTGTAGCTAACCTGTGCTGTACCTGCCCTGGAAGTGTTTGATGGGACAGTGTTGAGGGAGCTTTACTCTGTATCTAACCCGTGCTGTACCTGCCCTGGGAGTGTTTGATGCGACAGTGTTGAGGGAGCTTTACTCTGTATCTAACCCGTGCTGTACCTGCCCTGGGAGTGTTGGATCGGGCAGTGTAGAGGGAGATTTACTCTGTATCTAACCCGTGCTGTGCGTGCCCTCGGAGTGTTTGATGGGACAGTGTAGAGGGAGCTTTACTCCTTATCTAACACATGCCTCATCTGCCCAGGTCGTGTTTGACGGGACAGTGTTGAGGGAGCTTTACTCTGTATCTAACCCGTGCTGTACCTGCCCTGGGAGTGTTTGATGGGGCTGTTTAGAGGGAGCTTTACTCTGTATCTAACACATGCTGTATCTGCCCTGGGAGTGTTTGATGGGACAGTGTAGAGGGAGCTTTACTCTGTGTCTAACCCATGCTGTACCTGCCCTTGGAGTGTTTGATCGGACAGTGTAGAGGGAGCTTTACTCTCTGTCTAACCCATGCTGTACCTCCCTGGGAGTGTTTGATGGGACAGTATAGAGGGAGCATTACTCTGCAGCTAACCCGTGCTGTACCTGCCCTGGGAGTGTTTGATGGGTCAATGTAGAGGGAGCTTTACTCTGTATCTAACCTGTGCTGTACCTGCCCTGGGTGTTTTTGATGGGGCTGTGTAGAGGGAGCTTTTTTCTGTATCTAACCCGTGCTGTACCTGCCCTGGGAGTGTTTGATGGGACAGTGTAGAGGGAGCTTTACTCTTTATCTAACACCTGCTGTATCTGCACAGGTTGTGTTTGACAGGACAGTGTACAGGGAACTTTACTTTGTTTCTAACCCGTGCTGTACCTGCCCTGGGAGTGTTTGATCGGGCAGAGTAGAGGGAACTTTACTCTGTTACTAACCCATGCTGTACCTGCCCTGGGAGTGTTTGATCGGGCAGTGTAGAGGGAACTTTACTCTGTTACTAACCCATGCTGTACCTGCCCTGGGAGTGTTTGATTGTGATGCGGAGATGCCGGTGTTGGACTGGGGTGGACAAAATTGAGAGGTCGCACAACACCAGGTTATAGTCCAACAGATTTATTTGAAATCACAAGCTTTCGGAACTATAGTTCCGAAAGCTTGTGATTTCAAATAAATCTGTTGGACTATAACCTGGTGTTGTGCGACCTCTCAGTGTTTGATTGGGCAGTGTAGAGGGAACTTTACTCTGTTACTAACCCATGCTGTATCTGCCCTGGGAGTGTTTGATCGGGCAGTGTAGAGGGAACTTTACTCTGTTACTAACCCATGCTGTACCTGCCCTGGGAGTGTTTGATTGGGCAGTGTAGAGGGAGCTTTACTCTGTTTCTAACCCGTGCTGTACTTGCCCTGGGAGTGTTTGATGGGACAGTGTAGAGGGAGCTTTACTCTATATCTAACCCTGTGCTGTACCTGCCCTGGGATTGTTTGATGGGACAGTATAGAGGGAGCTTTACTCTGTATCTAACCCTGTGCTGTACCTGCCCTGGGAGTGTTTGAACAACAGTGTAGAGGGAGCTTTACTCTATATATAACCCGTGCTGTACCTCCCCTGGGAAAGTTTGATGGGAAAGTGTAGAGGGAGCTTTACTCTGTACCTAACCCGTCCTGTACCTGCCCTGGGAGTGTTTGATGGGGCTGTGTAGAGGGAGCTTTACTCTGTATCTAACCCGTGCTGTACCTGCCGTGGGAGTGTTTGATCGGGCAGTGTAGAGCGAGCTTTACTCTGTTTCTAACCCATGCTGTACCTATCCAGGGAGTGTTTGATGGGACAGTTTAAGGGAGCTTTACTCTGTAACCCATGCTGTACCTGCCCTGGGAGTGTTTGATGGAACAGTGTAGAGGGAGCTTTACTCTGTATCTAACCTGTGCTGTACCTGCCCTGGGAGTGTTTGATGGGACAGTGTCGAGGGAGCTTTATTCTGTATCTAACCCGTGCTGTACCTGCCCTGGGAGTGTTTGATGGGACACTGTAGAGGGAGCTTTACTCTTTATCTAACACATGCTGTATCTGCCCAGGTCGTGTTTGATGGGACAGTGTAGAGGGGGTTTTACTCTGTATCTAACCCGTGCGGTACCTGCCCTGGGAGTGTTTGATGGGACATTGTTAAGGCAGCTTTACTGTGCATCTAATTCGTGCTGTACCTGCCCTGGGAGTGTTTGATCGGGCAGTGCAGAGGGAGCTTTACTCTGTTTCTAACCCATGCTGTACCTGCCCTGGGAGTGTTTGATGGGACAGTGTAGAGGGAGCTTTACTCTGTGTCTAACCCCTGCTATACCTGCCCTGGGAGTGTTTGATGGGACAGTATAGAGGGAGCTTTGCTCTGTGTCTAACCCTTGCTGTACCTGCCCTGGGAGTGTTTCATGGGGCAGTGTAGAGGGAGCTTTACTCTGTATCTAACTCTTGCTGTACCTGCCCTGGGAGTGTTTGATGGGACAGTGTAGAGGGAGCTTTACTCTGTATCTAACTCTTGCTGTACCTGCCCTGGGAGTGTTTGATGGGACAGTGTAGAATACGCTTTACTCTGTATCTAACCCGTGCTGTACCTGCCCTGGGAGTGTTTGATGGGACAGTGTAGAGTACGCTTTACTCTGTATCTAATCTGTGTGGTACCTGCCCTGGGAGTGTTTGATGGAGCAGTATAGAGAGAGCTCTATGCTGTATCTGACCCGTGATGTACCTGCCCTGGGAGGGTTTAATCGGGCAGTGTAGAGGGAGATTTACTCTGTATCTAACCCGTGCAGTACCTGCCCTGGGAGTGTTTGATGGGGCTGTGTAGAGGGAGCTTTACTCTGTATCTAACCCGTGCTGTACCTGCCCTGGGAGTGTTGGATGGGACAGTGTAGAGGTAGCTTTACTTTGTATCTAACCCGTGCTGTACCTGCCCTGGGAGTGTTTGATCGGGCAGTGTAGAGCGAGCTTTACTCTGTTTCTAACCCATGCTGTACCAGCCCTGGGAGTGTTTGATCGGGCAGTGTAGAGGGAACTTTACTCTGTGTCTAACACGTGCTGTACCTGCCCTGGGACTGTTTGATGGGGCAGTATAGAGGGAGCTTTACTCTGTATCTAACCCGTGCTGTACCTGCCCTGGGATTGTTTGATGGGGCTGTGTAGAGGGAGCTTTACTCTGTATCTAACCCGTGCTGTACCTGCCCTGGGAGTGTTTGATGCGACAGTGTAGAGGGAGCTTTACTCTGTATCTAACCCGTGCAGTACCTGCCCTGGGAGTGTTTGATGGGACAATGTAGAGGGAGCTTTACTCTGTATCTAACCCATGCTGTACCTATCCAGGGAGTGTTTGATGGGACAGTTTAAGGGAGCTTTACTCTGTAACCCATGCTGTATCTGCCCAGGTCGTGTTTGATGGGACAGTGTAGAGGGGGTTTTACTCTGTATCTAACCCGTGCTGTAGCTGCCCTGGAAGTGTTTGATGGGACAGTGTAGAGGGAGCTTTACTCTGTATCTAATTCGTGCTGTACCTGCCCTGGGAGTGTTTGATCGGGCAGTGCAGAGGGAGCTTTACTCTGTTTCTAACCCATGCTGTACCTGCCCTGGGAGTGTTTGATGGGACAGTGTAGAGGGAGCTTTACTCTGTGTCTAACCCCTGCTATACCTGCCCTGGGAGTGTTTGATGGGACAGTATAGAGGGAGCTTTGCTCTGTGTCTAACCCTTGCTGTACCTGCCCTGGGAGTGTTTCATGGGGCAGTGTAGAGGGAGCTTTACTCTGTATCTAACCTGTGCTGTACCTGCACTGGGAGTGTTTCATGGGACAGTGTAGATGGAGCTTTACTCTGTATCTAACCCTTGCTGTACCTGCCCTGGGAGTGTTTGATGGGACAGTGTAGAATACGCTTTACTCTGTATCTAACCCGTGCTGTACCTGCCCTGGGAGTGTTTGATGGGACAGTGTAGAGTACGCTTTACTCTGTATCTAACCTGTGTGGTACCTGCCCTGGGAGTGTTTGAGGAGTAGTGTAGAGGGAGCTTTACTCTGTATCTAACCCGTGCTGTACCTGCCCTGGGAGTGTTTGATCGGGCAGTGTAGAGGGAGCTTTACTCTGTATCTAACCCGTGCTGTACCTGCCCTGGGAGTGTTTGATGGGACAGTGCAGAGGGAGCTTTACTCTGTATCTAACCCGTGCTGTACCTGCCCTGGGAGTGTTTGATGCGACAGTGTAGAGGGAGCTTTACTCTTAATCTAACACATGCTGTATCTGCCCAGGTCGTGTTTGACGGGACGTTGTAGAGGGAGCTTTACTCTGCATCTAACCTGTGCTGTAACTGCCCTGGGAGTGTTTGATGGGACAGTGTAGAGGGAGCTTTACTCTGTTTGTAAGCCATGCTGTACCTGCCGTGGGAGTGTTTGATCGGGCAGTGTAGAGGAGCTTTACTCTGTTTCTAACCCATTCTGTACTTGCCCTGGTAGTGTTTGATCGGGCTGTGTAGAGGGAGCTTTACTCTATATCTAACCCTGTGCTCTACCTGCCCTGGGTGTGTTTGATGGGACAGTGTAGAGAGAGCTTTACTCTGTGTCTAACCCGTGCTGTACCTGCCCTGGGAGTGTTTGATGTGGCTGTGTAGAGGGAGCTTTACTCTGCATCTAACCCGTGCTGTACCTGTCCTGGGAATGTTTGATCGGGCAGTGTAGAGGGAACTTTACTCTGTTTCTAACCCGTGCTGTACTTGCCCTGGGAGTGTTTGATGGGACAGTGTAGAGGGAGCTTTACGCTCTATCTAACCCTGTGCTGTACCTGCCCTGGGTGTGTATGATGGGACAGTGTAGAGGGAGCTTTACTCTGTGTCTAACCCGTGCTGTACCTGCCCTGGGAGTGTTTGATGGAACAGTGTAGGGGTAGCTCTACTCTTTATCTAACCTGTGCTGTACCTTTCCTGGGAGTGTTTGATCGGACAATGTAGCGCGAGCTTTCCTCTTTATCCAACCCGTGCTGTACCTGCCCTGGGAGTATTTGATGGGGCAGTGTAGAGCATAGAAGCATAGAAGCATAGAAGATAGGAGCAGGCGTAGGCCATTCGGCCCCTCAAGCCTGCTCCGCCATTTAATGAGATCATGGCTGATCATCCAAATTCAGTACCCTGTCCCTGCTTTCCCTCCATATCCCTTGATCCCTTTAGCCTTAAGAAATATATCTAACTCCTTCTTGAATATATTTAATGAATTGGCCTCAACTGCCTTCTGTGGTAGAGAATTCCACAGGTTCACCACTCTCTGGGTGAAGAAATTCCTCCTCATCTCAGTCCTAAATGGCTTACCCCTTATCCTTAGACTGTGACCTCTTGTTCTGGACTCCCCCGCCATCGGGAACATCCTTCCTGCATCTAGTCTGTCTAGTCCTGTTAGAATTTTATAAGTTTCAATGAGATCCCCTCTCATTCTTCGAAACTCTAGCGAAAATAAGCCTAATCGACCCAATCTCTCTTCATACATCATTCCTGCCATCCCAGGTAGAGGGAGCTTTACTCTGTATCTAACCCGTGCTGTACCTGCTTTGGGAGTATTTGATGGGACAGTGTAGAGGGAGCTTTACTCTGTATCTAACCCCGTGCTGTACCTGCCCTGGGAGTGTTTGATGGGACAGTGTAGAGGGAGCTTTACTCTGTATCTAACCCATGCTGTACCTGCCTTGGGAGTATTTGATGGGACAGTGTTGTGGCAGCTTTACTCTGTGTCTAACCCATGCTGTACCTGCCGTGGGAGTATTTGATGGGACAGTTTAGTGGCAACTTTACTCTGTATCTAACCCATGCTGTACCTGCCCTGGGAGTGTTTGATGGGACAGTGTAGAGGGAGCTTTACTCTGTATCTAACCTGTGCTGCACCTGCCTTGGGATTGTTGGATGAGGCAGTGTAGAGGAAGGTTTAGTCTTAGCAGGATTCAGTTGTTATTTAAACTTGGGAGTTCTAGGTGGTGTGATGGTTAGACATTTGTCTTTCGACTGTGGGAGTTGGGTTCAAATCCAACAGATTGATGTGTGAAAGTCTCTGCTGTCTGCTGGTGTAAGGGTCCTATCTGAAATTAACTTGGGAAAACTGAATTCATGTGGATCCATCGCACAAAATTGTCCTTAATTTAGGAGTAATTGACATTCTCACTCAGAGATAATATTTGGGAAATAGGATAATGACTGTGCAGTGAGGGGATACTCTGCTGTACCCTAACAGTACGAGCCCAAAACCAGAAGTGTTCCATTCCCCAACCCTAATGTGCCTCACAAATTTACAAAACTACAATCATTGGCTATACTGTTCTCATGTGGCTTGTAATAGCCACATACAAAACAGCAGAAACCTGGGAGCAGGTCAGTCACTGGAACCTGCACCTGGAGAATGAGATGTGCTTCAGGGAGGGAATGGGGGTGGGTTGGGAATTTGAAAAATATGACAGAAGAGAATAATATCCTCCTTGAATAATAGTAACCTTGAAACTGTTTCCAATCTTCAGCCAAACAGAACCACCTCTTGACTCTCGATGGCTTCATGATGTACTTGCTGTCTGCTGAAGGGGACGTGTTTAACTCCGAACATGACCAGGTCTACCAGGACATGACCCAGCCAATCTGCCACTACTTCATCTCCTCTTCCCATAACACCTATCTGATGGAAGACCAGCTGGGAGGACCCAGCAGTACTGAGGCGTACATTAGGTAATTATCATCAGCTTCTTATGTGAAATAGGTTTGGGTTGTCTCACTCCCAATTCTAGCAGACCTGGGCCCTAAACATAAAACGGTCCCTCATTTGGCACTAATGAGGAATCTCAGTCAGGGGTCGCAGTATCAAGCATCACCGTGCCTCTGCTTCTTCCATTGTACCTGCCCCTTTTAACGTTGCTGTTTCCTTTAAGCCCAGGCGGTGTTGGGGCTTTTTTAAAAATTCATTCTCGGGCTATGGGCATCACTGGCAAGGCTGGCATTTATTGCCCATCCCTAGTCGCCTGTGAGAAGGTGGTGGTCAATCGTCGCCTTCTTGATCCGCTGCAGTCCGAGTGGTGAAGGTACTCCCACAATGCTGTTCGGGAGGGAGTTTCAGAATTTTGGACCAGCAGCGATGAAGGAACGGTGATAATGGTGACAAGTCATCCCAATTATTTGACACTGATCGATGAATCAGGCCCTTCCAACCTGCACCATTTGGTCAGTTTAATGTGCTGGTTGAATACAGGCTGAGAGAATGGCTGGGAGTTTCCTCCAAACCGCTCCCGCTCAGTCCGAGGTGTACCGGGAAGCTCGCCTACACCTCACGATGACCTTCGCACCCTGCGGTTAGTGATAGGTGCACCTGTGTGGCTCATACTCTGCGTGATCACTAACCTGTCATCCAGCTGCCTATTGTCCTTCCTTTTGATATATAGTCGAAGGATTTTGACTAATAGATCCTTTCCTGACATTCTGCTAATTGGCCATGGGTTTGAAGCCAGCAGGGAGCCTGAGCTTCATCAGCTTCTCTGTGGTGTGGTGACTCCTGTCAGAAGGAACGGCCGTAGCTAAAGGATTATTTTTAGATTGAGTGGTGGTGAAGGAGAAACGTCTTCATTGCTGTGATGTTTTGAGGAGATTAGCAAAGTTTGTAATTACTACATAAATATCCTGTTGTACTGAAAACTTCATTTACCTGTTTAAATAAGTTTGTCTGCAGGTTTATAGCCTGATCCTCGGCCTCATGGACTGCCGAGACATTGGCAGAGAGACTCACACTGTGGTGGGGAGTTTCTAACCCTATTCACCTGGCGGTTAAAATCGCACAGGTTACTTACCCGCCAGGGAGCCGCTTGGATCCCACTCTCCGTGGTTTTAACCGGATCTCCTGGACAGGCGGTGGGTCCCGTGATGTCACTGGGGCCTGTGAGTTGAGCATCAGTGAGTGTTCCTATAAACGGTTCCATGGACCCTTTTAATATGCAAAGACGTAACTAGGACCTCTATGGCCATTTTAGGACAGAACTCATTGACGGTGGCAGGGCAGATTGAGAAAGTGGTTAAAAAAGCATACGGGATCCTGGGCTTTACAGAGGCATAGAGTACAAAATCAAGGAAATTATGATGAACCTTTTATAAAACACTGGTTTGGCCTCAACTGGAGTATTGTGTCCAATTCTGGGCACCGCACTTTAGGAAGGATGTGATGGCCATAGAGAGGGTGCGGAAAAGATTTACAAGAATGCTTCCATGGATGAGGGACTTCAGTTATGTGGATAGACTGGAGAAGCTGGGGTTGTTCTCTTTGGAGCAGAGAAGGTTGAGAGGAGATTTGATAGAGGTGTTCAAAATCATGAGGGGTCTGGACAGAGTAGATAGAGAGAAACTGATCCCATTGGCAGAAGGGTTGAGAACCAGAGGACACCGATTTAAGGTGATTGGCAGAAGAACCAAAGGCGACATGAAGAAAAACTTTTTTACGCAGCGAGTGGTTATGATCTGGCATGCACTGCCTGAGAGGGTGGTGGAGGCAGATTCACTCGTAGCTTTCAAAAGGGAATTGGATAAGTACCTGAAGGAAAAAGATTTGCAGGGCTACGGGGAAAGGGCAGGAGAGTGGGACTAGCTGAAGTGCTGTTGCAGAGAGCTGGCACGGGCTCGACAGGCTGAATGGCCTCCTTCTGTGCTGTAACCATTCTATGATACTAACTGGTGGGAGTGAACAGCGTGGACTCTCCCCGACCAGTTCCACCAGTGATACTGAAGGGCCCGCAAAGGTCAGTTTCAAATTATTTTTGTGGAGCCAGAAGGAGCAGGAGTGAATCTCCGAGCCCCACAGGGCCCCTGCCAGTCCGGACTCACCACCGACCCCCACAGCCCCCCCACCCCTCGACCTCCCTCCCCCTCCCAGGACCTACCCACACCTGCAACCACTGGCCCACCCCTCCCCTCCCTCCCCCTCCCAGGACTTACCCACACCTGCAACCACTGGCCCACCCCTCGACCTCCCTCCCCCTCCCAGGACTTACCCACACCTGCACCCACTGGCCCACCCCTCGCCCTCCCTCCCCCTCCCAGGACCTACCCACACCTGCAACCACTGGCCCACCCCTCGACCTCCCTCCCCCTCCCAGGACCTACCCACACCTGCAACCACTGGCCCACCCCTCGCCCTCCCTCCCCCTCCCAGGACCTACCCACACCTGCAACCACTGGCCCACCCCTCGACCTCCCTCCCCCTCCCAGGACCTACCCACACCTGCAACCACTGGCCCACCCCTCGACCTCCCTCCCCCTCCCAGGACCTACCCACACCTGCACCCACTGGCCCACCCCTCGACCTTGGCTGCGGCCCAGAACCGGTGAGTTGCCCCGGAAACACCCGCTTGACATCGGCACCTCACCCACCCCCCCCCCCCCCCCCCCGGATTCCAGTGAGGCCCAGGGCTCAAATTGACGGCGGCCCCTTCACCATCAGCCCAAAAGCCAACTCCAACTTCCCTTGAATGCCAGCAGGTCTGATCGACTGTGGACAGTATCACAGCCAAGCCAGGATCCACCCTGTGCCGACGCCCACTCACACACAGTCCAGAAGTTTCTGGGTGGCGATCAGCAGCAGGGACCTCGCTGGGTGTTTATTTCCCTCTCCTGACCCAGGGGAGCTGAAGCCGTTTATTGTCCCAACAGCCACCCAGCAGAGACCAGGGAACATTCGACTGAAATAGCTCTCACCCGCTCTGGGGAAGGTCTGTCCACAGTCTACTTCCTGCCCCTGTTGCATCAGTCACACCCCTTCCTTACATAAACACTATTGTTGTGCTTATTTAAGTAACCGGAGTCTAAGGAGTTAAAGTCCAAAGCCAACTCCATCAAAGGTGAACTTATCCAGGGAATAGCTGCGACCCACAGACCAGGTTTGATCTTAAGTCTCTCTGGAGATAGGAGTACTACAACTGGCCTCAGCAAAGTATCAGCTAAAGCTCCTGCTGCTCATCGCGATCCAGTGAGCCCTGCTGAAAACTACACGTGTGTGGAAATCAGGTGAGGGCAGGACTGTGCTTGGCTGTGATGCCTGCCAAGGTCAAATAGCCTACTGATGCTCTCTATTCAGGATACGATACGTAAAGAAAGGACACTGAGCTGCCAGTGCCTGTGGACCCCTATCCCAGCAGGAGTCAGCACCAGTGACCCCAATCCCAGCAGGAGTCAGCACCAGTGACCCCTATCCCAAAAGGAGTCAGCACCTGTGACCCCTATCCCAGCAGGAGTCAGAACCTGTGACCCCTATCCCAGCAGGAGTCAGAACCTGTGACCCCTATCCCAGCAGGAGTCAGAACCTGTGACCCCTATCCCAGCAGGAGTCAGAACCTGTGACCCCTATCCCAGCAGGAGTCAGAACCTGTGACCCCTATCCCAGCAGGAGTCAGAACCTGTGACCCCTATCCCAGCAGGAGTCAGAACCTGTGACCCCTATCCAGCAGGAGTCAGAACCTGTGACCCCTATCCGAGCAGGAGTCAGAACCTGTGACCCCTATCCCAGCAGGAGTCAGAACCTGTGACCCCTATCCCAGCAGGAGTCAGAACCTGTGACCCCTATCCCAGCAGGAGTCAGAACCAGTGACCCCTATCCCAGCAGGAGTCAGAACCAGTGACCCCTATCCCAGCAGGAGTCAGAACCAGTGACCCCTATCCCAGCAGGAGTCAGAACCTGTGACCCCTATCCCAGCAGGAGTCAGCACCAGTGACCCCTATCCCAGCAGGAGTCAGAACCTGTGACCCCTATCCCAGCAGGAGTCAGAACCTGTGACCCCTATCCCAGCAGGAGTCAGAACCAGTGACCCCTATCCCAGCAGGAGTCAGAACCTGTGACCCCTATCCCAGCAGGAGTCAGAACCAGTGACCCCTATCCCAGCAGGAGTCAGAACCTGTGACCCCTATCCCAGCAGGAGTCAGAACCAGTGACCCCTATCCCAGCGTGTGGAGAAAGGAGAACAATGAATGGAAAAATTGCTGAGATTTGTGAAATGCCACCAGTTAGTTTTGTCTTTATCTTTCTCAAACAGCCAGTGGCTGATCCAAGCCATTCACACTCGTTAAACTAGCAGCGTATTATCATGGATAGACGATAGTTTGTGTGAAACCCATGTCTCCCCTTCTGTGTAACCTGTAGCTTGAAATGAGCAGCACATTCCCAACATTCGGTGTGTGACTCTGGGTGTTTTTCAGAGCTCTTCTGAGGGGCTGTCGCTGTGTGGAGTTGGACTGCTGGGAGGGGCCAAATGGAGAGCCAATCATCTACCACGGATACACCCTCACCTCGAAAATCCTCTTCAAAGACGTCGTCACAACCATCCGGGATTACGCCTTCACAGTAAGAGATAGGGACCATTCCCAGAGTCTGACAGTAAGAGATAGGGACCATTCCCAGAGTCTGACAGTAAGAAATAGGGACCATTCCCAGAGTCTGACAGCAACAGATAGGGACCATTCCCAGTGTCTGACAGCAACAGATAGGGACCATTCCCAGAGTCTGACAGCAACAGATAGGGACCATTCCCAGAGTCTGACAGCAAGAGATAGGGACCATTCCCAGAGTCTGACAGTAAGAGATAGGGACCATTCCCAGAGTCTGACAGGAAGAAATAGGGACCATTCCCAGAGTCTGACAGTAAGAGATAGGGACCATTCCCAGAGTCTGACAGTAAGAGATAGGGACCATTCCCAGAGTCTGAGAGTAAGAGATAGGGACCATTCCCAGAGTCTGACAGTAAGAGATAGGGACCATTCCCAGAGTCTGACAGTAAGAGATAGGGACCATTCCCAGAGTCTGAGAGTAAGAGATAGGGACCATTCCCAGAGTCTGAGAGTAAGAGTCAGGGACCATTCCCAGAGTCTGAGAGTAAGAGATAGGGACCATTCCCAGTGTCTGAGAGTAAGAGATAGGGACCATTCCCAGAGTCTGACAGTAAGAGATAGGGACCATTCCCAGAGTCTGAGAGTAAGAGATAGGGACCATTCCCAGAGTCTGACAGTAAGAGATAGGGACCATTCCCAGTGTCTGACAGTAAGAGATAGGGACCATTCCCAGAGTCTGACAGTAAGAGATAGGGACCATTCCCAGAGTCTGAGAGTAAGAGTCAGGGACCATTCCCAGAGTCTGAGAGTAAGAGATAGGGACCATTCCCAGTGTCTGAGAGTAAGAGATAGGGACCATTCCCAGAGTCTGACAGTAAGAGATAGGGACCATTCCCAGAGTCTGAGAGTAAGAGATAGGGACCATTCCCAGAGTCTGACAGTAAGAGATAGGGACCATTCCCAGTGTCTGACAGTAAGAGATAGGGACCATTCCCAGAGTCTGACAGTAAGAGATAGGGACCATTCCCAGTGTCTGACAGTAAGAGATAGGGACCATTCCCAGTGTCTGAGAGTAAGAGATAGGGACCATTCCCAGAGTCTGACAGTAAGAGATAGGGACCATTCCCAGAGTCTGACAGTAAGAGATAGGGACCATTCCCAGAGTCTGACAGTAAGAGATAGGGACCATTCCCAGAGTCTGACAGTAAGAGATAGGGACCATTCCCAGAGTCTGACAGTAAGAGATAGGGACCATTCCCAGAGTCTGACAGTAAGAGATAGGGACCATTCCCAGAGTCTGACAGTAAGAGATAGGGACCATTCCCAGAGTCTGACAGTAAGAGATAGGGACCATTCCCAGAGTCTGACAGGAAGAAATAGGGACCATTCCCAGTGTCTGACAGTAAGAGATAGGGACCATTCCCAGAGTCTGACAGTAAGAGATAGGGACCATTCCCAGAGTCTGACAGTAAGAGATAGGGACCATTCCCAGTGTCTGAGAGTAAGAGATAGGGACCATTCCCAGTGTCTGAGAGTAAGAGATAGGGACCATTCCCAGTGTCTGACAGTAAGAGATAGGGACCATTCCCAGTGTCTGAGAGTAAGAGATAGGGACCATTCCCAGTGTCTGACAGTAAGAGATAGGGACCATTCCCAGTGTCTGACAGTAAGAGATAGGGACCATTCCCAGAGTCTGAGAGTAAGAGATAGGGACCATTCCCAGTGTCTGACAGTAAGAGATAGGGACCATTCCCAGAGTCTGACAGTAAGAGATAGGGACCATTCCCAGGGTCTAGGTGGAGCGGATGAACCTCATCAAATAGAGAGAAACTATTTCCTCTGGTGGGAGAATCAAGAACGAGGGGATGTTCTTAACACTAGAGCCAGGCCGTTCAGGGGTGAAATCAGGAAGCACTTCTTCAGACAAAGGGTAGTGGAAATCTAGAACTCTCTCCCCCAAAAGTCTGTGGATGCTGGGGGTCAATTGGAGCTTTCAAGACTGAGATCGATAGATTTTTGTTGGGTAAGGGTATCAAGCGACATGGAGCTAAGGCGGGTTTATATGGATACGATAGCAAAATACTGCGGATGCTGGAAATCCGAAATAACAACAGAAAACGCTGGAAAAACTCAGCAGGCCAGGCAACATCCGTGGAGAGAGAAAGAGAGTTGACGTTTCAGGTCGAAACCCTTCGTCAGAACTGAAAGAGCAAGAAATAAACAGATAAAAATGCAAGGGGGAGGCTGGGGGGAGGAATAAAAGAACAAAAGGGATGGTCTTTAGTGAGTAGAGACATTGAGAGATGCTCAAGGCAAGACGAGATGGTAATGGGACAGGTTGAGAAACAAAAGGTAAGGTGTGAAATGCTGGCAGAATCAGAGACAGCTGCCGTGGGGGGAGAGAGAGAAAAAAAGGAAAAAGGCACGGACCAAAAGAGTGGATAAAATGTAAACATATGTGGTAGGGGCCGGGGTTATGATCTGAAATTGTTGAACTCAATATTGAGTCCGGAAGGCTGTAAAGTGCCTAAACGGAAGATGAGGTGCTGTTCCTGGAGCTTACGCTGCGCTTCCGTGGAACAATGCAAGAGGCCGAGGACGGTGAGGTCTGAGTGAGCGTGGAGGGGTGAATTAAAATGACAAGCGACCGGAAGCTCGGGGTCACCCTTACGGACTGAACGGAGGTGTTCCGCAAAGCGGTCACCCAATCTGCGTTTGGACTCCCCAATGTCGAGGAGACCACATCGTGAGCAGCTCCAGGAACAGCACCTCATCTTCCGTTTCGGCACTTTACAGCCTTCCGGACTCAATATTGAGTTCAACAATTTCAGATCATAACCCCGGCCCCTACCACATATGCATACATTTTATCCACTCTTTTGGTCCGTGCCTTTTTCCTTTTTTTCTCTCTCTCCCCCCACAGCAGCTGTCTCTGATTCTGCCAGCATTTCACACCTTACCTTTTGTTTCTCAACCTGTCCCATTACCATCTCGTCTTGCCTTGAGCATCTCTCAATGTCTCTACTCACTAAAGACCATCCCTTTTGTTCTTTTATTCCTCCCCCCCAGCCTCCCCTTGCATTTTTATCTGTTTATTTCTTGCTCTTTCAGTTCCGACGAAGGGTTTCGACCTGAAACGTTAACTCTCTTTCTCTCTCCACGGATGTTGCCGGGTTTATATGGAGTTGTGGTACAGATCAGTCATGATCTGATTGGATGGCGGAACAGGTTTGAATGGCCTCTTCCTATGTTCCTGGGCCCTCACAGTCTGCATATCTATTTTAGCTTCTGAGGGACCCCAGGTTTAAACTGCACGAGTTCTTTACTGATCTTTGTGTTCAAACACATTTCAGACCTTTCACCTTTCACACTTATGTATCGATTCTGACCCACTCCAGCAAACATTTCTTTTGATGTTTTTTTCTTCCCTGATTTCCTTCCCTTTTTCACTGGCGCTGTTGAATTTAGTTTTGGATGTGACTCCATCGTCACTGTTTAGCTTGCGGTCACTGCCCTAGATGACCAGGTGCGGGCCTGGACAATGAGTGGTTTGAGCCTCACAGCCGCGAGGCTGATATTTATTCTCCCTCATGGCCTCAGGGACACGGGAACCAACTGTAACACTCTTGGAGATTGAGACTTAAGCAGAGGCCCGTAACCTCCAAAATACCACCAGTCCCGAGCAAGCCCGAGGGTTGCCCAATAGACTGAGAGCCAGGAGCCCTGTGTGTTCCGTGTCCCAAATGGCCTCTTTCTCAAGCCCATGAAATGTTGAGTCCTGAAATCCACTGGAACTGGGGATTCCCGCCTGCATTCTTCACACTGATAGGCTGCAGTTGGTGATGGGACTAATAGGCAGTTGATGCTCAGGGAACCTTCTCAATATAAAAATGGTTTCTCCTTTTCTGGAGATCTCTTTGCTTTTCAGCCGGTTCCCAAGGTAACACTACAGGGTGCTCCAGCCCTTACTCTCACTGCCTGCCCTCTTGCCCATTGGGTAAGCGTATCAAGGGCTAATGACCAAAGGCAGGTCCATGGAGTTGAGATATACAACAGCCACGAACTAATTGATTGGCGGAGCAGGCCCAAGGGCTTTGAATGGCCTCCTCCTGCTCCTTTGTGCCTGACTATTCACAGCTTTCAGACGATGGTTACAGAGAGCCTGGTGCTGGTGCGCTCACCATAATAGGCACATTTGCACCTGGTGATCTCAGCCTTACCTCAGCCTCTGCCGGACTGCGCCCCGAACACTCAGCGGCCTGGAAATCCCATGGCTTTGAGCCTGTTTTCCGGCCGCTAAGTGAAAGAAAGCAAAGAAACACTTGCATTTCTATAGCGCCTTCCACGACCACCGGACGTCCCAAAGCACTTTACAGCCAATGAAGTACTTCTTGAGGTGTAGTCACTGTTGTAATGTAGTTGTTGCCTAAGACTCCAAAAGGGTGGGCAGGACTTATCCTGGCTCCACATTAAAACCACAGGCCACTGCTAACCACCTCTCGCACCGCCCTCTCATCCCCAACCACCATCTCGATCCCCCATGCCGATGACCCCCTAATCCTAACCCCCTCTTTCACACTCCTCCCCCGATCGCCCCGCTCTCCCGATCTCCCCCCCGCTCCCCCCTCCCGTTCTTCCCCCCTCCCAATTTCCCCCGTCCCGCTCTCCCCCTCCCATCTACCCCCTCTCCCAATCACCCCCTTTTTCCGCTCTCCCCATCCAGATATCCCCCTCTCGTGATCTCCCCCTATCCCGATCTCCCCCTCTTCCACACTCCCCCCGATCCTCCCGTCACGATCTCCCTCCTCCAGATCTCCCCGTCTCCCACTCTCCTGATAGCCCCCCCTCCTGATCTCCCCCTCTCCCGCTCTCCCCCTCTCCCGATCGCCCCCTCTCCTGATCTCCCCCTCTCCCGATCGCCCCCTCTCCCGATCGCCCCCTCTCCCGATCGCCTCCTCTCCCGATCGCCTCCTCTCCTGCTCTCCCCCTCTCCCGATCGCCCCCTCTCCCGCTCTCCCCCTCTCCCGATCTCCCCCTCTCCCGCTCTCCCCCTCTCCCGATCGCCCCCTCTCCCGCTCTCCCCCTCTCCCGATCTCCCCCTCTCCCGCTCTCCCCCTCTCCCGATCGCCCCCTCTCCCGCTCTCCCCCTCTCCCGATCTCCCCCTCTCCCAATCTCCCCCTCTCCCAATCTCCCCCTCTCCCAATCGCCCCCTCTCTCGATCGCCCCCTCTCCCGATCTCCCCCTCTCCCAATCTCCCCCTCTCCCGCTCTCCCCCTCTCCCGATCGCCCCCTCTCCCGATCTCCCCCTCTCCCGCTCTCCCCCTCTCCCGATCTCCCCCTCTCCCGATCGCCTCCTCTCCCGATCTCCCCTCTCCCGATCGCCCCCTCTCCCGCTCTCCCCCTCTCTCGATCTCCCCCTCTCTCGATCGCCCCCTCTCCCGATCGCCCCCTCTCCCGATCGCCTCCTCTCCCGATCTCCCCCTCTCCCGCTCTCCCCCTCTCCCGATCGCCCCCTCTCCCGATCGCCCCCTCTCCCAATCTCCCCCTCTCCCGCTCTCCCCCTCTCCCGATCGCCCCCTCTCTCGATCTCCCCCTCTCTCGATCACCCCCTCTCCCGATCGCCCCCTCTCCGGATCGCCCCCTCTCCCAATCTCCCCCTCTCCCAATCTCCCCCTCTCCCGATCACCCCCTCTCCCAATCTCCCCCTCTCCCGATCGCCCCCTCTCCCAATCTCCCCCTCTCCCAATCGCCCCCTCTCTCGATCGCCCCCTCTCCCCATCTCCCCCTCTCCCGATCTCCCCCTCTCCCGATCTCCCCCCTCCCGATCTCGCCCCCTTCCGATCTCCCCCTCTCCCGATCTCCCCCCTTCCGATCTCCCCCCTCCCGATCTCCCCCCCTTCCGATCTCCCCCCTCCCGATCGCCCCCCTTCCGATCGCCCCCCTCTCCCTATCTCCTCCTCCCCCGATCGCTCCCTATCTCCCCCTCTCCCGCTCTCCCCCTCTCCCGATCTCCCCCTCTCCCGCTCTCCCCCTCTCCTGATCGCCCCCTCTCCCGATCGCCCCCTCTCCCTATCTCCCCCTCTCCCGATCTCCCCCTCTCCCGCTCTCCCCCTCTCCCGATCGCCCCCTCTCCCTATCGCCCCCCTCTCCCGATTGCCCCCTCTCCCACTCTCCCCCTCTCCCGATCGCCCCCCTCTCCCGATTGCCCCCTCTCCCGATCTCCCCCTCTCCCGATTGCCCCCTCTCCCTATCTCCCCCTCTCCCGCTCTCCCCCTCTCCCTATCTCCCCCTCTCCCGATCGCCCCCTCTCCCGATCGCCCCCTCTCCCGATCGCCCCCTCTCCCAATCTCCCCCTCTCCCAATCGCCCCCTCTCCTGATCGCCCCCTCTCTCGATCTCCCCCTCTCCCTATCTCCCCCTCTCCCGATTGCCCCCTCTCCCTATCTCCCCCTCTCTCGATCGCCCCCTCTCCCGATCTCCCCCTCTCCCGATCGCCCCCTCTCCCGCTCTCCCCCTCTCCCGATCGCCCCCTCTCCCGATCGCCCCCTCTCTCGATCGCCCCCTCTCTCGATCACCTCCTCTCTCGATCTCCCCCTCTCCCGCTCTCCCCCTCTCCCGGTCTCCCCCTCTCCCGATCGCCCCCTCTCCCGATCGCCCCCTCTCTCGATCACCTCCTCTCTCGATCTCCCCCTATCTCGATCTCCCCCTATCTCGATCGCCCCCTCTCCCGATCGCCCCCTCTCCCGCTCTCCCCCTCTCCCGATTGCCCCCTCTCCCGCTCTCCCCCTCTCCCGATCGCCCCCTCTCCCGATCGCCCCCTCTCTCGATCACCTCCTCTCTCGATCTCCCCCTCTCCCGCTCTCCCCCTCTCCCGCTCTCCCCCTCTCCCGCTCTCCCCCTCTCCCGCTCTCCCCCTCTCCCGATCGCCCCCTCTCCCGATCGCCCCCTCTCTCGATCTCCCCCTATCTCGATCTCCCCCTATCTCGATCTCCCCCTATCTCGATCTCCCCCTATCTCGATCTCCCCCTATCTCGATCTCCCCCTATCTCGATCGCCCCCTCTCCCATTCGCAGCGCCTTCCCCTTTAATAACTTACCGAAGGGCAGCTGCTGGTGACGCCGTGGCCTGAATTTCGAAGCCTCTTCGCTCGCTGGGCGTTCCTGAGGCCCAATATCAGGTGCTCCTCAGGTGCCGGTATCCCTGTGTCCGGGTCACGCCGGCAGACCATGCCAACGAACCTCCAGGCCCGAACCTCTGAGGAGGAGGGGTGTGAAACTTTACGATTCAGATTGCAATCTCAGTAAATCATTGAAGGAAAAGGAAATGAGAGGGCAGCAGATCTGAATAATAACTGTTTCCTGCGGTGAAGAGCCTGGGTTCCGGTAACTGGCTGCTGCCAGACAATGGAATCACTGCTCTTACTATAAAGACAAATAGCTGCAATCTAAAATAAAGTCAGGAATGCAGTTACCTCACCATCTGAAAAAAGACAGGTTAACATTTCAACACTCCTGCTCCCCTGGGGCCCACGGAACTAACTCGACATGTACCGTTAGCCGGGTCTTGCCTCCAGCGCCCGTGGAACTGGTCGGAGGGAGCACCTCGCCGGCTCCAACCAGCTCTGACCAAAAATCACAATCGGGGCCCTATTTATCTCATGGGGCCCCCAAACCCCATATTAAAGGGGCCCGTCGCCTGAATCAGGCGGGCGATTTGCATGTCCAGCGTTAGGACTGTTTAAAAAATGGCACCGGCCGCATCGCCAGTGTGAATGGGGCGGTGAGGCCTCCGACCCCACCGTGAATCCGTTCCTGGCACAACAACACCAGGCAATGGGAGTGAACATTGAGCCCCTCGTGTCACAAAATCACAGAGTGCACTGTACAATCACACTCTGTACAATCGCACTCTGTACAATCACACTCTGTACAATCGCACTCTGTACAATCGCACTCTGTACATTCGCACTCTGTACAATCGCACTCCGTACATTCGCACTCTGTACAATCGCACTCTGTACAATCGCACTCTGTACAATCGCACTCTGTACAATCGCACACCCTGTACAATCGCACTCCGTACATTCGCACTCTCTACAATCGCACTCTGTACAATCGCACTCTGTACAATCGCACTCTGTACAATCACACTCTGTACATTCGCACTCTGTACAATCGCACTCTGTACAATCGCACTCTGTACATTCGCACTCTGTACAATCGCACACTGTACAATCGCACTCTGTACAATCGCACTCTGTACAATCGCACTCTGTACAATCGCAATCGGTACAATCGCACTCTGTACAATCGCACTCTGTACAAACACACTCTGTACAATTGCACACTCTGTACAATCACACTCTGTACAATCGCACTCTATACAAACACACTCTGTACAATTGCACACTCTGTACAATCGCACTCTGTACAATCGCACTCTGTACAATCGCACTCTGTACAATCGCACTCTGTACATTCGCACTCTGTACAATCGCACTCTGTACAATCGCACTCTGTACATTCGCACTCTGTACAATCGCACTCTGTACAATCACACTCTGTACAATCACACTCTGTACAATCGCACACCCTGTACAATCGCACTCTGTACAATCACACTCTGTACAATCACACTCTGTACAATCGCACACTGTACAATTGCACTCTGTACAATCACACTCTGTACAATCGCACACCCTGTACAATCACACTCTGTACAATCACACTCTGTACAATCGCACACCCTGTACAATCACACTCTGTACAATCACACTCGGTACAATCGCACTCTGTACAATCACACTCTGTACAATCACACTCGGTACAATCACACTCTGTACAATCACACTCTGTACAATTGCTCTCTGTACAATCGCACACCCTGTACAATCGCACTCTGTACAATCGCACTCTGTACAATCGCACTCACTACAATCGCACTCTGTACAATCGCACTCTGTACAATCGCACACCCTGTACAATCACACTCTGTGCAATCACACTCTGTGCAATCACACTCTGTGCAATCACACTCTGTACAATCGCACTCTGTACAATCGCACTCTGTACAATCGAACTCGGTACAATCACACTCTGTACAATCGCACTCTGTACAATCGCACTCGGCACAATCGCAGTCGGTACAATCGCACCCTGTACAATCGCACACTCTGTACAATCACACTCTGTACAATCGCACTCTGTACATTCGCACTCTGTACAATCGCACTCTGTACATTCGCACTCTGTACAATCGCACTCTGTACAATCACACTCTGTACAATCACACTCTGTACAATCGCACACCCTGTACAATCGCACTCTGTACAATCACACTCTGTACAATCACACTCTGTACAATCACACTCTGTACAATCGCACTCTGTACAATCACACTCTGTACAATCACACTCGGTACAATCACACTCTGTACAATCGCACTCTGTACAATCGCACTCTGTACAATCACACTCGGTACAATCACACTCTGTACAATCGCACTCTGTACAATCGCACTCTGTACAATCGCACACCCTGTACAATCGCACTCTGTTCAATCGCACTCTGTACAATCGCACTCAGTACAATCGCACTCTGTACAATCGCACTCTGTAAAATCGCACACCCTGTACAATCACACTCTGTGCAATCACACTCTGTGCAATCACACTCTGTGCAATCACACTCTGTACAATCGCACTCTGTACAATCGCACTCTGTACAATCGCACTCTGTACAATCGCACTCTGTACAATCGAACTCGGATCAATCACACTCTGTACAATCGCACTCTGTACAATCTCACTCTGTACAATCACACTCTGTACAATCGCACTCTGTACAATTGCACTCGGTACAATCGCAGTCGGTACAATCGCACTCTGTACAATCACACTCGGTACAATCGCACTCTGTACAATCACACTCGGTACAATCGCACTCTGTACAATCACACTCTGTACAATCGCGCACTCTGTACAATCGCACTCTGTACAATCGCAGTCTGTACAATCGCACTCGGTACAATCACACTCTGTACAATCACACTCTGTACAATCGCTCCCTGTACAATCACACTCTGTACAATCACACTCTGTACAATCGCACTCTGTACAATCGCACTCTGTACAATCACACACTGTACAATTGCACTCTGTACAATCGCACTCGGTACAATCGCACTCTGTACAATCGCACTCTGTACAATCGCACACTCTGTACAATCGCACTCTGTACAATCGCACTCTGTACAATCGCACACCCTGTACAATCGCACTCTGTACAATCACACTCTGTACAATCGCACTCTGTACAATCGCACTCTGTACAA
Source organism: Squalus acanthias (assembly GCA_030390025.1). Lineage (NCBI taxonomy): Eukaryota > Metazoa > Chordata > Chondrichthyes > Squaliformes > Squalidae > Squalus > Squalus acanthias. The sequence continues at coordinate 41,930,786 of CM059437.1, read as the reverse complement.
TCACACTCTGTACAATCGCACTCTGTACAATCGCACTCTGTACAATCGCACTCTGTACAATCGCACTCTGGAGAATCACACTCTGTACAATCGCACTCTGTACAATCTCACTCGGTACAATCACACTCTGTACAATCACACTCTGTACAATCGCACTCTGTACAATCACACTCGGTACAATCACACTCTGTACAATCGCACTCTGTACAATCGCACTCGGTTCAATCACACTCTGTACAATCACACTCTGTACAATCACTCCCTGTACAATCACACTCTGTACAATCACACGCTGTACAATTGCACTCTGTACATTCGCACTCGGTACAATCGCACTCTGTACAATCGCACTCTGTACAATCGCACACTCTGTACAATCGCACTCTGTACAATTGCACTCTGTACAATCGCACACCCTGTACAATCGCACTCTGTACAATCGCACTCTGTACAATCGCACTCTGTACAATCGCACTCTGTACAATCTCACTCTGTACAATCGCACTCTGTACAATCGCACTCTGTACAATCGCACTCTGTACAATCGCACTCTGTACCATCGCACTCTGTACAATCGCACTCTGTACAATCGCACTCTGGAGAATCACACTCTGTACAATCGCACTCTGTACAATCACACTCGGTACAATCACACTCTGTACAATCGCACTCTGTACAATCGCACTCTGTACAATCGCACTCTGTACAATCAAACTCTGTACAATCGCACTCTGTACAATCGCACTCTGTACAATCGCACTCTGTACAATCGCACTCTGTACAATCGCACTCTGTACAATCGCACTGTGTACAATCGCACTCTGGAGAATCACACTCTGTACAATCGCACTCTGTACAATCACACTCTGTACAATCGCACTCTGTACAATCACACTCTGTATAATCGCACTCTGTACAATCGCACTCTGTACAATCGCACACTCTGTACCGTCGCACTCTGTACAATCGCACTGTACAATCGCGCACTCTGTACAATCGCACTCTGTACAATCGCACTCTGTACAATCGCACTCTGTACAATCGCGCTCTGTACAATCGCACACTCTGTACAATCGCACTCTACAATCACACTCGGTACAATCGCACTCTGTACAATCACACTCTGTACAATCGCACTCGGTACAATCGCACTCTGTACAATCGCGCACTCTGTACAATCACACTCTGTACAATCGCACTCTGTACAATCGCACTCTGTACAATCGCACTCTGTACAATCGCCCTCTGTACAATCGCACTCTGTACAATCACACTCTGTACAATCGCACTCTGTACAATCGCACTCTGTACAATCGCACTGTACAATCACACTCTGTACAATCGCACTCTGTACAATCGCACTCTGTACATTCGCACTCTGTACAATCGCACTCCGTACATTCGCACTCCGTACAATCGCACTCTGTACAATCGCACTCTGTACAATCGCACTCTGTACAATCGCACTCTGTACAATCACACTCTGTACAATCGCACTCTGTACAATCGCACTCTGTACAATCGCACTCTGTACAATCGCACTCTGTACAATCGCACTCTGTACAATCGCACTCTGTACAATCACACTCTGTACAATCACACTCTGTACAATCGCACTCTGTACAATCTCTCCCTTTGTACAATCGCACTCTGTACAATCGCACTCTGTACAATCGCACTCGGTACAATCACACGCTGTACAATCACACTCTGTACAATCGCACTCTGTACAATCGCACTCTGTACAATCACACTCTGTACAATCACACGCTGTACAATTGCACTCTGTACAATCGCACTCGGTACAATCGCACTCTGTACAATCGCACTCTGTACAATCGCCCACTCTCTACAATCGCACTCTGTACAATCGCACTGTACAATCTCGCACTCTGTACAATCACACTCTGTACAATCGCACTCTGTACAATCGCACTCTGTACAATCGCACTCTGTTCAATCGCACTCTGTACAATCGCGCACTCTGTACAATCACACTCTGTACAATCGCACTCGGTACAATCGCACTCGGTACAATCGCACTCTGTACAATCGCACTCTGTACAATCGCACTCTGTATAATCGCACACTCTGTACAATCGCACTCTGTACAATCGCACTGTACAATCACGCACTCTGTACAATCACACGCTGTACAATCGCACTCTGTACAATCGCACACTCTGTACAATCGTACTCTGTATAATCGCACTCTGTACAATCGCAGTCTGTACAATCGCACGATACTGTAATCACACACAATTGTGCCTAATAATTGAACTATCCAATAATATGAATTAAGCAAAGTAACAGCAAAGTGAAAATTTAGTGGTAATAAATTATGAATTATTACATAATTAGAATTAGCAACTTTGAATTGAGCCATGTACTGTCCTGGAGTGTAATCGCAGAATGCATTTACCTCTTGCTAAAGTTATTAGCCGAACAAAGATTCACCATTCTCTGGGATTGCCTACTCTTGGCTGATGCCAGGTAACCTCTTGAATTCTCTCCCCAGGTCTCTCTGTATCCCGTTATTCTGTCCTTGGAGAATCACTGTGGCGTGGAGCAGCAGACTGTCATGGCCCGGCATTTGAAGGAAATCCTCGGCGACATGCTGATAACCACAACGATCGACGGCAAAATCCCCAAGGAGCTTCCCTCACCCGAGGTAAATGTGTGGCCAGGGATTGTGTCGTATCTCTCCGTGTAAAAAGAAAACAAAGACTTGCATTTATATAGCGCCTTTCACAACCTCAGGACGCCCCAAATCCCAAAACTACAGCCAATGAAGTACTTCTGAAATGTAATCACTGTTATCAATTTGTACACAGTAAGCTCCCGCAAACAGCATTGTGATAATGGCCAGATAATCTATTTTTTTTTCGTGATGTTGGTTGAAAGAAATAAAGAAAGAAAGACTTGCATTTATATAGCGCCTTTCACAACCACCGGACGTCCCAAAGCGCTTTACAGCCAATGAAGTACTTTTTTTTGAAGTGTAATCACTGTTGTAATGTGGGAAACGATAAATAATAGCCAGAACACCGGGAAGAACTCCCCAGCTCTTCTTTGAATAGTGCCCTGGGATCTTATACGTCCACCCGAGAGGGCAGACAGGGCCTCGGTTTAACATCTCATCCGAAAGACGGCACCTCCGACAGTGCAGCACTCCCTCAGCACTGCACTGGAGTGTCAGCCTGGATTATGTGCTGCAGTCCCTGCAGTGGGACTGTGAACCCACAGCCTGACCCAGAGGCGAGAGAGAGTGCTACCCACTGAGCCACGGCAGCACGGGCCATATTTTGGAATCAGCCCTCTTTGGATGGGGTGTAAATCGGGCAATATCAGATGGGCTGCCCGTTACACGTCCCACCAGATTTTGCTTTCCATTTGACTTTACTAGAATTAAAAATCAGGCGGGGTATATACTGGCCGACTGATCGACATCGCCCGTTTTACACCATCATCGATACAACCCTCCCTATTTTGAACTTGTGTCTCCAGGTATTGATAAATCCCCAGGCCCGGATGAAATGTATCCCAGACTGTTAAGAGAAGCAAGAGAGGAAGTAGCAGAGGCTCTGACCATCATTTTCCAATCCTCTCTGGCTGCAGGTGTGGTGCCAGAGGACTGGAGGACTGCTAACGTGGTACCGTTGTTTAAAAAGGGAGAAAGGGATAGACCGAGTAATTACAGGCCAGTCAGCCTAACTTCGGTGGTGGGAAAATTGTTGGAAAAAATTCTGAGGAACAGTATAAATAGTCATTTAGAAATGATGCGGAGATGCCGGTGTTGGACTGGGGTATTTAGAAAAGACACGGATTAATCAAGGATAGTCAGCAGGGATTTGTTAAGGGAAGGTCGTGTCTGACTAACTTGATTGAATTTTTTGAGGAGGTAACAAGGAGGGTAGATGAGGGTAGTGCGTTTGATGTAGTCTGTATGGACTTTAGCAAGGCTTTTGATAAGGTCCCACATGGCAGACTGGTCACGAAGTTAAAAGCCCATGGGATCCAGGGCAAAGTGTCAAGTTGAATCCAAAATTGGCTCAGTGGCAGGAAGCAGAGGGTAATGGTCGAAGTGTGTTTTTGTGACTGGAAAGCCGTTTCCAGTGGGGTTCCGCAGGGCTCAGTACTAGGTCCCTTGCTTTTTGTGGTATATATCAATGATTTGGAATTCAATGTAGGGGGCATGATTAAGAAGTTTGCAGATGATACAAAAGTTGGCCGTGTGGTTGATAGTGAGGAAGAAAGCTGCAGACTGCAGGAAGATATCAATGGGCTGGTCAGGTAGGCAGGAAAGTGGCAAATGGAATTCAATCCTGAGAAGTGTGAGGTAATGCATTTGGGAAGGGCTAACAAGGCAAAGGAATACACTATAAATGGTAGGATACTGAGAAGTGCAGAAGATCAGAGGGACCTTGGAGTGCATGTCCACAGATCCCTGAAGGTAGCAGGACAGGTAGATCAGGTGGTTAAGAAGGCACACGGGATACTTTCCTTTATTAGCCGAGGTGTAGATTATAAGAGCAGGGAGTTTATGCTTGAACTGTATAAAACACTAGTTAGGCCACAGCTAGAGTACTGCGTACAGTTCAGTTAACCCATTACAGGAAAGATGTGATTGCACTAGAGAGGGTGCAGAGGAGATTTACGAGGATGTTGCCTGGACTGGAGAATTTTAGCTATGAGGAAAGATTGGATAGGCTGAGGTTGTTTTCTTTGGAACAGAGGAGGCTGAGGGGAGATTTGATTGCGGTGTATAAAATTATGAGGGGCCTAGATAGAGTGGATAGGGAGGACCTATTTCCCTTAGCAGAAAGGTCAATAACCAGGGGGCATAGATTTAAAGTAATTGGTAGAAGGATTAGAGGGGATTTGAGGGGAAATTTCTTCACCCAGAGGGTGGTGGGGGTCTTGGATATTCACTTGAAGTGCCGTAACCTACAGGGCTACGGACCAAGAGCTGGAAAGTGGGATTAGGCTGGAGAGCTCTTTTTTGGCCAGCACAGACACGATTGTCTGAATGGCCTCCTTCTGTGCTGTAAATTTCTATGATTCTGTGAACCATTCACCACAATTTGCCTGAAGCAATTTTGTCAATTCTATTCATCATTTAAAAAATTTCAACTCATCACCGAGTCTCAAACCCCAGTTTCCTCGTAAATTAAGTAACAACAACTTGCATTTATATAGCGCCTTTAACGTAGTAAAACGTCCCAAGGCAGTTCACAGGAGCGATTATCAAACAAAATTTGTCACCGAGCCACATAAGGAGATATTAGGACAAGTGAGGTAGGTTTTAAAGAGGGTCTTAAAGGAGGGGAGAGAGATAGAGTGGCGGAGAGGTTTAGGGAGAGAATTCTAGGGCCTAGGCAGCTGAATGCTGATGCCTGGAGTGAACTCTGGGGTTCAACCATCCAAGCACATTAATTTGTGCCCTGTCCCTCCGAGAATGCAGCCCGCTGCCTGATTTGCCATTTTAACTGCTAAAGCTCGGGTCTGAAGATTCCATGGATTATACGGGATCGTTGGCTTTATAAATAGAGGCATAGAGTATAAAAACAAGGAAGTTATGGTAAACCTTTCTAATCATTGGTTAGGCTTCAGCTGGAGTATTGTATCCAATTTTGGATGCCACACTTTAAGAAGGATGTCAAGGCCTTAGAGAGGGTGCAGAGGAGATTTACTAGAATGGTTCCAGGGATGAGAAACTGGGGTTGTTCTCCTTAGAGCAGAGAAGGTTAAGAGGAGATTTAATAGAGGTGTTCAAAATTATGAGGGGTTTTGATAGAGTAGAGAGGGAGAAACTGTTTCTTTGGCCGGAGGGTTGGTAACCAGAGGACACAGATTTCAGATAATTGGCCAAAGAGCCAGAGGGGCGATGTGGAGAAATATTTTACGCAGCGAGTTGTTATGATCTGGAATGCGCTGCCTGAAAGGGTGGGGGAAGCAGATTGAATAATAACTTTCAAAAGAGTATTGGATAAATGGAAATTTCATAGAAATTTAGAATCATAGAAATATACAGCACAGAAGGAGGCCATTTCTACTTGAAAAGGAGAAATTCACAGGACTATGGGGAAAGAGCAGGGGGAGTGGGACTAATTGGAGAGCTCGTTCAAAGAGCCGGCACAGGCACGATGGGCCAAATGGCCTCCTCTGTGCTTCTATGAACCCACTCTAATCCCCAAATCTCCTTCTTGGTTAGCACCCTGTCAATAACAGGTGTGTTGGAATTGACCCAAGACTATCAGGTGGATAAGTTCAAGCAGCAATACCACTTCAGCAGACTGCCAGTGTGGGCATACTCCCAGAAGGCTGTGAGCCGAGACTGACTGGGTCATTCGACAAAAATACTTCTGTTGCTGCCTGTGCAGATTCCGTTGCAGTGACTCTGAGGTGGCGATCAGTAAAAGTTGCACTAGCGTGCAGAGGACTGAAATGTTATACTCCTGCAATGCTTGCACCACTCCACGAGGTTCGTGGCTGTAACGTGACTAAGTTTCAGTTTACCCACTTCTTGGCATCTTTAAATACTGTAGTGAAAGGAAATGAAATATTAAACCAGTTACTGTTGTACCAGACTTCTGTTCAAAGAATGAAGTCAGTTCAAGCTGCCCTTGTGGCTCGGGGGGGCTACATGCTCCGGCTGCTTTGACACTCAGCTGTGCGCTGGTCTCCTTCAGGGCAGGAATGGGACGGTCGTTGGCGTCAGTGCTCTGGTCCAGCAGAGGGAAAAGTCGGTCAGCGTTCCTGCTCCTTGCTGGGATACAGTTCCACAGGTGCTGTCCTGCCAGCTCACTGACACCGAGCCCTTGACCTGTCTTCACATGAGACCCGAGGCGGGAAGGCTCTGAGATGCTGGTGCCGGGGGATTGCCGCATAGCCCCGGCAGGAGGCTGCAGCCTGGGACGGTCTTTACATCATCCCGTCGATATCTCACTCCGGGCTCAGCTCATCAACCACCCTGGATTGCCCGGGAGTCTCGGGAAGTAAAGATTAATCTCCCCGCACACTGCCCGCGAGCAATACCCGGGAGATAAATCATAGAGCAATTAAAAACAATATTGGAGATGGGTTAAAAGATATCTGACTGACAGTCAAATCATCCAATCGGATCATGAAGAGTCTGCTCACTTTCCAATTGGCCTGGGAAGGCGGGGCTCCGCGAGGAAGGCCGTGTCAGGCGACCAATGGCGGGAGAGCGGGGCGGTTGGAGGCGGGCGGTCATGTGATGACACCTCCTGGAATATGTCCAATCAGAGTTGGTGACCCTACTCTGGGGGTGGGAGATGCTTCATGGGCTCGCCCACCTGACATTGATTACCACTTCAGGAGGCGTGTTTGGGGAGCGTTCCCGGGCTCACTGGGTAATTCCGGCAGGCCCAACATCTCACAGGTTCCATTCCAGGCCTACACCTGCTGAGACCAGATATAGGTCCCATTTTGGGCCTTAAGAAGGCCTCAACAATGCAGGAAGGAAAGTTACTCGATCTCTGGAAGGCTGACCCCTTTCTCCTCCCTCAGAGATGTAGAAACATTACATGGCTGTTTTCCTTTGGCCTTGTCAGAGTGTCAGAATGGCAGGGTGGCACGGTGCCGGCTCCCAGGGGCTGGTGCCTCTGCTGTACCTCCGCAGGCACAAGGCACCAACCCCAAGTATTTAAATGAGAATACTGCCACACCACAAGACCCTGCTGCATCATCGAAAGAGGCAGAGAGCCGGAAGGACATTACCTCCACTAGGCCAGGCCAGGCCTACCTCCACCTTTCACCAGGCCGTACTTGGGAGCAGCGTTGGGGGTGGGTGGGGGGGGGGGGGGGGGCGGACATCAGGAACCTCCCCCAGGAACCCGGCGCCGCCCCTGTGGAAGGACAATCCACATTGAGGATGGAGGCTTCACTACCACAACCTCCTCCCGTTTCTGCCATTATCCCATCCCGTGTGGGGCAGGATTGCAGAGGAGAATCTAGGCCCAAGTGTCTGCCAGCTGTGTAATCATGGGGGCCAAGCTCTGGAAAGAGCACCAAGCTATTTAATTATAGGAGCCAAGCCATGTAATGATGGGACCCAAGCTATTCAACCATGAGGGCCAGCTACACAATGGGGATCAAGTTATTTAATCTGGTGGGGGCGGGGGTGGGGTGGGGCGGGGGAGGGACTCTGAGGCAAATGTAAAAGATCCGTGGAACTATTTTGAAGTAGAGCGGGGAGTTCTCCCCGGTGTCCTGGGGCCGATAGTCATTCCTCAACCAACATCACTAAAACTGATTCTCTGGTCATTATCTCATTGCTGTTTGTGGGAGCTTGCTGTGCGCACATTGGCTGCCGCGTTTTCCACATTACAACAGTGACTGCACTTCCAAAAGTACTTCATTGGCTGTAAAGCGCTTTGAGACTTCCCGAGGTTATGAAAGGCGCTGTAGAAAGGCAAGTCCTTTCTTTTTCATGAGATAATCAATTCAGCCAAACTATTTAATCACAGAATCCCCACAGTGCAGATAGAGGCCATTTCGGCCCATCAAGCCTGCACCGACACATATCCCACCCTATCCCCACGTATTTAATCCCCCTAACACTAAGGGTCAATTTATCATAGCCAAATCAACCTAACCCGCACATCTTTAGACTGTGGGAGGAAACCGGAGCACCCGGAGAAAACCCACGCAGACACGGGGAGAATGTGCAAACTCCACACAGACAGTCACCCAAGGCCGGATTCGAACCCGGGTCCCTGGCGCTGTGAGGCAATAGTGCTAACCACTATGCCACCGTGCTACCTGGGAGCCTAGCTATTTAGGAATAAAACATAAGAAATAGGAGCAGGAGTCGGCCATTCGGCCGCTCGAGCCTGCTCTGCCATTCAATAAGATCATGGCTGATCTTCAACCTCATCTCCACTTTCCTGCGCTATCCCCACATCCCTTGATTCCCTTAATATCCAAAGGGAATCGGGGCCAAGCCAGGATAACGTTCCCAGCTAGCTCACTAGAGCGTTGTGAGATGTCCGTCCCAAGGGCCGATGCAATCCTCTGACCATTTTTTTTGCAGGAACTCAAGGCTAAGATTCTGATAAAAGGGAAGAAGTTCGATGGCTCCGGGCCCGCGCCAGAGCCGGAGGAAGCGGCCGAGGACTATGAAGACGAGAATGTGCAAAATGGAGAGAAAAGCAGAAAGGTAAACAGATGTTTGGGGCAGGGCGCCAGCTGTGCAAGCTGTGGGTAATAGAAGAGAAAATCCAGCGGGGTGTAAAGCACGCGGCCGATTTGCTATTGCCCGTTTCGCGGGAGGTGGAGTTCATCCCCACTCACTGTCTTGTCACTTTCTCTCTGAGGTTTCTGCAGTATTGGTTAATTCTGATGGACATCCCAGTACTGTGTTGGGTGCAGCCGTATCGTAATACGAGATCCTAATGAGGCATGCCCCAGGTTACGAACAGCCCATTATTCTCCCAAGCAAACCATGACATTGGGTTGGACAGATTGCCATGTGCAGTGTGTCCTTACTCACCCCGTATATAACTGCTGGCTGGGGGGAATGCGATCGAGAAAATAACTGAGAGAAGCAGGGAGGGTGTACGTCATAAGCCTACAGCTTCTTCCTCACCAGTCTGGGACTGTCCTCCCATCACTGATCAATTGATAATCATATTCACAGCACGTGAGTGTTTCTGTGAATGTGCGTGTGAATAGGAGTTCATGTGTGTTGTATGTGTGTTGTATGTGTGCAGGCACATACAAAAGTAAGGTAGAAAGAACCTGAATTTATATAGCGCCTTTCACACTCTCAGGAAGGACCAATGCACGTTACAGCCAATTAAATGATTTTTGGAGTGGAGTCACTGTTGTAATGTCGGAAACACGGCAGCCAATTTGTGCACAGCAAGCTCCCACAAACAGCAGTGAGATAAATGACCGGATAACCTGTTTTAGTGATGTTGGTTGTGGGACAAATATTGGCCCCAGGACACCGGGGGAGAACTCCCCCTGCTCATCTACAAAATAGTGCCATGGGATCTTTTACTGTCCACCTGAGAGGGCAGACGGGGCCTCGGTTTAACATCTCATCTGAAATACGGCACCTCTGACAGTACAGCACTCCCTCAGCACTGCACTGGAGTGCCAGCCTAGATTTTGTGCTCATTTCGCTGGAGTGGGACTTGAACCCACAACCTTCTGACTCAGAGGTGAGAGAGAGAGAGTGCTGCCCACTGAGCCACGGCTGACTCTGTAAGGGTGGGTGGTGGGAAAAACAATCGAGTAATGGATTGTTGGGGCTTGTGTTCAATTCCTACATCTTTTGAGATCTTTCTGTCTATGGACAAGTGACCCAGCCCGAGCCCCTCCCTCTGCCTGCCTCAGTCTGCACTGTTCCCGGATCTGAGACAGTGCAATGACGCTGGCCCTTTAAATAGCTCTAGACTATAACAGTGCTATAAATGAGCGGCTCCGGCTCCGCCTGTGGAAACATTGATATTAAGTGGGGCGTTGGTCTTTAGCAGGCTGTTCTCTCGTGTTTGCTGTTCCAACACCATTTACTGTTTTCCTGCTTTGATTCCCCTTCGCAGAGTCCGGCTTCCCCGGGACCAGCGGACAACAAACAGGTTTGTCATTTCCTGCATTCCCGCAAGGACCCAGTCCCGCACGTCCACCACACTGGGGGCAAATAATTCTATCACCTGCATCAGTGTCAGCCTGCGACCCATGGCTGTCCCTGCACCCTAACCCACAGCATTGCTGTAAACCTACCGCCACCCGGTGGATAACGTCGCTACTGCACTAACCCCAGCCCGAGAACAACGAGGATGCCCAGCTTTTGCCAATCCAGCTACCGTACACGACCCACGTCTTCCAGTTCACCCTCTCTCTTGAACACTTACCTGCATTTGCAATGTTCAAACACTGGTTCGATGCTTTGACTGTTGACATACTTTGTATCAAACAGCAAAAATAAAGGATTCAAAACAGAAAATGCTGGAAACACTCAGCAGGTCAGACAGTGGCCCGTAGTTTCCGATCGCAGGGCTCCCGCGGGCGGAGGCCTGCGATCTGGAAAAATCTACGCCCTTACCTGAGGGCTCCCGGGACGCGCACGCTTCCACTGCTGGGCCTCTCCAAACTCCAAGTGTGCAGGGCCCACGTATCCCAGAGGCGCAGGTAGTTCGCAGCGTCCCTGGGATCACGTGGGCCATGGGGAGCCAATCACAGAAGGGAATCTCCCTTCACACACTTGACAGGAAGACCTGTCAAATATATGAATGGAGATCACCCCAAAAACATAGTTAAACTTTAAATAAAACATTTTTTAAATCACATTTTTAAAATAACTTGAAATTACAATAAATTAAGTATTTTAAGCAAAAATTAAATTTTTTGAAAAAAATAATTAAAGTTTTTTACAGGGCTAAAAATAAACTTACCTTTTTTAAAGTATTTTTAAATGATAAATCAGTGAAAAAATATGTTTTCTTCTACTTTTTTCAACTCTTATCCTGGTAAAAGCAGGCATAAGAATTGTAAGGGTTTTCTGCGGGCGGAGGGTCTCCAGAAAGCGGAACTATCCGCCCGCAGAGGCCCTTCTCCAGGGCAGCCGGAGGATCTATCAAGACCATTCTTGACAGATTGGAAATGCTGGTTTTCAGCGCATGCGCAGTGCATGCCTGAAACCGGCATTTCCGATGTCCCTATGGGTGGGTACACAGCGCGTACACACCCGCAGGGATCGTAATATCTGGGCCAGTGCCTGTGGAGAGAGAAAGAGTGTTAACATTTCAGGTGGGGTGGGGCAGGTTCTGAACCAGCCCCTGAATCCCCAGCACATCTGCTGCATGTTCGATATTTGATTTTGTCTTCACCTTCAAAATGGTGCGGTGAAATGAAGGACGTGGCTTGTGGTGAATCCTGGGCCTCGTCCAGTCTGTGCTGCGTGACATTGGAGCCCTGACCCACTGAACAATCATCACAATTCAAAATCAGTCACTGCTTGGCCAGAGACAGTTAGCTCCTTACCCTGCGACTGAAACAAAGTGGATTGAGAAAGAACTTGCATTTATAGCGTGCTTTATTGAATCTCCCGGGATTTCCCAGAGTGTTTCACCGACATTGAGTTACTCTGACGCACAGCTGCTGAATTAATTGGGACCTAAAAAGAAAGTCAATACTATAACTACTAAGATCTTGTAGTGACACGGTGAGATAGTCGTAAATGAATGCTTAATGTCTCTGTAAAAATAGCAGAGAAAGAGGTTTCATCCCGAGTAGATTAAGCCTATATTCTTTGGCATTTAGAAGAATGAGAGGTGATCTCATTGAAACATTCAAGATTCTGAGGGGGTTTGACAGGGTAGATGCTGAGAGGTTGTTTCCCCTGGCTGGAGCGTCTAGAACCAGGGGTCATAGTCTCAGGATAAGGGGTCGGCCATTTAAGACTGAGATGAGGAGGAATTTCTCACTCAGAGGGTGGTGAATCTTTGGAATTCTCTACCCCAGAGGGCTGTGAATGCTGAGTCCTTGAGTATATTCAAGGCTGAGATCGATAGAGTTTTGGACTCTAGGGGAATCAAGGGATATGGGGATCAGGGCGGGAAAGTGGAGTTGATGTAAAAGTTCAGCCATGATCTCATTGAATGGCGGAGCAGGCTCGAGGGGCCGAATGGCCGACTCCTGCTCTTAATTCTTCTGTTCTTCTGTTCTTATGACACGTTCATAAGCTGTAATTTTTAAAGCCTAAATATTTCTGGAATTTGGGCAGCGTGTAGTCACAAGGGGAAGTGCTAACAGTGGCCCAGAAGGGCCGAGCTTTGCTCCCTCCTCTGTGCTAAGTTAGCTGATCTCAGAGAGACAGTACAGTTGGCCTCAGTGTCCCTGCGCTGGGGAGGGGGGACAATCAGCCAGGTCGCCTGACCTGATCACTAGCCATTGACCCGCTGGACAGTGTTCATGTGTGAGTGTGAATGGGACGGGATCTGACTCACTGTTCTGCAGCCCGTAGTTGAATAACCAGCAGACACTGACTATCCAGGCTGTCTTGTGAAGAATGGCCATTTGAGCAAGGTTTCGGCGGACTCCCAGTGTACAGGAGACAAGAAGAGCAAAACTGAGGAGTAAATTCAACCAGCAGAGACTGAAAGCGGGAGATTTAATAGAGGTGTTCAAAATGATGAATGATTTTGATAGAGTAGAGAGAGAGAAACTGTTTGCAGTGGCAGCATGATCGGTCACCAGAGGACACAGATTGAAGGTGATTGTCAAAAGAACCAGAGGGGAGATGAGGAGAATTGTTGTGATCTGGAATGCGCTGCCTGAAAGGGCGGTGGAAGCAGATTCAATAGTAACTTTCAAAAGGGAATTGGATAAATACTTGAAAAGGAGAAAGTTGCAGGACTATAGGGAAAAGAGCAGGAGAGTGGGACTAATTGGAGAGCTCGACCAAAGAGCCGGCACTGCACGATGGGCTGAAAGGCCTCGTTCTGTGCTGTATGATTCTATTATTGTATGATTCAGTCACTCTAGCAAAATATTCAATCACATGTCAGAGCTGATGGACACTCACACCGTCACACCACACCTCCCATCAGAAGGGACTTAAACTGCAAACCGTTCAATAAAATCCATTGGATCAGCCTCGGTCTGATTTTATTTCCCAGCTTGCCATGATTGCTGGCTCTGGGACTGGGCAGCGCTGGGCGTCAGTGATCTGTTGGGTATCAGGAATCTGCTGGGGCATCAGGGATCTCCTGGGTGTCAGGAATCTGCTGGGTGTCAGGGATCTCCTGGGTATCAGGGATCTGGTGGGAGTCAGGGATCTCGTGGGTATCAGGGATCTCATGGGAGTCAGGGATCTGCTGAGTGTCAGGGATCTGCTGGGTGTCAGGATCTGCTAAGTGCCAGGATCTGCTGGGTGCCAGGATCTGCTGGGTGTCAGAGATCTGCTGGGTGTCAGGGATCTGGTGGAAGTCATGGATCTCCTGGGTGTCAGGGATCTGCTGAGTGTCAGGGATCTGCTGGGTGCCAGGATCTGCTGGGTGTCAGGGATTTTGTGGGAGTCAGGGATCTAGTGGGAGTCAGGGATCTGCTGGGTGTCAGGGATCTGCTGAGTGTCAGGGATCTGCTCCATGTCAGGATCTGCTGGGTGCCAGGATCTACTGGGTGCCGAGAATCTGCTGGATGCCAGGATCTGCTGGGAGTCAGGATCTGTTGGGTGTCAGGGATCTGCTGGGTGCCAGGGATCTGCTGGGTGTCAGGATCTGCTGGGAGTCAGGATCTGTTGGGTGTCAGGGATCTGCTGGGTGCCAGGGATCTGCTGGGTGTCAGGATCTGCTGGGTGTCAGGGATCTGCTGGGTGTCAGGGTTCTGCTGGGTGTCAGGGATCTGCTGGGTGTCAGGGATCTACGTGGTGTCAGGGATCTGCTTGGTGCCAGGATCAGCTGGATGCCAGGATCTGCTGGGAGTCAGGATCTGCTGGGTGTCAGGGATCTGCTGGGTGTCAGGATCTGCTGGGTGTCAGGGATCTGCTGGGTGTCAGGGATCTACTGGGTGTCAGGGATCTGCCTGGTGTCAGGATCTGCTGGATGTCAGGATCTGTTGGGTGTCAGGGATCTGCTGGGTGTCAGGGATCTGCTGGGTGTCAGGGTTCTGCTGGGTGTCAGGGATCTGCTGGGTGTCAGGAATCTGCTGGGTGTCAGGATCTGCTGGGTGTCAGGGATCTGCTGGGTGTCAGGATCTGCTGGGTGTCAGGGATCTGCTGGGTGTCAGGGATCTACTGGTTGTCAGGGATCTGCCTGGTGTCAGGATCTGCTGGGTGTCAGGGATCTGCTGGGTGTCAGGGATCTGCTGGGTGTCAGGGATCTGCTGGGTGTCAGGGTTCTGCTGGGTGTCAGGGATCTGCTGGGTGTCAGGGATCTGCTGGATGTCAGGATCTGCTGGGTGTCAGGGTTCTGCTGGGTGTCAGGGATCTGCTGGGTGTCAGGGTTCTGCTGGGTGTCAGGGATCTGCTGGGTGTCAGGGATCTGCTGGGTGTCAGGGATCTGCTGGGTGTCAGGGATCTGCTGGGTGTCAGGGATCTGCTGGGTGTCAGGGTTCTGCTGGGTGTCAGGGATCTGCTGGGTGTCAGGGTTCTGCTGGGTGTCAGGGATCTGCTGGGTGTCAGGGATCTGCTTGATCTAACTGACCATGCCATGATTTTGCAGGAGGAGGTGAAGGAGCTGTCGAAGGAACTGTCCGAGCTCGTGGTTTACTGCAAGGCCGTCCATTTCCGCAACTTCCAGTACGCCTGGACTAAGGGGTGTGTCTGTGAGCTCTCGTCCTTCTCTGAGAACAAAGCAAAGAAACTCATCAGTGAGTCAGGTGAGGCCAAACCACCACCGCAATCTCCATTAACTTCCATGTCCTGGGGTTTTAAGTGCCTGAGCCTTCCCTGGTCAATGTTCTTGACAGGCCTGTGATCCAGGGACCATTGTCAGAAACTCTGCATCCCAGTGCGAGGCACTCATCCAAAAGAAAGAAAAAAATGTAGGAAACACGGCAGCCAATTTGTGCACAGCAAGCTCCCACAAACTGCAATGTGATAATGAGCAGGTAATCTGTTTTAATGATGTTGGTTAAGGGATAAATATTGGCCAGAACACCAGGCAGAACTTCCCTGCTCTTCTTCGAAATAGTGCCATGGGATCTTTTACTGCCATCTGAGAGGGCAGATGGGGCCTCGGTTTAACGTCTTATCTCTGGAGTGGGACTATGAACCTGCACCTGTTCTGACTCATAGGTGAGAGTGCTACCCACTGTCCCACAGCTAACACTGTTGTAAGTTAACCAGTTCACAACCAGTTTCAGGGCTGGTCAACCAGTAATTCTCAGTAAGGAAACACTGACTGTAAATCTCCAGTCAGTGACTGGTGTATTTAAATCCTGTGTGTGTCTTGCTTTTGTGCAGACATACATTCTCTAACAATACCCTGCTCCTATCCACGTTGGAACTGGGCTAACAGTAGGGTCCCTACTGCATCTGCCTGAGGAATAAAGGAAAATGTAGTATTCCCTTTGAGGGCTGTTGAGACTGTATGTCCCAGGTCAAAGGCGTTGTATACCTTTACTCTTTGTAAACTGCACCGTGTCATTCACATCCTAACAGCCGGTTTCAGACGCTCTGGGCTGAGAGTAATGGCGAATTGGGATGGGTCAAATGCATACAGAAGTTTTTCGATCAAAACTGAAATTCGTTTGGCACCAGCTGGTTAATTAATATTCACATTTATCCATGGACACAATGAATCAGCTCAGCTATTGATCTGCGATCGGTGCTTTATTAGCTGACCTTAGCCGGGGCATCACTGGATGTGTTGGAGGGTACGGTAGTGTGGTGGTTATGTTACTGAACTAGTAATCCAAAGGCCTGGATAACATTCCATTGAACATTGCCCCCTAACGGCAGCTTATCATTTTTAAACTTGCTACAGCACAGAAGCTTGACACTGTAAAACCAACATGTCCTGGGTGCACTGTGGAGAGATCTAGGGGTAGATTGTCACCTTCACCGCCTGGCCTGTGAGCGGGCGGAGCGATCGCCCACCCTTTACAGAGCGACCGACTTTCATTCCAGTGACTTTTTGTTTATTCGTTCATGGGATGTGGGCGTCGCTTGCAAGGCCAGCATTTATTGCCCATCCCTAGTTGCCCTTGAGAAGGTGGTGGTGAGCCGCCTTCTTGAACCGCTGCAGTCCGTGTGGTGAAGGTACTCCCACAGTGCTGTTAGGGAGGGAGTTCCAGGATTTTGACCCAGCGACGATGAAGGATCGGCGATATATTTCCAAGTCAGGATGGTGTGTGACTTGGAGAGGAACTTGGAGGTGGTGGTGTTCCGATGCGCCTGCTGCCCTTGTCCTAGGTGGAAGAGGTCGCGGGTTTGGGAGGTGCTGCCGAAGAAGCCTTGGTGAGTTGCTGCAGTGCATCTTGTAGATGGTACACACTGCAGTCACGGTACGCCGGTGGTGGAGGGAGTGAATGTTTAAGGTGGTGGATGGGGTGCCAATCAAGCAGACTGCTTTGTCCTGGATGGTGTCAAGCTTCTTGAGTGTTGTTGGAGCTGCACTCATCCAGGCAACAACAACAACAACTTGTATTTATATAACACCTTTAATGTAGTAAAACGTCCCAAGGCGCTGCACAGGAGTATTATAAGACAAAAAATTTGACACCAAGCCATATAAGGAGAAATTAGGGCAGGTGACCAAAAGCTTGGTCAAAGAGGTAGGTATTAAGGAGCGTCTTAAAGGAGGAAAGACAGGTAGCGAGATGGAGGTTTAGGCAGGGAATTCCAGAGCTTAGGGCCGAGGCAACAGAAGGCACGGCCACCAATGGTTGAGCGATTATAATCAGGGATGATCAGGAGGGCAGAATTAGAGGAGCGCAGATATCTCGGGGGGTTGTGGGTCTGAAGGAGATTACAGAGATAGGGAGGGGCGAGGCCATGGAGGGATTTGAAAACAAGGATGAGAATTTTGAAATCAAGGCTCTGCTTAACCGGGTGCCAATGTAGGTCAGCGAGCACAGGGGTGATGGGAGAACGGGACTTGGTGCGAGTTAGGACACGGGCAGTCGAGCTTTGGATGACCTCAAGTTTACGTAGGGTAGAATGTGGGAGGCCAGCCAGGAGTGCATTGGAATAGTCAAGTGTAGAGGTAACAAAGGCACACTCCTGGCTTGTGGCTTGTAGATGGTGGAAAGGCTTTGGGGAGTCAGGAGGTGAGACACTCACCACAGAATACCTAGTCTCTGACTTGCTCTTGTTGCCACAGTATTGATGTGGCTGGTCCAGTTAAGTTTCTGGTCAATGGTGATCCCCAAGATTTTGGTGGTGGGGTGTTCAGCGATGGTAATGCCATTGAATGTCAAGGGGAGGTGGTTAGACTCTCGCTTGTTGGAGATAGTCATTGCCTGACACTTCTGTGATGTAAATGTTACCTGCCACTTATCAGCCCAAGCCTGAATGTCTTCCAGGCCTTGCTGCATGTGGGCATGTACAGCTTCATTATCTGTGGAGTTGTGAATGGCGCTGAACACTGTGCAATCATCAGCGAACATCTCCACTTCTGACTTTATGATGGAGGGAAGGTCATTGATGAAGCAGCTGAAGATGGTTGGGCCTAGGACACTGCCCTGAGGAACTCCTGCAGCGATGTCCTGGGGCTGTGATGATTGACCTCCCGCCACCACAACCATCTTCCTTTGTGCTAGGTATGACTCCAGCCAGTGGAGAGTTTTCCCCCTGATTCCCATTGACTTCAATTTTACTAGGGCTCCTTGATGCCACACTCGGTGAAATGCTGCCTTGATGTCAAGGGCAGTCACTCTCACCTCACCTCTGGAATTCAGCTCCTTTGTCCATGTTTGGACCAAGGCTGTAATGAGGTCTGGAGCTGAGTGGTCCTGGCAGAACCCAAACTGAGCATCAGTGAGCAGGTTATTGGTGAGTAAGTGCTGCTTGATAGCACTGTCGACGACACCTTCCATCACTTTGCTGATGATTGAGAGTAGACTGATGGGGTGGTAATTGGCCGGGTTGGATTTGTCCTGCTCTTTGTGGACAGGACATACCTGGGCAGTTTTCCACAGTGTTGGATAGATGACAGTGTGGTAGCTGTACTGGAACAGCTTGGCTAGAGGTGCGGCTTGTTCTGGAGCACAAGTCTTCAGCACGATAGCCGGGATATTGTTGGGGCCCATAGTCTTTGCTGTATCCAGTGCGCTCAGCCGTTTCTTGATATCACATGGAGTGAATCGAATTGGCTGAAGACTGGCTTCTGTGATGGTGGGGACCTCAGGAGGAGGCTGAGATGGATCATCCACTCAGCACTTTTGACTGAAGATGTTTGCAAATGCTTCAGCCTTGTCTTTTGCACTCACGTGCTGGGCTCCACCATCATTGTGGATGGAGATATTCATGGAGCCTCCTCCTCCTCCCTGTTAATTGTTTAATTGTCCACCACCATTCACGACTGGATGTGGCAGGACCGCAGAGCTTTGATCTGACCTATTGGTTGTGGGATCGCTTAGCTCTGTCTGTAGCATGCTGCTTCTGCTGTCTTCATTTTTAGGTACGCCTGGTGCTGCTCCTGGCATGCTCTTCTACACTCCTTATTGAACCAGGGTTGGTCCCCTGGCTTAATGGTAATGGTAGAGTGAGGGATATGCCGGGCCATGAGGTTACAGATTGTGGTGGAATACAATTCTGCTGCTGCTGATGGCCCACAGTGCCTCATGGATGCCCAGTTTTGAGCTGCTAGATCTGTTCTGAATCTATCCTATTTAGTATGGAATAAAGATCAAGTTGGTTTAATAATGTGGTGGGTGGGTTGTCGCATCTGCCAGATTACAGCCCAAGCTGTGAAGGTGAAATCTACTCCATACAATCAGATCTGGGGGTCCAAACAATTGCCTCCCATTACTGATCATTCCCACTATAATTGGACTCAACAATCCAAATATTGAATTTCAAGTCTAAAAGGAATTAACTTAACACCAATAATCGACTTCCTATTGTTCTTAGATGGTTAATCCTAATACATTTCATCTCTCCATCCAGTGGGCTGCTCAGCCTCTCCATCCAATGAGCTGTCAGCCTCTCCGTCCAATGGGCTGTCAGCCTCTCCATCCAATGGGCTGTCAGCCTCTCCATCCAATAGGCTGTCAACCTCTCCATCCAATGGGCTGTCAGCCTCTCTATCCAATGGGCTGTCAGCCTCTCCATCCAATGGGCTGTCAGCCTCTCCATCCAATGGGCTGTCAGCCTCTCCATCCAATGGGCTGTCAGCCTCTCCATCCAATGGGCTGTCAGCCTCTCCATCCAATGGGCTGCTCAGCCTCTCTGTCCAATGGGCTGTCAGCCTCTCCATCCAATGCATTGCTCAGTGTTTACTCCCCGGTACATGTTTTACTCTCCTCCATCATAGGCTGCTCAGCCTCTCCACCCAGATGTAATGGTTAATCGGTCCTTGCCGACACTCTGCTCAGCCTCCCTCCCCAGTGAGCTGCTCGACACTCCAAATAGTTTGGAGAAACCAGGGATCTGATCACAGCTCGACTATGGACCACAAACTGACAACAATGGCGTTCCATGCAGAATGTCGAGGAATAGAGCTCAATGCGGCCTCGGTGACATCATCCTACCCGCAACACATTGCAGCAAAGAAGGGGAATGGCAGCCGTGGGTGGTAAATAAACGGAGTATTGCTGCACATGCCTCAGAACATGGCTTCACCCTGAGAATTGATTCATCCTTTTTTTTGTTCCCCTCTAAGGATTATTTCCTTTTCTTTTTCAGGGAACCCCTTCGTTTGTTACAACACTATGCAGCTGTCCAGGATCTATCCCACAGGCTCCCGAGTCGACTCTTCCAACTACAACCCTCAGGAGATGTGGAACGGTGGCTGTCAACTGGGTCAGACTCTCTCACACCTGCCCGTGTAACGCGTGGGATTAAAGCCAGACTTTACTCAGATTAAAATGAAGATTTTGGGGGTTTAGCTATGCTAGATAACGAACTTAACCTTAGAAAATAAGTGACATGCATTAAATGAGAACACATAATAATGTACGCTGGACTGCACTGGCAAATCAGAATTTGCCCAATTTAGATTAATTCATAAATCTGGCCGAGTATTTGATTGAATGAATGAGATTTCAAGGTGTTTTCAGGGGTTGGGTTATTGAATATTAGGTACACAGGAACAGGAGGAGGCCATTCAGCCCCTCGAGCCCTGTTACACAGGAACAGGAGGAGGCCATTCAGCCCCTCGAGCCTGTTACACAGGAACAGGAGGAGGCCATTCAGCCCCTCGAGCCTGTTACACAGGAACAGGAGGAGGCCATTCAGCCCCTCGAGCCTGTTACACAGGAACAGGAGGAGGCCATTCAGCCCCTTGAGCCTGTTACACAGGAACAGGAGGAGGCCATTCAGCCCCTCGAGCCTGTTACACAGGAACAGGAGGAGGCCATTCAGCCCCTTGAGCCTGTTACACAGGAACAGGAGGAGGCCATTCAGCCCCTCGAGCCTGTTACATAAGAACAGGAGGAGGCCATTCAGCCCCTCGAGCCTGTTACACAGGAACAGGAGGAGGCCATTCAGCCCCTCGAGCCTGTTCCACCATTGAATGAGATCATGGGCTGATCAAGTATCCTAACTCCATCCACCCGCCTTGGCTCCATATCCCTTAATACCCTTGACTAGCAAAAATCTATCGATCTCAGATTTAAAATTATTAGTTGAGCGAGCATCTACTGCTTTTTGTGGGAAGAGTTCCACACTTCTACCCCCCTTTGAGTGAAGAAGTGTTTCCTAACGTCTCTCCTGAATGACCTGGCTCGGATTTTAAGCTGATGTCCCCTTGCCCCAGACTTCCCACCAGTGGAAAAAGTTTCTCTCTATCTCCCTTATCAATTCCTTACAAAATCCTAAAAACCTCAATCAGATCACCCCTTAACCTTCGATATTCCAAGGACTACAAGCCTAGTTTATGAAATCTCTCTTTGGTTGTTGATCAATTCCATTTTTGTTCATTGATATAATTTTTATTTTCATCCAGTGGCCCTGAATTTCCAGAAGCCCGGAACGGAGATGGATCTAAACAAAGGGAAGTTTCGACAGAATGGTCGGTCTGGCTACATCCTGAAGCCCAGTTTCATGAGGAACAAGTCCAATATGTTTGACCCTGCAAGAGCAAAGCCAGGAGCAGGCCTCAACAGGATGCAGCTCATCATCGATGTAAACCTATTTCAGTTTTTGTTTCCTTAAACCCAGAGCTGTGTGTGTGTTTGGGGCAACTGAAAATCCAGGATAAAATCAAACTCCGATAAGTTCAGCTTAGCATGCTTGGGAAGAAGAGGTGACTTTGGACCTCTGGTTCCCAAAGCTCTCCAGCACTGGGGTTTCCCTCGCCTCATGTCTGGGTCTGTTGTGGACTGATTGATAGAGATTGATCGCTGTGTGACATGAATCTTGTCATTCATGTATGAAATAATACTGGGCGGCCTGCTGGTGGCGCTGTCCAGGGAGAGTATAAATACTCGGGCATGGGCCCAGCTTGCTCAGGACATTCCTCAACAGGAACTAGTAAAGGACACAACTAGACCACCATGTTGAAAAACAGTTGATTAAAGCTTTGTTTAACGCTTAGACCAAGTGACTAGTAGTTTTCTTACATCACTGTGATTAGTCAACAATTCCATTATCCTTGTATCATGCGACTACCAAGTTGGTAGAAGATGAACTAGATGGACCGTGGTCTTTTTTCATCTAGCAATTCCTCTGTTCCTATGTTTGAATCTCTTTACTAACGATGGATTTTGTGCTTTTGGGAGTGGAACTATGAAGCTCATTACTATCGAGTTCTATTCGGGAAATAGCAGTTTTATGGATTAGCTCGATGATTGATTGTTGGAATTGGGTTGGATTAAATCAAAACACACATAGCTGGAGGACCTCCTGTTCACATTGTTTATACCAAAATGGTAAATATGTATAAAGAACACTTGGACAATTTCAATCTCAATAGGCCTTAATATCTTGTTCAATGTTGCTGCATCATCTCTATGTCCATTACAGGAAATCATGAGAACAATTACATTAACAGTATTCTGTTCATGGGCTTGGAGAGTATCAGGAAATATTCCAAATCCGTGTTCCTAACATGGAGCTTCACCCAACAGGAGCACTGACTGAAATTCCAGGCGTGCAGCACCTTGCCCCATGATATTCTATCGTCAATGGAAATTTAAATCGGGAGAGATGTATAATGGGCAGTTGATTAAATATTGCCTGTCACCCAAAGTCAAAATGACATCCTTATTTCAGTGTAACAACAATGGACCCTTCACTCCAATAGGACATGATAATGGGACCAATCACTGTAATACAGTAAAAACTGTAACATTACCATGGGTCACTTCACTTCAATATGACACTACAATAGGACAGTAAATAGACAATATAATAGAGAAATGTATCTCACATTGATTAAACCAATCCTATCTCTATAAACTTGCTCAGCGCCCAATGCCTGGGATATCTCAGGACTGGCTCTGTGTCTGATTATCATATTGTTCTCAGTCCGTCTGTGCCTAATTGCTCAATCTCCATCTCAGCATTCTTGCTCCCTCATTGCCATGTTCCCTGATGAAGCCTCTGCTATTCCCCATCCTGATAAAATTCCCATGTTTTCTCCATCCCTTGATAAAGTGCCCCCTCTCCAGTACCAGGATGTCATAGAGTCATAGAGTTATACAGCACAGAAAGAGGCCCTTCGGCCCATCGTGTCCGTGCTGGCCATCAAGCCCTGTCTATTCTAATCCCATTTTCCAGCACTTGGTCCGTAGCCTTGTATGCTATGGTGTTTCAAGTGCTCATCTAAATGCTTCTTGAATGTTGTGAGGGTTCCTGCCTCTACCACCCTTTCAGGCAGTGAGTTCCAGATTCCAACCACCCTCTGGGTGAAAAAGCTTTTCCGCAAATCCCCTCTAAACCTCCTGCCCCTTACCTTGAAACTATGCCCCCTGGTTATTGACCCCTCTACTAAGGGGAAAAGTTCCTTTCTATCTACCCTATCTATGCCCCTCATAATTTTGTACACCTCAATCAGGTCCCCCCTCAGCCTTCTCTGCTCTAAGGAAAACAACCCCAGCCTGTCCAGTCTCTCTTCATAGCTGAAACGCTCCAGCCCAGGTAACACCCTGGTGAATCTCCTCTGCACCCTCTCCAATGCAATCACATCCTTCCTATAGTGTGGCGACCAGAACTGCACACAGTATTCCAGCTGTGGCCTAACTAGCGTTTTGTCCAGCTCCATCATAACCTCCCTGCTCTTATATTCTATGACTCGGCTAATGAAGGCAAGTATCCCATATGCCTTTTTAACCACCTTATCTACCTGTCCTGCTGCCTTCAGGGATCTATGTACATGCACACCAAGGTCCCTCTGATCCTCTGTCCTTCCTAGGGTCCTACGTTCATTGTGTATTCCCTTGCCTTGTTAGTCCTCCCAAAATGCCTCACCTCACACTTTTCAGGGTTAAATTCCATTTGCCACTGTTCTGCCCATCTGACCAACCCGTCTATATCGTCCTATAGCCTGAGGCTTCCCCCCTCGCTATTTACCACTCCACCAATTTTCGTGTCATCTGCAAACTTACTAATCATACCTCCTACATTCATATCTAAATCATTACTGTACACTACAAACAGCAAAGGACCCAGCACTTATCCCTGCGGTACACCACTGGACACAGGC
The DNA here is from genome assembly GCA_030390025.1 of Squalus acanthias. NCBI lineage: Eukaryota > Metazoa > Chordata > Chondrichthyes > Squaliformes > Squalidae > Squalus > Squalus acanthias. The sequence goes on along the minus strand of CM059437.1, from coordinate 41,906,502 downwards.
TTCCAGTCACAAAAACAACCTTTGACCATCACCCTCTGCCTCCTGCCACTAAGCCAATTTTGGATCCAATGTGCCAAATTGCCCTGGATCCCATGAGCTCTTATCTTCTTGACCAGTCTCCCATGCGGGACTTTGTCACAAGCCTTACTGAAGTCCATGTAGACTACATCAACTGCACTACCCTCATCCACACACCTGGTCACCCCCTCGAAAAATTCAGTCAAATTGGTTAGACATGATCTCCCCCTGACAAAGCCATGCTGACTATCCTTGATTAATCCTTGCCTCTCCAAGTGGAGACTAATTCTGTCCCTCAGAATTTTTTCCAATAATTTCCCTACCACTGATGTTAGGCTCACTGACCTGTAATTCCCTGGTTTATCCCTACTACCCTTCTTGAATAATGGTACTACGTTAGCTGTCCTCCAGTCCTCTGGCACCTGCCCTGTGGCCAGAGAGGTTCTGAAAATTTGTCTCCTCCGCTCCATCACCTGATGTCGCTCCCACACTCTCTCTCCCCATCCACTCATGGAGCAACTTTTCTCAGTCTCTCTCACTGTCTCCTTGGTGGATCCCCACTCTCTCTCTCTCTCTCTCTCTCTGTCTCTGGTGAATTACAATGCACCCCCTGTTGTGGAACCCCAAATTCTCAAATTTTTGTCTCTTTTTCAGATTATTACAGCTCAGCAGCTCCCTAAAGTGAATAAGGATAAAAAGAATTCCATAGTGGATCCCCTAGTGCGTGTGGAGGTGCACGGTGTCCCTGAGGATAACGCCACAAAAAAGACAAGACATGTTGAAAATAACGGTAAGATGATGATGTGTGTGCAACACCTATCTGATGGGAGTTATTCTGTCAATGGCGTGTCTGAGGCTCTCGATAGTGTAGCAGTTAATAACTTCAGAAGGTAGCATGGTGTCCTGGAGCCCCTCGATTAGATTCCAGGGATCTGCTCTTCTTCACGTAGCAAAAATAGAACCACAGAAGCCCATTGAACCCAATGCCCAAGTCATTTCTGCAACGTATTCGGGACATTCTGATAGGGCTGATCTTCCAGCCTTGGAGTTATCCGGATCGATGCGAGTCGCTGAGCCTGCGACAATCACCACACTTAAACCTCCTGTTGGACCTCATTTAAATAAAACAGACAATTCAGAAAGACAACAGCATGACTGGGGGCTTTGCTGCCACTTCAAACCGTGCACCGAGTCGGAAACCAGTTGAAGCTTTGAGTTTGAACCAATATTTACCCAATCCACTGAGCTTTTATTCAGTTGGTTTATTTTTGGATATATTTTTCCTTGAGAAGGTTGCTCCTATGACTGGAATTGTTGATCTGTCTGTATTTGATCTGTACTCTGCTTCCATACACCTTCGAATCCGTAAATATCAATCCTTTTATGGGGCTTCCATTGTACCGGGCGTTGTAAAGGGGTCGGCACATTGGAAGCCTTGTTAAAGAAATACTGATAGTTGTGGATTTTAGGGTGTAAAGAACAGAGATCTGTCGATGGATTTCTGGGAGCCTTTAGTTGACTTTAGCCAGCTAGAAGCTGTTTATTTAAAATTGCCACGCTCTGTGAGTGTGTCGCTCTCTGTGTCGCTCTGAGTGTGGCGCTCTGTGAGTGTGTCGCTCTCTGTGTCGCTCTGTGAGCGTGTCACTCTCTGTGTCGCTCTGTGAGTGTGTCACTCTTTTGTCGCTCTGTGAGTGTGTCCCTCTGTGAGTGTGTCACTCTGTGAGTGTGTCCTTCTGTGAGTGTGTCCCTCTGTGAGTGTGTCGCTCTCTGTGTCCATCTGTGAGTGTGTCCCTCTGTGAGTGTGTCCCTCTGTGAGTGTGTCCTTCTGTGAGTGTGTCCCTCTGTGAGTGTGTCGCTCTCTGTGTCGCTCTGTGAGTGTGTCGCTCTCTGTGTCGCTCTCAGTGTCGCTCTGTGAGTGTGTCCCTCTGTGAGTGTGTCGCTCTCTGTGTCGCTCTGTGAGTGTGTCCCTCTGTGAGTGTGTCGCTCTCTGTGTCGCTCTCTGTGTCACTCTGTGAGTGTGTCGCTCTCTGTGTCGCTCTCTGTGTCGCTCTGTGAGTGTGTCCCTCTGTGAGTGTGTCGCTCTCTGTGTCGCTCTCTGTGTCGCTCTCTGTGTGGCTCTGTGAGTGTGTCGCTCTCTGTGTCGCTCTGTGAGTGTGTCGCTCTCTGTGTCGCTCTCTGTGTCACTCTGTGAGTGTGTCCCTCTGTGAGTGTGTCACTCTCTGTCGCTCAGTGAGTGTGTCGCTGTGTGAGTGTGTCACTCTGAGTGTGTCGCTCTCTGTGTCGCTCTGTGAATCTGTCACTCTGTGAGTGTGTCACTCTCTGTGTCACTCTGAGTGTGTTGCTCTGTGAGTGTGTCGCTCTCTGTGTCGCTCTGAGTGTGTCGCTCTGTGAGTGTGTCGCTCTGTGTCGCTCTGTGAGTGTGTCGCTCTCTGTGTCGCTCTGTGAATGTGTCGCTCTGTGAGTGTGTCGCTCTGTGAGTGTGTTCCTCTCTGTGTCGCTCTGTGAGTGTGTCGCTCTGTGAGTGTGTTGCTCTCTGTGTCGCTCTGTGAGTGTGTCGCTCTGTGAGTGTGTCCCTCTGCGAGTGTGTCGCTCTGTGAGTGTGTCGCTCTGTGAGTGTGTTGCTCTCTGTGTCACTCTGTGAGTGTGTCGCTCTGTGAGTGTGTCGCTCTCTGTCGCTCTGTGAGTGTGTCGCTCTCTGTGTCACTCTGAGTGTGTCGCTCTGTGAGTGTGTTGCTCTCTGTGTCACTCTGTGAGTGTGTCGCTCTGTGAGTGTGTCGCTCTCTGTCGCTCTGTGAGTGTGTCGCTCTCTGTGTCACTCTGAGTGTGTCGTTCTGTGAGTGTGTCGCTCTCTGTCGCTCTGTGAGTGTGTCGCTCTCTGTGTCACTCTGTGAGTGTGTCGCTCTGTGAGTGTGTCGCTCTGTGAGTGTGTTGCTCTCTGTGTCACTCTGTGAGTGTGTCGCTCTGTGAGTGTGTCGCTCTCTGTCGCTCTGTGAGTGTGTCGCTCTCTGTGTCACTCTGAGTGTGTCGCTCTGTGAGTGTGTTGCTCTCTGTGTCACTCTGTGAGTGTGTCGCTCTGTGAGTGTGTCGCTCTCTGTCGCTCTGTGAGTGTGTCGCTCTCTGTGTCACTCTGAGTGTGTCGTTCTGTGAGTGTGTCGCTCTCTGTCGCTCTGTGAGTGTGTCGCTCTCTGTGTCACTCTGTGAGTGTGTCGCTCTGTGAGTGTGTCGCTCTCTGTCGCTCTGTGAGTGTGTCGCTCTCTGTCGCTCTGTGAGTGTGTCGCTCTCTGTGTCACTCTGAGTGTGTCGCTCTGTGAGTGTGTCGCTCTCTGTGTCACTCTGTGAGTGTGTCGCTCTGTGAGTGTGTCGCTCTGTGAGTGTGTCGCTCTCTGTGTCACTCTGTGAGTGTGTCGCTCTCTGTGTCGCTCTGTGAGTGTGTCACTCTGTGAGTGTGTCGCTCTCTGTCGCTCTGTGAGTGTGTCGCTCTCTGTCGCTCTGTGAGTATGTCGCTCTCTGTGTCGCTCTGTGAGTGTGTCGCTCTCTGTGTCGCTGTGTGAGTGTGTCGCTGTGTGAGTGTGTCGCTCTCTGTGTCGCTCTGTGAGTGTGTCGCTCTCTGTGTCGCTCTGTGAGTGTGTCGCTCTGTGAATGTGTCGCTGTCTGTCGCTCTGTGAGTATGTCGCTCTCTGTGTCACTCTGTGAGCGTGTCGCTCTCTGTGTCGCTGTGTGAGTGTGCGCTCTGTGAGTGTGTCGCTCTCTGTTGCTCTGTGAGTGTGTCGCTCTGTGAGTGTGTCGCTCTCTGTGTCGCTCTCTGTCGCTCTGTGAGTGTGTCGCTCTGTGAGGGTGTCGCTCTCTGTGTCGCTCTGTGAGGGAGTCGCTCTCTGTCGCTCTGTGAGGGTGTCGCTCTCTGTGTCGCTGTGAGTGTGTCGCTCTCTGTCGCTCTGAGGGTGTCGCTCTCTGTGTCGCTCTGTGAGGGAGTCGCTCTCTGTCGCTCTGTGAGTGTGTCGCTCTCTGTGTCGCTGTGAGTGTGTCGCTCTCTGTCGCTCTGTGAGTGTGTCGCTCTGTGAGTGTGTCGCTCTCTGTCGCTCTGTGAGTGTGTCGCTCTCTGAGTGTGTCGCTCTGTGAGTGTGTCGCTCTCTGTGTTGCTCTGTGAGTGTGTCGCTCTGTGAGTGTGTCCCTCTGTGAGTGTGTCGCTCTCTGTGTCGCTCTGTGAGTGTGTCGCTCTGTGAGTGTGTTGCTCTCTGAGTGTGTCGCTCTCTGTGTTTCTGTGTCGCTCTCTGTGTCGCTCGGTGAGTGTGTCGCTTGGTGAGTGTGTCGCTCTCTGTGTCGCTCTGTGAGTGTGTCGCTCTCTGTGTCGCTCTGTGAGTGTGTCGCTCTCTGTGTCGCTCTGTGAGTGTGTCGCTCTCTGTTGCTCTGTGAGTGTGTCGCTCTGTGAGTGTGTCGCTCTCTGTTGCTCTGTGAGTGTGTCGCTCTCTGTCACTCTGTGAGTGTGTCGCTCGCTGTCGCTCTGAGTGTGTCACTCTCTGTCGCTCTGTGAGTGTGTCGCTCTCTGTCGCTCTATGAGTGTGTCACTCTCTGTCGCTCTGTGAGTGTGTCGCTCTCTGTCGCTCTGTGAGTGTGTCGCTCTCTGTCGCTCTGTGAGTGTGTCGCTCTCTGTGTCGCTCCTAGTGTGTTGTTCTCTGTCACTCTGTGAGTGTGTCACTCTCTGTCGCTCTGTGAGTGTGTCGCTCTCTGTCGCTCTGTGAGTGTGTCGCTCTCAGTGTCGCTCTGTGAGTGTGTCACTCTGTGAGTGTGTCCCTCTGTGAGTGTGTCGCTCTGTGAGTGTGTCGCTCTCTGTCGCTCTGTGAGTGTGTCGCTCTCTGTCGCTCTGATTGTGTTGCTCTCTGTGTCGCTCTGTTAGTGTGTCGCTCTGTGAGTGTGTTGCTCTCTGTGTCGCTCTGTGAGTGTGTCGCTCTGTGAGTGTGTCGCTCTGTGAATGTGTCGCTCTGTGAGTGTGTCGCTCTCTGTGTCGCTCTGTGAGTGTGTCGCTCCGTGAGTGTGTTGCTCTGTGAGTGTGTTGCTCTCTGTGTCGCTCTGTGAGTGTGTCGCTCTGTGAGTGTGTCGCTCTCTGTGTCACTCTGAGTGTGTCGCTGTGTGAGTGTGTCGCTCTCTGTGTCACTCTGAGTGTGTCTCTCTGTGAGTGTGTCGCTCTGTGAGTGTGTCGCTCTCTGTGTCGCTCTGTGAATGTGTCGCGCTCTGTGTCCCTCTGTGAGTGTGTCGCTCTGTGAGTGTGTCGCTCTATGTGTCGCTCTGTGAGTGTGTCGCTCTATGTGTCGCTCTGTGAGTGTGTCACTCTGTGAGTGTGTCGCTCTGTGAGTGTGTCGCTCTCTGTCGCTCTGTGAGTGTCGCTCTCTGTCGCTCTGTGAGTGTGTCGCTCTCTGTCGCTCTGTGAGTGTGTCGCTCTCTGTGTCGCTCTGTGAGTGTGTCGCTCTCTGTGTCGCTGTGAGTGTGTCGCTCTCTGTGTCGCTGTGTGTGTGTGTCGCTCTGTGAGTGTGTCGCTCTCTGTGTCGCTCTCTGTTGCTCTGTGAGTGTGTCGCTGTCTGTCGCTCTGTGAGTGTGTCGCTCTCTGTGTCGCTCTGTGAGTGTGTCGCTCTCTGTCGCTCTGTGAGTGTGTCGCTCTGAGTGTGTCGCTCTCTGTGTCGCTCTGTGAGTGTGTCGCTCTCTGTCGCTCTGTGAGTGTGTCGCTCTCTGTCGCTCTGTGAGTGTGTCGCTCTGAGAGTGTGTCGCTCTGTGTCGCTCTGTGAGTGTGTCACTCTGTGAGTGTGTCGCTCTCTGTGTCGCTCTGTGAGTGTGTCGCTCTGTGAGTTTGTCGCTCTCTGTCGCTCTGTGAGTGTGTCGCTCTCTGTCGCTCTGTGAGTGTGTCGCTCTGTGAGTGTGTCGCTCTGTGAGTGTGTCGCTTTGTGAGTGTGTCGCTCTGTGAGTGTGTCGCTTTCTGTGTCGCTCTGTGAGTGTGTCGCTCTCTGTGTCGCTGTGTGAGTGTGTCGCTCTCTGTGTCGCTGTGTGAGTGTGTCGCTCTGTGAGTGTGTCGCTCTCTGTGTCGCTCTCTGTTGCTCTGTGAGTGTGTCGCTGTCTGTCGGTCTGTGAGTGTGTCGCTCTCTGTGTCACTCTGTGAGCGTGTCGCTCTCTGTGTCGCTGTGTGAGTGTGTCGCTCTGTGAGTGTGTCGCTCTCTGTGTCGCTCTGTGAGTGTGTCGCTCTCTGTCGCTCTGTGAGTGTGTCGCTCTGTGAGTGTGTCGCTCTGTGAGTGTGTCGCTTTGTGAGTGTGTCGCTCTGAGTGTGTCGCTTTCTGTGTCGCTCTGTGAGTGTGTCGCTCTCTGTGTCGCTGTGTGAGTGTGTCGCTCAATGTGTCGCTGTGTGAGTGTGTCGCTCTGTGAGTGTGTCGCTCTCTGTCGCTCTCTGTTGCTCTGTGAGTGTGTCGCTGTCTGTCGGTCTGTGAGTGTGTCGCTCTCTGTGTCACTCTGTGAGCGTGTCACTCTCTGTGTCGCTGTGTGAGTGTGTCGCTCTGTGAGTGTGTCGCTCTCTGTGTCGCTCTGTGAGTGTGTCGCTCTGTCGCTCTGTGAGTGTGTCGCTCTGTGAGTGTGTCACTCTCTGTGTCGCTCTGAGTGTGTCGCTCTCTGTCGCTCTGTGAGTGTGTCGCTCTCTGTGTCGCTCTGTGGGTGTGTCGCTCTGTGAGTGTGTCGCTCTCTGTGTCGCTCTGTGAGTGTGTCGCACTCTGTCGCTCTGTGAGTGTCGCTCTCTGTCGCTCTGTGAATGTGTCGCTCTCTGTCGCTCTGTGAGTGTGTAGCTCTCTGTGTCGCTCTGTGAGTGTGTCGCTCTCTGTGTCGCTGTGAGTGTGTCGCTCTCTGTGTCGCTGTGTGTGTGTGTCGCTCTGTGAGTGTGTCGCTCTCTGTGTCGCTCTCTGTTGCTCTGTGAGTGTGTCGCTGTCTGTCGCTCTGTGAGTGTGTCACTCTCTGTGTCACTCTGTGAGCGTGTCGCTCTCTGTGTCGCTGTGTGAGTGTGTCGCTCTGTGAGTGTGTCGCTCTCTGTGTCGCTCTGTGAGTGTGTCACTCTCTGTCGCTCTGTGAGTGTGTCGCTCTGTGAGTGTGTCGCTCTCTGTGTCGCTCTGTGAGTGTGTCGCTATCTGTCGCTCTGTGAGTGTGTCGCTCTGTGAGTGTCGCTCTGTGAGTGTGTCGCTCTGTGAGTGTGTCGCTCTCTGTGTCGCTCTGTGAGTGTGTCGCTCTGTGAGTGTGTCGCTCTCTGTCGCTCTGTGAGTGTGTCGCTCTCTGTCGCTCTGTGAGTGTGTCGCTCTCTGTCGCTCTGTGAGTGTGTCGCTCTCTGTCGCTCTGTGAGTGTGTCGCTCTGTGAGTGTATCGCTCTGTGAGTGTGTCGCTTTGTGAGTGTGTCGCTCTGTGAGTGTGTCGCTTTCTGTGTCACTCTGTGAGTGTGTCGCTCTCTGTGTCGCTGTGTGAGTGTGTCGCTCTCTGTGTCGCTGTGTGTGTGTGTCGCTCTGTGAGTGTGTCACTCTCTGTGTCGCTGTCTGTTGCTCTGTGAGTGTGTCGCTGTCTGTCGGTCTGTGAGTGTGTCGCTCTGAGTGTGTCGCTCTCTGTGTCGCTCTGTGAGTGTGTCGCTCTCTGTCGCTCTGTGAGTGTGTCGCTCTCTGTCGCTCTGTGAGTGTGTCGCTCTGAGAGTGTGTCGCTCTGTGTCGCTCTGTGAGTGTGTCACTCTGTGAGTGTGTCGCTCTCTGTGTCGCTCTGTGAGTGTGTCGCTCTGTGAGTTTGTCGCTCTCTGTCGCTCTGTGAGTGTGTCGCTCTCTGTCGCTCTGTGAGTGTCTCGCTGTGAGTGTGTCGCTCTCTGTCGCTCTGTGAGTGTGTCGCTCTCTGTCGCTCTGTGAGTGTGTCGCTCTGTGAGTGTGTCGCTCTGTGAGTGTGTCGCTTTTTGAGTGTGTCGCTCTGTGAGTGTGTCGCTTTCTGTGTCGCTCTGTGAGTGTGTCGCTCTCTGTGTCGCTGTGTGAGTGTGTCGCTCTCTGTGTCGCTGTGTGAGTGTGTCGCTCTGTGAGTGTGTCGCTCTCTGTTGCTCTGTGAGTGTGTCGCTGTCTGTCGGTCTGTGAGTGTGTCGCTCTCTGTGTCACTCTGTGAGCGTGTCGCTCTCTGTGTCGCTGTGTGAGTGTGTCGCTCTGTGAGTGTGTCGCTCTCTGTGTCGCTCTGTGAGTGTGTCGCTCTCTGTCGCTCTGTGAGTGTGTCGCTCTGTGAGTGTGTCGCTCTCTGTCGCTCTGTGAGTGTGTCCCTCTGTGAGTGTGTCGCTCTCTGTGTCGCTGTGTGAGTGTGTCGCTCTGTGAGTGTGTCGCTCTGTGAGTGTGTCGCTCTGTGAATGTGTCGCTCTGTGAGTGTGTCGCTCTCTGTGTCGCTCTGTGAGTGTGTCGCTCTCTGTCGCTCTGTGAGTGTGTCGCTTTCTGTCGCTCTGTGAGTGTGTCGCTCTGTGAGTGTCGCTCTGTGTCGCTCTGTGAGTGTGTCGCTCTGTGAGTGTGTCGCTCTCTGTGTCGCTCTGTGAGTGTGTCGCTCTGTGAGTGTGTCGCTCTCTGTCGCTCTGTGAGTGTGTCGCTCTCTGTCGTTCTGTGAGTGTGTCGCTCTCTGTCGCTCTGTGAGTGTGTCGCTGTGAGTGTATCGCTCTCTGTCGCTCTGTGAGTGTGTCGCTCTCTGTCGCTCTGTGAGTGTGTCGCTCTGTGAGTGTATCGCTCTGTGAGTGTGTCGCTTTGTGAGTGTGTCGCTCTGTGAGTGTGTCGCTTTCTGTGTCGCTCTGTGAGTGTGTCGCTCTCTGTGTCGCTGTGTGAGTGTGTCGCTCTCTGTGTCGCTCTCTGAGTGTGTCGCTCTGTGAGTGTGTCGCTCTCTGTGTCGCTCTGTGAGTGTGTCGCTCTCTGTCGCTCTGTGAGTGTGTCGCTCTCTGTCGCTCTGTGAGTGTGTCGCTCTCTCTCGCTCTGTGAGTGTGTTGCTCTCTGTGTCGCTCTGTGAGTGTGTCGCTCTGTGAGTGTGTCGCTCTGTGAATGTGTCGCTCTGTGAGTGTGTCGCTCTCTGTGTCGCTGTGTGAGTGTGTCGCTCTGTGAGTGTGTCGCTCTGTGAGTGTGTCGCTCTGTGAGTGTGTTGCTCTCTGTGTCGCTCTCTGAGTGTGTCGCTCTGTGAGTGTGTCGCTCTCTGTGTCACTCTGAGTGTGTCGCTGTGTGAGTGTGTCGCTCTCTGTGTCACTCTGAGTGTGTCGCTCTGTGAGTGTGTCGCTCTGTGAGTGTGTCGCTCTGTGAATGTGTCGCACTCTCTGTCGCTCTGTGAGTGTGTCGCTCTGTGAGTGTGTTGCTCTCTGTGTCGCTCTGTGAGTGTGTCGCTCTGTGAGTGTGTCGCTCTGTGAATGTGTCGCTCTGTGAGTGTGTCGCTCTCTGTGTCGCTGTGTGAGTGTGTCGCTCTGTGAGTGTGTCGCTCTGTGAGAGTGTTGCTCTCTGTGTCGCTCTGTGAGTGTGTCCCTCTGTGAGTGTGTCGCTCTCTGTGTCGCTGTGTGAGTGTGTCGCTCTGTGAGTGTGTCGCTCTGTGAGTGTGTCGCTCTGTGGAATGTGTCGCTCTGTGAGTGTGTCGCTCTCTGTCGCTCTGTGAGTGTGTCGCTCTCTGTCGCTCTGAGTGTGTCGCTCTCTGTCGCTCTGTGAGTGTGTCGCTCTCTGTCGCTCTGTGAGTGTGTCGCTCTGTGAGTGTCGCTCTGTGTCGCTCTGTGAGTGTGTCGCTCTGTGAGTGTGTCGCTCTCTGTGTCGCTCTGTGAGTGTGTCGCTCTGTGAGTGTGTCGCTCTCTGTGTCGCTCTGTGAGTGTGTCGCTCTCTGTCGCTCTGTGAGTGTGTCGCTCTGTGCGTGTGTCGCTCTCTGTGTCGCTCTGTGAGTGGTCGCTCTCTGTCGCTCTGTGAGTGTGTCGCTCTGAGCTGGTCGCTCTAGTGTCGCTCTGGGAGTGTGTCCTCTGTGAGTGTGTCGCTCTCTGTGTCGCTCTGTGAGTGTGTCGCTCTGTGAGTGTGTCGCTCTCTGTCGCTCTGAGTGTGTCGCTCTCTGTCGCTCTGTGAGTGTGTCGCTCTGTGAGTGTGTCGCTCTGTGAGTGTGTCGCTTTGTGAGTGTGTCGCTCTGTGAGTGTGTCGCTTTCTGTGTCGCTCTGTGAGTGTGTCGCTCTCTGTGTCGCTGTGTGAGTGTGTCGCTCTCTGTGTCGCTCTCTGAGTGTGTCGCTCTGTGAGTGTGTCGCTCTCTGTGTCGCTCTGTGAGTGTGTCGCTCTCTGTCGCTCTGTGAGTGTGTCGCTCTCTGTCGCTCTGTGAGTGTGTCGCTCTCTGTCGCTCTGTGAGTGTGTTGCTCTCTGTGTCGCTCTGTGAGTGTGTCGCTCTGTGAGTGTGTCGCTCTGTGAGTGTGTCGCTCTGTGAGTGTGTCGCTCTCTGTGTCGCTGTGTGAGTGTGTCGCTCTGTGAGTGTGTCGCTCTGTGAGTGTGTCGCTCTGTGAGTGTGTTGCTCTCTGTGTCGCTCTGAGTGTGTCGCTCTCTGTGTCACTCTGAGTGTGTCGCTGTGTGAGTGTGTCGCTCTCTGTGTCACTCTGAGTGTGTCGCTCTGTGAGTGTGTCGCTCTGTGAGTGTGTCGCTCTGTGAGTGTGTCGCGCTCTCTGTCGCTCTGTGAGTGTGTCGCTCTGTGAGTGTGTCGCTCTCTGTGTCGCTCTGTGAGTGTGTCGCTCTGTGAGTGTGTCGCTCTGTGAATGTGTCGCTCTGTGAGTGTGTCGCTCTCTGTGTCGCTGTGTGAGTGTGTCGCTCTGTGAGTGTGTCGCTCTGTGAGTGTGTTGCTCTCTGTGTCGCTCTGTGAGTGTGTCGCTCTGTGAGTGTGTCGCTCTCTGTGTCACTCTGAGTGTGTCGCTGTGTGAGTGTGTCGCTCTATGTGTCACTCTGAGTGTGTCGCTCTGTGAGTGTGTCGCTCTGTGAGTGTGTCGCTCTCTGTGTCGCTCTGTGAATGTGTCGCGCTCTGTGTCCCTCTGTGAGTGTGTCGCTCTGTGAGTGTGTCGCTCTATGTGTCGCTCTGTGAGTGTGTCGCTCTGTGAGTGTGTCGCTCCCTGTGTCACTCTGTGAGTGTGTCGCTCTGTGAGTGTGTCACTCTGTGTAGTGTGTCGCTCTGTGAGTGTGTCGCTCTCTGTCGCTCTGTGAGTGTCGCTCTCTGTCGCACTGTGAGTGTGTCGCTCTCTGTCACTCTGTAAGTGTGTCGCTCTCTGTGTCACTCTGTGAGTGTGTCGCTGTCTGTGTCGCTCTGTGAGTGTGTCGCTCTCTGTGTCGCTCTGTGAGTGTGTCGCTCTCTGTGTCGCTCTCTGTTGCTCTGTGAGTGTGTCGCTGTCTGTCACTCTGTGAGTGTGTCGCTCTCTGTGTCACTCTGTGTGCATGTCGCTCTCTGTGTCGCTGTGTGAGTGTGTCGCTCTGTGAGTGTGTCGCTCTCTGTGTCGCTCTGTGAGTGTGTCGCTCTCTGTCACTCTGTGAGTGTGTCGCTCTGTGAGTGTGTCGCTCTCTGTGTCGCTCTGTGAGGTGTCGCTTTCTGTCCCTCTGTGAGTGTGTCGCTCTCTGTCGCTCTGTGAGTGTGTCGCTCTGTGAGTGTGTCGCTCTGTGTCGCTCTGTGAGTGTGTCGCTCTGTGAGTGTGTCGCTCTGTGAGTGTGTCGCTCTCTGTCGCTCTGTGAGTGTGTCGCTCTCTGTCGCTCTGTGAATGTGTCGCTCTCTGTCGCTCTGTGAGTGTGTCGCTGTGAGTGTGTCGCTCTCTGTCGCTCTGTAAGTGTGTTGCTCTCTGTCGCTCTGTGAGTGTGTCGCTCTGTGAGTGTGTCGCTTTGTGAGCGTGTCGCTCTGTGAGTGTGTCGCTATCTGTGTCGCTCTGTGAGTGTGTCGCTCTCTGTGTCGCTGTGTGAGTGTGTCGCTCTGTGAGTGTGTCGCTCTCTGTGTCGCTCTCTGTTGCTCTGTTAGTGTGTCGCTGTCTGTCGCTCTGTGAGTGTGTCGCTCTCTGTGTCACTCTGTGAGCGTGTCGCTCTCTGTGTCGCTGTGTGAGTGTGTCGCTGTGTGAGTGTGTCACTCTCTGTGTCGCTCTGTGAGTGTGTCGCTCTCTGTCGCTCTGTGAGTGTGTCGCTCTGTGAGTGTGTCGCTCTCTGTCGCTCTGTGAGTGTGTCGCTCTGTGAGTGTGTCGCTCTCTGTGTCGCTGTGAGTGTGTCGCTCTAAGAGTGTGTCGCTCCCTGTGTCACTCTGTGAGTGTGTCGCTCTGTGAGTGTGTCACTCTGTGAGTGTGTCGCTCTGTGAGTGTGTCGCTCTCTGTCGCTCTGTGAGTGTCGCTCTCTGTCGCTCTGTGAGTGTGTCGCTCTCTGTGTCGCTGTGAGTGTGTCGCTCTCTGTGTCGCTGTGTGAGTGTGTCGCTCTGTGAGTGTGTCGCTCTGTGAGTGTGTCGCTCTCTGTGTCACTCTGAGTGTGTCGCTGTGTGAGTGTGTCGCTCTCTGTGTCACTCTGAGTGTGTCGCTCTGTGAGTGTGTCGCTCTGTGAGTGTGTCGCTCTCTGTGTCGCTCTGTGAATGTGTCGCGCTCTGTGTCCCTCTGTGAGTGTGTCGCTCTGTGAGTGTGTCGCTCTATGTGTCGCTCTGTGAGTGTGTCGCTCTGTGAGTGTGTCGCTCCCTGTGTCACTCTGTGAGTGTGTCGCTCTGTGAGTGTGTCACTCTGTGAGTGTGTCGCTCTGTGAGTGTGTCGCTCTCTGTCGCTCTGTGAGTGTCGCTCTCTGTCGCACTGTGAGTGTGTCGCTCTCTGTCGCTCTGTGAGTGTGTCGCTCTCTGTGTCGCTCTGTGAGTGTGTCGCTGTCTGTGTCGCTCTGTGAGTGTGTCGCTCTCTGTGTCGCTGTGTGTGTGTCGCTCTGTGAGTGTGTCGCTCTCTGTGTCGCTCTCTGTTGCTCTGTGAGTGTGTCGCTGTCTGTCGCTCTGTGAGTGTGTCGCTCTCTGTGTCACTCTGTGTGCATGTCGCTCTCTGTGTCGCTGTGTGAGTGTGTCGCTCTGTGAGTGTGTCGCTCTCTGTGTCGCTCTGTGAGTGTGTCGCTCTCTGTCACTCTGTGAGTGTGTCGCTCTGTGAGTGTGTCGCTCTCTGTGTCGCTCTGTGAGTGTGTCGCTTTCTGTCCCTCTGTGAGTGTGTCGCTCTCTGTCGCTCTGTGAGTGTGTCGCTCTGTGAGTGTGTCGCTCTGTGTCGCTCTGTGAGTGTGTCGCTCTGTGAGTGTGTCGCTCTGTGAGTGTGTCGCTCTCTGTCGCTCTGTGAGTGTGTCGCTCTCTGTCGCTCTGTGAGTGTGTCGCTCTCTGTCGCTCTGTGAGTGTGTCGCTCGTCGCTCTGTGAGTGTGTCGCTCTGTGAGTGTGTCGCTCTGTGAGTGTGTCGCTTCTGTGTCGCTCTGTGAGTGTGTCGCTCTCTGTGTCGCTGTGTGAGTGTGTCGCTCTCGTGTCCTGTGAGTGTGTCGCTCTGTGAGTGTGTCTCTCTGTGTCGCTCTCTGTTGCTCTGTTAGTGTGTCGCTGTCTGTCGCTCTGTGAGTGTGTCGCTCTCTGTGTCACTCTGTGAGCGTGTCGCTCTCTGTGTCGCTGTGTGAGTGTGTCGCTGTGTGAGTGTGTCACTCTCTGTGTCGCTCTGTGAGTGTGTCGCTCTCTGTCGCTCTGTGAGTGTGTCGCTCTGTGAGTGTGTCGCTCTCTGTCGCTCTGTGAGTGTGTCGCTCTGTGTGTCGCTCTCTGTGTCGCTGTGAGTGTGTCGCTCTAAGAGTGTGTCGCTCCCTGTGTCACTCTGTGAGTGTGTCGCTCTGTGAGTGTGTCACTCTGTGAGTGTGTCGCTCTGTGAGTGTGTCGCTCTCTGTCGCTCTGTGAGTGTCGCTCTCTGTCGCTCTGTGAGTGTGTCGCTCTCTGTGTCGCTGTGAGTGTGTCGCTCTCTGTGTCGCTGTGTGTGTGTGTCGCTCTGTGAGTGTGTCGCTCTCTGTGTCGCTCTCTGTTGCTCTGTGAGTGTGTCGCTGTCTGTCACTCTGTGAGTGTGTCGCTCTCTGTGTCACTCTGTGAGCGTGTCGCTCTCTGTGTCGCTGTGTGAGTGTGTCGCTCTGTGAGTGTGTCGCTCTCTGTGTCGCTCTGTGAGTGTGTCGCTCTCTGTCGCTCTGTGAGTGTGTCGCTCTGTGAGTGTGTCGCTCTCTGTGTCGCTCTGTGAGTGTGTCGCTCTCTGTCGCTCTGTGAGTGTGTCGCTGTCTGTCGCTCTGTGAGTGTGTCGCTCTCTGTGTCGCTCTGTGAGTGTGTCGCTCTCTGTGTCGCTGTGTGAGTGTGTCGCTGTGTGAGTGTGTCACTCTCTGTGTCGCTCTGTGAGTGTGTCGCTCTCTGTCGCTCTGTGAGTGTGTCGCTCTGTGAGTGTGTCGCTCTCTGTCGCTCTGTGAGTGTGTCGCTCTGTGAGTGTGTCGCTCTCTGTGTCGCTGTGAGTGTGTCGCTCTAAGAGTGTGTCGCTCCCTGTGTCACTCTGTGAGTGTGTCGCTCTGTGAGTGTGTCACTCTGTGAGTGTGTCGCTCTGTGAGTGTGTCGCTCTCTGTCGCTCTGTGAGTGTCGCTCTCTGTCGCTCTGTGAGTGTGTCGCTCTCTGTGTCGCTGTGAGTGTGTCGCTCTCTGTGTCGCTGTGTGTGTGTGTCACTCTGTGAGTGTGTCGCTCTCTGTGTCGCTCTCTGTTGCTCTGTGAGTGTGTCGCTGTCTGTCACTCTGTGAGTGTGTCGCTCTCTGTGTCACTCTGTGAGCGTGTCGCTCTCTGTGTCGCTGTGTGAGTGTGTCGCTCTGTGAGTGTGTCGCTCTCTGTGTCGCTCTGTGAGTGTGTCGCTCTCTGTCGCTCTGTGAGTGTGTCGCTCTGTGAGTGTGTCACTCTCTGTGTCGCTCTGTGAGTGTGTCGCTCTCTGTCGCTCTGTGAGTGTGTCGCTCTCTGTCGCTCTGTGAGTGTGTCGCTCTCTCTCGCTCTGTGAGTGTGTCGCTCTGTGAGTGTGTTGCTCTCTGTGTCGCTCTGTGAGTGTGTCGCTCTGTGAGTGTGTCGCTCTGTGAATGTGTCGCTCTGTGAGTGTGTCGCTCTCTGTGTCGCTGTGTGAGTGTGTCGCTCTGTGAGTGTGTCGCTCTGTGAGTGTGTTGCTCTCTGTGTCGCTCTCTGAGTGTGTCGCTCTGTGAGTGTGTCGCTCTCTGTGTCACTCTGAGTGTGTCGCTGTGTGAGTGTGTCGCTCTCTGTGTCACTCTGTGAGTGTGTCGCTCTGTGATGTGTCGCTCTCTGTGTCGCTCTGTGAATGTGTCGCGCTCTCTGTCGCTCTGTGAGTGTGTCGCTCTGTGAGTGTGTTGCTCTCTGTGTCGCTCTGTGAGTGTGTCGCTCTGTGAGTGTGTCGCTCTGTGAATGTGTCGCTCTGTGAATGTGTCGCTCTCTGTGTCGCTGTGTGAGTGTGTCGCTCTGTGAGTGTGTTGCTCTCTGTGTCGCTCTGTGAGTGTGTCGCTCTGTGAGTGTGTCGCTCTCTGTGTCACTCTGAGTGTGTCGCTGTGTGAGTGTGTCGCTCTCTGTGTCACTCTGAGTGTGTCGCTCTGTGAGTGTGTCGCTCTGTGAGTGTGTCGCTCTCTGTGTCGCTCTGTGAATGTGTCGCGCTCTGTGTCCCTCTGTGAGTGTGTCGC
The DNA here is from genome assembly GCA_030390025.1 of Squalus acanthias. Lineage (NCBI taxonomy): Eukaryota > Metazoa > Chordata > Chondrichthyes > Squaliformes > Squalidae > Squalus > Squalus acanthias. The sequence goes on along the minus strand of CM059437.1, from coordinate 41,890,794 downwards.
TCTGTGAGTGTGTCGCTCTATGTGTCGCTCTGTGAGTGTGTCGCTCTGTGAGTGTGTCGCTCCCTGTGTCACTCTGTGAGTGTGTCGCTCTGTGAGTGTGTCACTCTGTGAGTGTGTCGCTCTGTGAGTGTGTCGCTCTGTGAGTGTGTCGCTCTCTGTCGCTCTGTGAGTGTCGCTCTCTGTCGCACTGTGAGTGTGTCGCTCTCTGTCGCTCTGTGAGTGTGTCGCTCTCTGTGTCGCTCTGTGAGTGTGTCGCTGTCTGTGTCGCTCTGTGAGTGTGTCGCTCTCTGTGTCGCTCTCTGTTGCTCTGTGAGTGTGTCGCTGTCTGTCGCTCTGTGAGTGTGTCGCTCTCTGTGTCACTCTGTGTGCATGTCGCTCTCTGTGTCGCTGTGTGAGTGTGTCGCTCTGTGAGTGTGTCGCTCTCTGTGTCACTCTGTGAGTGTGTCGCTCTCTGTGTCGCTGTGTGTGTGTGTCGCTCTGTGAGTGTGTCGCTCTCTGTGTCGCTCTCTGTTGCTCTGTGAGTGTGTCGCTGTCTGTCGCTCTGTGAGTGTGTCGCTCTCTGTGTCGCTCTGTGAGTGTGTCGCTCTGTGAGTGTGTCGCTCTCTGTGTCGCTCTGTGAGTGTGTCGCTCTCTGTCGCTCTGTGAGTGTCGTTCTCTGTCGCACTGTGAGTGTGTCGCTCTCTGTCGCTCTGTGAGTGTGTCGCTCTCTGTGTCGCTCTGTGAGTGTGTCGCTGTCTGTGTCGCTCTGTGAGTGTGTCGCTCTCTGTGTCGCTCTCTGTTGCTCTGTGAGTGTGTCGCTGTCTGTCGCTCTGTGAGTGTGTCGCTCTCTGTGTCACTCTGTGTGCATGTCGCTCTCTGTGTCGCTGTGTGAGTGTGTCGCTCTGTGAGTGTGTCGCTCTCTGTGTCACTCTGTGAGTGTGTCGCTCTGTGAGTGTGTCGCTCTGTGAGTGTGTTGCTCTCTTTCGCTCTGTGAGTGTGTCGCTCTCTGTCGCTCTGTGAGTGTGTCGCTCTGTGAGTGTGTCGCTCTGTGTCGCTCTGTGAGTGTGTCGCTCTGTGAGTGTGTCGCTCTCTGTCGCTCTGAGTGTGTCGCTCTCTGTCGCTCTGAGTGTGTCGCTCTCTGTCGCTGTGAGTGTGTCGCTCTCTGTCGCTCTGTGAGTGTGTCGCTCTGTGAGTGTGTCGCTTTGTGAGCGTGTCGCTCTGTGAGTGTGTCGCTTTCTGTGTCGCTCTGTGAGTGTGTCGCTCTCAGTGTCGCTGTGTGAGTGTGTCGCTCTGTGAGTGTGTCGCTCTCTGTGTCGCTCTCTGTTGCTCTGTTAGTGTGTCGCTGTCTGTCGCTCTGTGAGTGTGTCGCTCTCTGTGTCACTGTGAGCGTGTCGCTCTCTGTGTCGCTGTGTGAGTGTGTCGCTGTGTGAGTGTGTCACTCTCTGTGTCGCTCTGTGAGTGTGTCGCTCTCTGTCGCTCTGTGAGTGTGTCGCTCTGTGAGTGTGTCGCTCTCTGTCGCTCTGTGAGTGTGTCGCTCTGTGGGTGTGTCGCTCTCTGTGTCGCTCTGAGTGTGTCGCTCTCTGTCGCTCTGTGAGTGTGTCGCTCTCTGTCGCTCTGTGAGTGTGTCCCTCTGTGAGTGTGTCGCTCTCTGTGTCGCTCTGTGAGTGTGTCGCTCTGTGAGTGTGTCGATCACTGTGTCGCTCTGTGAGTGTGTCGCTCTGTGAGTGTGTCGCTCTCTGTCGCTCTGTGAGTGTGTCGCTCTCTGTCGCTCTGTGAGTGTGTCGCTCTCTGTCGCTCTGTGAGTGTGTCGCTCTGTGAGTGTGTCGCTCTCTGTCGCTCTGTGGGTGTGTCGCTCTCTTTCGCTCTGTGAGTGTGTCGCTCTGTGAGTGTGTCGCTTTCTGTGTCGCTCTGTGAGTGTGTCGCTCTGTGAGTGTGTCGCTCTCTGTGTCGCTCTGTGAGTGTGTCGCTCTGTGAGTGTGTCGCTCTCTGTGTCGCTTTCTGTGTCGCTCTGTGAGTGTGTCGCTCTGTGAGTGTGGTCGCTCTGTGAGTGTGTCGCTCTCTGTGTCGCTCTGTGAATGTGTCGCGCTCTGTGTCCCTCTGTGAGTGTGTCGCTCTGTGAGTGTGTCGCTCTATGTGTCGCTCTGTGAGTGTGTCGCTCTGTGAGTGTGTCGCTCTCTGTGTCACTCTGTGAGTGTGTCGCTCTGTGAGTGTGTCACTCTGTGAGTGTGTCGCTCTGTGAGTGTGTCGCTCTCTGTCGCTCTGTGAGTGTCGCTCTCTGTCGCACTGTGAGTGTGTCGCTCTCTGTCGCTCTGAGTGTGTCGCTCTCTGTGTCGCTCTGAGTGTGTCGCTGTCTGTCTCGCTCTGTGAGTGTGTCGCTCTCTGTGTCGCTGTGTGTGTGTCGCTCTGTGAGTGTGTCGCTCTCTGTGTCGCTCTCTGTTGCTCTGTGAGTGTGTCGCTGTCTGTCGCTCTGTGAGTGTGTCGCTCTCTGTGTCACTCTGTGTGCATGTCGCTCTCTGTGTCGCTGTGTGAGTGTGTCGCTCTGTGAGTGTGTCGCTCTCTGTGTCGCTCTGTGAGTGTGTCGCTCTCTGTCGCTCTGTGAGTGTGTCGCTCTGTGAGTGTGTCGCTCTCTGTGTCGCTCTGTGAGTGTGTCGCTCTCTGTCGCTCTGTGAGTGTGTCGCTCTGTGAGTGTGTCGCTCTGTGAGTGTGTCGCTCTCTGTCGCTCTGAGTGTGTCGCTCTCTGTCGCTCTGTGAGTGTGTCGCTCTCTGTCGCTCTGTGAGTGTGTCGCTCTGTGAGTGTGTCGCTATGAGTGTGTCGCTCTCTGTCGCTCTGTGAGTGTGTTGCTCTCTGTCGCTCTGTGAGTGTGTCGCTCTGTGAGTGTGTCGCTTTGTGAGCGTGTCGCTCTGTGAGTGTGTCGCTTTCTGTGTCGCTCTGTGAGTGTGTCGCTCTCTGTGTCGCTGTGTGAGTGTGTCGCTCTGTGAGTGTGTCGCTCTCTGTGTCGCTCTCTGTTGCTCTGTTAGTGTGTCGCTGTCTGTCGCTCTGTGAGTGTGTCGCTCTCTGTGTCACTCTGTGAGCGTGTCGCTCTCTGTGTCGCTGTGTGAGTGTGTCGCTGTGTGAGTGTGTCACTCTCTGTGTCGCTCTGTGAGTGTGTGCTCTCTGTCGCTCTGTGAGTGTGTCGCTCTGTGAGTGTGTCGCTCTCTGTCGCTCTGTGAGTGTGTCGCTCTGTGAGTGTGTCGCTCTCTGTGTCGCTCTGAGTGTGTCGCTCTCTGTCGCTCTGTGAGTGTGTCGCTCTCTGTCGCTCTGTGAGTGTGTCCCTCTGTGAGTGTGTCGCTCTCTGTGTCGCTCTGTGAGTGTGTCGCTCTGTGAGTGTGTCGATCTCTGTGTCGCTCTGTGAGTGTGTCGCTCTGTGAGTGTGTCGCTCTCTGTCGCTCTGTGAGTGTGTCGCTCTCTGTCGCTCTGTGAGTGTGTCGCTCTCTGTCGCTCTGTGAGTGTGTCGCTCTGTGAGTGTGTCGCTCTCTGTCGCTCTGTGGGTGTGTCGCTCTCTTTCGCTCTGTGAGTGTGTCGCTCTGTGAGTGTGTCGCTTTCTGTGTCGCTCTGTGAGTGTGTCGCTCTGTGAGTGTGTCGCTCTCTGTGTCGCTCTGTGAGTGTGTCTCTCTGTGAGTGTGTCGCTCTGTGTCGCTTTCTGTGTCGCTCTGTGAGTGTGTCGCTCTGTGAGTGTGTCGCTCTCTGTGTCGCTCTGTGAGTGTGTCGCTCTGTGAGTGTGTCGATCTCTGTGTCGCTCTGTGAGTGTGTCGCTCTGTGAGTGTGTCGCTCTCTGTCGCTCTGTGAGTGTGTCGCTCTCTGTGTCGCTCTGTGAGTGTGTCGCTCTGTGAGTGTGTCGCTCTCTGTGTCGCTCGGTGAGTGTGTCGCTCTGTGAGTGTGTCGCTCTCTGTGTCGCTCGGTAAGTGTGTCGCTCTGTGAGTGTGTCGCTCGGTGAGTGTTGTCGCTCGGTGAGTGTGTCGCTCTCTGTGTCGCTCGGTGAGTGTGTCGCTCTGTGAGTGTGTCGCTCGGTGAGTGTGTCGCTCGGTGAGTGTGTCGCTCTATGTGTCGCTCTGTGAGTGTGTCGCTCTCTGTGCGCTCGGTGAGTGTGTCGCTCTGTGAGTGTGTCGCTCTGTGAGTGTGTCGCTCTCTGTGTCCGCTCTGTGAGTGTGTCGCTCTCTGTGTCGCTCGGTGAGTGTGGTCGCTCTGTGAGTGTGTCACTCTCTGTGTCGCTCTGTGAGTGTGTCGCTCTGTGAGTGTGTCGCTCTCTGTGTCGCTCGGTGAGTGTGTCGCTCTGTGAGTGTGTCCGCTCTCTGTGTCGCTCTGTGAGTGTGTCGCTCTCTGTGTCGCTCGGTGAGTGTGTCGCTCTGTGAGTGTGTCGCTCACTGTGTCGCTCTGTGAGTGTGTCGCTCTCTGTCGCTCTGTGAGTGTGTCGCTCTCTGTGTCGCTCTGTGAGTGTGTCGCTGTCTGTGTCGCTCTGTGAGTGTGTCGCTCTCTGTGTCGCTCTCTGTTGCTCTGTGAGTGTGTCGCTGTCTGTCGCTCTGTGAGTGTGTCGCTCTCTGTGTCACTCTGTGTGCATGTCGCTCTCTGTGTCGCTGTGTGAGTGTGTCGCTCTGTGAGTGTGTCGCTCTCTGTGTCACTCTGTGAGTGTGTCGCTCTCTGTGTCGCTGTGTGTGTGTGTCGCTCTGTGAGTGTGTCGCTCTCTGTGTCGCTCTCTGTTGCTCTGTGAGTGTGTCGCTGTCTGTCGCTCTGTGAGTGTGTCGCTCTCTGTGTCACTCTGTGAGTGTGTCGCTCTGTGAGTGTGTCGCTCTCTGTGTCGCTCTGTGAGTGTGTCGCTCTCTGTCGCTCTGTGAGTGTGTCGCTCTGTGAGTGTGTCGCTCTCTGTGTCGCTCTGTGAGTGTGTCGCTCTCTGTCGCTCTGTGAGTGTGTCGCTCTGTGAGTGTGTCGCTCTGTGAGTGTGTCGCTCTCTGTCGCTCTGAGTGTGTCGCTCTCTGTCGCTCTGTGAGTGTGTCGCTCTCTGTCGCTCTGTGAGTGTGTCGCTCTGTGAGTGTGTCGCTATGAGTGTGTCGCTCTCTGTCGCTCTGTGAGTGTGTTGCTCTCTGTCGCTCTGTGAGTGTGTCGCTCTGTGAGTGTGTCGCTTTGTGAGCGTGTCGCTCTGTGAGTGTGTCGCTTTCTGTGTCGCTCTGTGAGTGTGTCGCTCTCTGTGTCGCTGTGTGAGTGTGTCGCTCTGTGAGTGTGTCGCTCTCTGTGTCGCTCTCTGTTGCTCTGTTAGTGTGTCGCTGTCTGTCGCTCTGTGAGTGTGTCGCTCTCTGTGTCACTCTGTGAGCGTGTCGCTCTCTGTGTCGCTGTGTGAGTGTGTCGCTGTGTGAGTGTGTCACTCTCTGTGTCGCTCTGTGAGTGTGTTGCTCTCTGTCGCTCTGTGAGTGTGTCGCTCTGTGAGTGTGTCGCTCTCTGTCGCTCTGTGAGTGTGTCGCTCTGTGAGTGTGTCGCTCTCTGTGTCGCTCTGAGTGTGTCGCTCTCTGTCGCTCTGTGAGTGTGTCGCTCTCTGTCGCTCTGTGAGTGTGTCCCTCTGTGAGTGTGTCGCTCTCTGTGTCGCTCTGTGAGTGTGTCGCTCTGTGAGTGTGTCGATCTCTGTGTCGCTCTGTGAGTGTGTCGCTCTGTGAGTGTGTCGCTCTCTGTCGCTCTGTGAGTGTGTCGCTCTCTGTCGCTCTGTGAGTGTGTCGCTCTCTGTCGCTCTGTGAGTGTGTCGCTCTGTGAGTGTGTCGCTCTCTGTCGCTCTGTGGGTGTGTCGCTCTCTTTCGCTCTGTGAGTGTGTCGCTCTGTGAGTGTGTCGCTTTCTGTGTCGCTCTGTGAGTGTGTCGCTCTGTGAGTGTGTCGCTCTCTGTGTCGCTCTGTGAGTGTGTCTCTCTGTGAGTGTGTCGCTCTGTGTCGCTTTCTGTGTCGCTCTGTGAGTGTGTCGCTCTGTGAGTGTGTCGCTCTCTGTGTCGCTCTGTGAGTGTGTCGCTCTGTGAGTGTGTCGATCTCTGTGTCGCTCTGTGAGTGTGTCGCTCTGTGAGTGTGTCGCTCTCTGTCGCTCTGTGAGTGTGTCGCTCTCTGTGTCGCTCTGTGAGTGTGTCGCTCTGTGAGTGTGTCGCTCTCTGTGTCGCTCGGTGAGTGTGTCGCTCTGTGAGTGTGTCGCTCTCTGTGTCGCTCGGTAAGTGTGTCGCTCTGTGAGTGGTGTCGCTCGGTGAGTGTGTCGCTCGGTGAGTGTGTCGCTCTCTGTGTCGCTCGGTGAGTGTGTCGCTCTGTGAGTGTGTCGCTCGGTGAGTGTGTCGCTCGGTGAGTGTGTCGCTCTATGTGTCGCTCTGTGAGTGTGTCGCTCTCTGTGTCGCTCGGTGAGTGTGTCGCTCTGTGAGTGTGTCGCTCTGTGAGTGTGTCGCTCTCTGTGTCGCTCTGTGAGTGTGTCGCTCTCTGTGTCGCTCGGTGAGTGTGTCGCTCTGTGAGTGTGTCGCTCTCTGTGTCGCTCTGTGAGTGTGTCGCTCTGTGAGTGTGTCGCTCTCTGTGTCGCTCGGTGAGTGTGTCGCTCTGTGAGTGTGTCGCTCTCTGTGTCGCTCTGTGAGTGTGTCGCTCTCTGTGTCGCTCGGTGAGTGTGTCGCTCTGTGAGTGTGTCGCTCTCTGTGTCGCTCTGTGAGTGTGTCGCTCTCTGTCTCTCTGTGAGTGTGTCGCTCTCTGTGTCGCTCTGTGAGTGTGTCGCTGTCTGTGTCGCTCTGTGAGTGTGTCGCTCTCTGTGTCGCTCTCTGTTGCTCTGTGAGTGTGTCGCTGTCTGTCGCTCTGTGAGTGTGTCGCTCTCTGTGTCACTCTGTGTGCATGTCGCTCTCTGTGTCGCTGTGTGAGTGTGTCGCTCTGTGAGTGTGTCGCTCTCTGTGTCACTCTGTGAGTGTGTCGCTCTCTGTGTCGCTGTGTGTGTGTGTCGCTCTGTGAGTGTGTCGCTCTCTGTGTCGCTCTCTGTTGCTCTGTGAGTGTGTCGCTGTCTGTCGCTCTGTGAGTGTGTCGCTCTCTGTGTCTCTCTGTGAGTGTGTCGCTCTGTGAGTGTGTCGCTCTCTGTGTCGCTCTGTGAGTGTGTCGCTCTCTGTCGCTCTGTGAGTGTCGTTCTCTGTCGCACTGTGAGTGTGTCGCTCTCTGTCGCTCTGTGAGTGTGTCGCTCTCTGTGTCGCTCTGTGAGTGTGTCGCTGTCTGTGTCGCTCTGTGAGTGTGTCGCTCTCTGTGTCGCTCTCTGTTGCTCTGTGAGTGTGTCGCTGTCTGTCGCTCTGTGAGTGTGTCGCTCTCTGTGTCACTCTGTGTGCATGTCGCTCTCTGTGTCGCTGTGTGAGTGTGTCGCTCTGTGAGTGTGTCGCTCTCTGTGTCACTCTGTGAGTGTGTCGCTCTGTGAGTGTGTCGCTCTGTGAGTGTGTTGCTCTCTTTCGCTCTGTGAGTGTGTCGCTCTCTGTCGCTCTGTGAGTGTGTCGCTCTGTGAGTGTGTCGCTCTGTGTCGCTCTGTGAGTGTGTCGCTCTGTGAGTGTGTCGCTCTCTGTCGCTCTGAGTGTGTCGCTCTCTGTCGCTCTGAGTGTGTCGCTCTCTGTCGCTGTGAGTGTGTCGCTCTCTGTCGCTCTGTGAGTGTGTCGCTCTGTGAGTGTGTCGCTTTGTGAGCGTGTCGCTCTGTGAGTGTGTCGCTTTCTGTGTCGCTCTGTGAGTGTGTCGCTCTCAGTGTCGCTGTGTGAGTGTGTCGCTCTGTGAGTGTGTCGCTCTCTGTGTCGCTCTCTGTTGCTCTGTTAGTGTGTCGCTGTCTGTCGCTCTGTGAGTGTGTCGCTCTCTGTGTCACTGTGAGCGTGTCGCTCTCTGTGTCGCTGTGTGAGTGTGTCGCTGTGTGAGTGTGTCACTCTCTGTGTCGCTCTGTGAGTGTGTCGCTCTCTGTCGCTCTGTGAGTGTGTCGCTCTGTGAGTGTGTCGCTCTCTGTCGCTCTGTGAGTGTGTCGCTCTGTGGTGTGTCGCTCTCTGTGTCGCTCTGAGTGTGTCGCTCTCTGTCGCTCTGTGAGTGTGTCGCTCTCTGTCGCTCTGTGAGTGTGTCCCTCTGTGAGTGTGTCGCTCTCTGTGTCGCTCTGTGAGTGTGTCGCTCTGTGAGTGTGTCGATCTCTGTGTCGCTCTGTGAGTGTGTCGCTCTGTGAGTGTGTCGCTCTCTGTCGCTCTGTGAGTGTGTCGCTCTCTGTCGCTCTGTGAGTGTGTCGCTCTCTGTCGCTCTGTGAGTGTGTCGCTCTGTGAGTGTGTCGCTCTCTGTCGCTCTGTGGGTGTGTCGCTCTCTTTCGCTCTGTGAGTGTGTCGCTCTGTGAGTGTGTCGCTTTCTGTGTCGCTCTGTGAGTGTGTCGCTCTGTGAGTGTGTCGCTCTCTGTGTCGCTCTGTGAGTGTGTCGCTCTGTGAGTGTGTCGCTCTCTGTGTCGCTTTCTGTGTCGCTCTGTGAGTGTGTCGCTCTGTGAGTGTGTCGCTCTGTGAGTGTGTCGCTCTCTGTGTCGCTCTGTGAATGTGTCGCGCTCTGTGTCCCTCTGTGAGTGTGTCACTCTGTGAGTGTGTCGCTCTATGTGTCGCTCTGTGAGTGTGTCGCTCTGTGAGTGTGTCGCTCCCTGTGTCACTCTGTGAGTGTGTCGCTCTGTGAGTGTGTCACTCTGTGAGTGTGTCGCTCTGTGAGTGTGTCGCTCTCTGTCGCTCTGTGAGTGTCGCTCTCTGTCGCACTGTGAGTGTGTCGCTCTCTGTCGCTCTGAGTGTGTCGCTCTCTGTGTCGCTCTGAGTGTGTCGCTGTCTGTCTCGCTCTGTGAGTGTGTCGCTCTCTGTGTCGCTGTGTGTGTGTCGCTCTGTGAGTGTGTCGCTCTCTGTGTCGCTCTCTGTTGCTCTGTGAGTGTGTCGCTGTCTGTCGCTCTGTGAGTGTGTCGCTCTCTGTGTCACTCTGTGTGCATGTCGCTCTCTGTGTCGCTGTGTGAGTGTGTCGCTCTGTGAGTGTGTCGCTCTCTGTGTCGCTCTGTGAGTGTGTCGCTCTCTGTCGCTCTGTGAGTGTGTCGCTCTGTGAGTGTGTCGCTCTCTGTGTCGCTCTGTGAGTGTGTCGCTCTCTGTCGCTCTGTGAGTGTGTCGCTCTGTGAGTGTGTCGCTCTCTGTCGCTCTGAGTGTGTCGCTCTCTGTCGCTCTGTGAGTGTGTCGCTCTCTGTCGCTCTGTGAGTGTGTCGCTCTGTGAGTGTGTCGCTATGAGTGTGTCGCTCTCTGTCGCTCTGTGAGTGTGTTGCTCTCTGTCGCTCTGTGAGTGTGTCGCTCTGTGAGTGTGTCGCTTTGTGAGCGTGTCGCTCTGTGAGTGTGTCGCTTTCTGTGTCGCTCTGTGAGTGTGTCGCTCTCTGTGTCGCTGTGTGAGTGTGTCGCTGTGTGAGTGTGTCACTCTCTGTGTCGCTCTGTGAGTGTGTTGCTCTCTGTCGCTCTGTGAGTGTGTCGCTCTGTGAGTGTGTCGCTCTCTGTCGCTCTGTGAGTGTGTCGCTCTGTGAGTGTGTCGCTCTCTGTGTCGCTCTGAGTGTGTCGCTCTCTGTCGCTCTGTGAGTGTGTCGCTCTCTGTCGCTCTGTGAGTGTGTCCCTCTGTGAGTGTGTCGCTCTCTGTGTCGCTCTGTGAGTGTGTCGCTCTGTGAGTGTGTCGATCTCTGTGTCGCTCTGTGAGTGTGTCGCTCTGTGAGTGTGTCGCTCTCTGTCGCTCTGTGAGTGTGTCGCTCTCTGTCGCTCTGTGAGTGTGTCGCTCTCTGTCGCTCTGTGAGTGTGTCGCTCTGTGAGTGTGTCGCTCTCTGTCGCTCTGTGGGTGTGTCGCTCTCTTTCGCTCTGTGAGTGTGTCGCTCTGTGAGTGTGTCGCTTTCTGTGTCGCTCTGTGAGTGTGTCGCTCTGTGAGTGTGTCGCTCTCTGTGTCGCTCTGTGAGTGTGTCTCTCTGTGAGTGTGTCGCTCTGTGTCGCTTTCTGTGTCGCTCTGTGAGTGTGTCGCTCTGTGAGTGTGTCGCTCTCTGTGTCGCTCTGTGAGTGTGTCGCTCTGTGAGTGTGTCGATCTCTGTGTCGCTCTGTGAGTGTGTCGCTCTGTGAGTGTGTCGCTCTCTGTCGCTCTGTGAGTGTGTCGCTCTCTGTGTCGCTCTGTGAGTGTGTCGCTCTGTGAGTGTGTCGCTCTCTGTGTCGCTCGGTGAGTGTGTCGCTCTGTGAGTGTGTCGCTCTCTGTGTCGCTCGGTAAGTGTGTCGCTCTGTGAGTGTGTCGCTCGGTGAGTGTGTCGCTCGGTGAGTGTGTCGCTCTCTGTGTCGCTCGGTGAGTGTGTCGCTCTGTGAGTGTGTCGCTCGGTGAGTGTGTCGCTCGGTGAGTGTGTCGCTCTATGTGTCGCTCTGTGAGTGTGTCGCTCTCTGTGTCGCTCGGTGAGTGTGTCGCTCTGTGAGTGTGTCGCTCTGTGAGTGTGTCGCTCTCTGTGTCGCTCTGTGAGTGTGTCGCTCTCTGTGTCGCTCGGTGAGTGTGTCGCTCTGTGAGTGTGTCGCTCTCTGTGTCGCTCTGTGAGTGTGTCGCTCTGTGAGTGTGTCGCTCTCTGTGTCGCTCGGTGAGTGTGTCGCTCTGTGAGTGTGTCGCTCTCTGTGTCGCTCTGTGAGTGTGTCGCTCTCTGTGTCGCTCGGTGAGTGTGTCGCTCTGTGAGTGTGTCGCTCTCTGTGTCGCTCTGTGAGTGTGTCGCTCTCTGTGTCGCTCTGTGAGTGTGTCGCTCTCTGTGTCGCTCTGTGAGTGTGTCGCTCTCTGTCGCTCGGTGAGTGTGTCGCTCTGTGAGTGTGTCGCTCTCTGTGTCGCTCTGTGAGTGTGTCGCTCTCTGTGTCGCTCTGTGAGTGTGTCGCTCTCTGTGTCGCTCTGTGAGTGTGTCGCTCTGTGAGTGTGTCGCTCGGTGAGTGTGTCGCTCTGTGAGTGTGTCGCTCGGTGAGTGTGTCGCTCTGTGAGTGTGTCGCTCTCTGTGTCGCTCTGTGAGTGTGTCGCTCTCTGTGTCGCTCGGTGGGTGTGTCGCTCGGTGAGTGTGTCGCTCTCTGTGTCGATCTGTGAGTGTGTCGCTCTGTGAGTGTGTCGCTCTCTGTGTCGCTCGGTGAGTGTGTCGCTCGGTGAGTGTGTCGCTCTCTGTGTCGCTCTGTGAGTGTGTCGCTCTGTGAGTGTGTCGCTCTCTGTGTCGCTCGGTGAGTGTGTCGCTCTGTGAGTGTGTCGCTCTCTGTGTCGCTCTGTGAGTGTGTCGCTTGGTGAGTGTGGGCATGCTGCCGCACCGTGGCTGGGATGGCAGCAGCACGGTAACCAGGGGCCTGGTGCCTCTGGGGTAATCGTGGAGAGCGGTGGTAAAAGGACGAATTCATGGTGACGGGCAGTGGGTGGAGGAGCGAGGATCAATGTGCGGATGAAGAATGTGCGATGTAAAAGTAAAAGATGGGAGGGTCCTGCTGCCCAATCAGAGAAAGTGTTTGGCGTGAAAATCCCAACCAAAAAGCCTCAGCCAGTCCACGGATGCCCAGGGCCCACCTGGTGCAGTTTTCAGGCAGGCCTGTAAACGGGAGCAGAGCGCGGCCTCCTGTTCCGGGCGGGGGGGCGTGTTTAAAGATGCAAATCAGGGTCCTACAAATGGGCGGAGCCACTGGCCTGTGCTCATCGCCCCAGGATTTGCCCACCCCCATCCCAGGATCAGCCCCCACCCCCCCATCCCAGGATCAGCCCCCACCCCCCCATCCCAGGATCAGCCCCCATCCCAGGATCAGCCCCCACCCCCCCATCCCAGGATCACCCCCCCATCCCAGGATCACCCCCCATCCCAGGATCACCCCCCATCCCAGGATCAGCCCCCACCCCCCCATCCCAGGATCACCCCCCCATCCCAGGATCACCCCCCATCCCAGGATCACCCCCCATCCCAGGATCAGCCCCCACCCCCCCATCCCAGGATCACCCCCCCATCCCAGGATCACCCCCCATCCCAGGATCACCCCCCATCCCAGGATCAGCCCCCACCCCCCCATCCCAGGATCACCCCCCCATCCCAGGATCACCCCCCATCCCAGGATCACCCCCCATCCCAGGATCACCCCCCATCCCAGGATCAGCTCCCACCCCCCATCCCAGGATCAGCCCCCATCCCAGGATCACCCCCCATCCCAGGATCACCCCCCATCCCAGGATCAGCCCCCACCCCCCCATCCCAGGATCACCCCCCCATCCCAGGATCACCCCCCATCCCAGGATCACCCCCCATCCCAGGATCAGCCCCCATCCCAGGATCACCCCCCATCCCAGGATCACCCCCCATCCCAGGATCACCCCCCATCCCAGGATCAGCCCCCATCCAGGATCACCCCCCATCCCAGGATCAGCCCCCAACCCCCCGATCCCAGGATCAGCCCCCATCCCAGGATCAGCCCCCACCCCCCCATCCCAGGATCAGCCTCCATCCCAGGATCAGCCCCCATCCCAGGATCAGCCCCCACCCCCCCATCCCAGGATCAGCCTCCATCCCAGGATCAGCCCCCATCCCAGGATCAGCCCCCATCCCAGGATCAGCCCCCACCCCCCCATCCCAGGATCAGCCCCCACCCCCCCATCCCAGGATCAGCCCCCATCCCAGGATCAGCCCCCACCCCCCCATCCCAGGATCAGCCTCCATCCCAGGATCAGCCCCCATCCCAGGATCAGCCCCCACCCCCCCATCCCAGGATCAGCCCCCACCCCCCCATCCCAGGATCAGCCCCCATCCCAGGATCACCCACCATCCCAGGATCACCCCCCAACCCAGGATCACCCCCCATCCCAGGATCAGCCCCCATCCCAGGATCAGCCCCCATCCCAGGATCAGCCCCCACCCCCCCATCCCAGGATCAGCCCCCATCCCAGGATCACCCCCCCCATCCCAGGATCAGCCCCCATCCCAGGATCAGCCCCCACCCCCCCATCCCAGGATCACCCCCCATCCCAGGATCACCCCCCATCCCAGGATCAGCCCCCACCCCCCCATCCCAGGATCAGCCCCCATCCCAGGATCAGCCCCCACCCCCCCATCCCAGGATCAGCCCCCATCCCAGGATCACACCCCATCCCAGGATCACCCCCCATCCCAGGATCACACCCCATCCCAGGATCAGCCCCCACCCCCCCATCCCAGGATCAGCCCCCATCCCAGGATCACACCCCATCCCAGGATCACCCCCCATCCCAGGATCAGCCCCCACCCCAAGAGGCCCAACCTGCTGGCTCACTCGGGGTCAGACACAGGCCTAGGAACCCAGAGGGTCGATTCAGTGACTCGCACTCCTGTCTAGTCAGGCTTCACGCCACGACTGGTGCCTCATAATATCATCCCTTGTGACTCTTCCCTCTCTCCAGTCGCCTGGTGACACAGCAAGAAATACATTACTAGATCTAAAAAGAAAGTATCTGAACCTGCTAGACATACAGAGCTGATCCATCAGCATCTCTACAGAGAAGAGATAGGTTAATGTTTTTGGTGTACACCCTCAGTCAGCACAGGAGACCGGAAGATAAGAGGCCCCTTTAATGGGGGAGGAGGGGAGAACGACGGGCAAACGTTCGGTATCCGAATGATACTTGACATCTGATGGGTTCATGGGCCAATAAACAGCTTTCGGAACCGCTGGAAAGGGGTGAAGCCGCGATGCTGAGGGGCCCAGCACGCCCCAGTGGGCGGTGCCCAGCCCAGAGAGCTGGAACCCTGCAAACAATGACGCGCGCGAGCCTCATTAGGCCTGAGGCTTTGGTTAGGAGCCTGCACCCCAATGTGGCAGGAGCAGATGGGGCGGATTGTAACTCAGTCCGCCCGGTGGTCGCTTACCGCCCAATTACACTGGCGCTCCGGCCACAGCCGTCCTGGCTGGGGTCCTGAGGTGGGCGTCCAGAGCACCCGCCTGTTTCAAGCCGGAGGCCGCTTATAATATGCAAATCAGGGTCCTGAGGTCCATAGGACCCCGACTGCAACTTTGAGGTAGAACTGGGCAGAGCTTACAGGACACAAACTCCGCCCATTTCTACCAGGCATTGAGCGGCCTAACCAGCGGCCTCTAAAGGCCACTCAGAAAACAGCCCTGGAGGGCAGGAGAAGCTGGTTTGCGGTCTGCTGCCGACTCATGCACTGCATGAGTGTCCCTCCAGGGAGAGGCAGGACACTTATTAACATGGAAACTTCACCGTGGCTGCTGGGTTTCCAGGGGTCGGCCGTGAAGAGGTGGCGGGAGCCTCCACACAGTAAGTGTCTCTTTTAGCATTCCCTGTGGGCCAGGAGGAGCAGGACTGCTCTTCGGCCCCCCCAGGCCGCTCAAGGAAGCCTTTGGCCTCCCCCAGTCCCGATGGCCAGCCTCACCCCCAGCCCTCCCGATCACAGGCCAGGCTGTCCATTCGGCTGGCTGCCGGGCGAGAGACGGAGCTACAAGATGTTACTGAGGCCCTGGCGTTAAGATCAGCGGGACCTCTGTGTCTCCAGCCTTGCCGGGTTCTTCAGCCATTTTCAGCCTCGTCCACACCCTCCCCATAAATATCGGGGCATTATTTCTGACACCATACAGATTACTCGTTACGCGGGAGGATTCCTGCCTTCAGGCGGTTAACAGTCGCTGTGTATTTTTGTTGAATGGCAGGTTTTAATCCGGTGTGGAATGAAGTGCTCCGGTTTACAATCAGCGCTCCCGAGCTCGCTCTGATCCGATTCGTGGTTGAAGATTACGACTCAGCTTCCAGCAATGACTTCATCGGGCAGTTTACACTCCCATTCACAAGTGTTAAAGAAGGTAATCACAACTTTACATCCCCACTGACACTGCCCCGCCCACTCTGACACTGCCCCACCCACTCTGACACTACCCCTCCCACTCTGACACTGCCCCGCCCACTCTGACACTGCCCCTCCCACTCTGACATTACCCCGCCCACTCTGACTGCCCCGCCCACTCTGACACTGCCCCTCCCACTCTGACACTGCCCCGCCCACTCTGACACTGCCCCGCCCACTCTGACACTGCCCCGCCCACTCTGACACTGCCCCTCCCACTCTGACACTGCCCCACCCACTCTGACACAGCCCCTACCACTCTGACACTGCCCCACCCACTCTGACACTGCCCCTCCCACTCTGACACTGTCCCGCCCACTCTGACACTGCCCCTCCCACTCTGACACTGCCCCTCCCACTCTGACACTGCCCCGCCCACTTTGACCCTCCCACTCTGACACTGCCCCGCCCACCCTGACACTGCCCCGCCCACTCTGACACTGCCCCTCCCACACTGACTCTGCTCCGCCCACACTGACACTGCCCCTCCTACACTGACTCTGCCCCTCCCACACTGACACTGCCCCTCCCACACTGACACTGCCCCTCCCACTCTGACACTGCCCCACCCACTCTGACCCTCCCACTCTGACACTGCCCCGCCCACCCTAACATTGCCCCGCCCACTCTGACACTGCCCCTCCCACACTGACTCTGCCCCGCCCACACTGACACTGCCCCTCCTACACTGACTCTGCCCCGCCCACACTGACACTGCCCCTCCCACACTGACACTGCCCCTTGAGCATCAGCTGGAGTTCAGTGCAGTGAATGCAACCCTCTTCTCTCTGCATCAAGAGATTGTGGGATCAGTCACCCCTGGAGACTGCAGCCCATCTCTACTACTGAGGTTTGATGGAAAGCCTTGGAGGGGGGTAACTGCAGAGTCCAGGCCAACACTCAGTCCCAATGCCTTTGACTCACTTCTCCATTCCCCCACATACCTCACAGAAAGACATCTCACACCTTGCCAGACCCCTGGAGTATTCCCTGTGTTAAGGTTTTGCACTGGTGTGTGAATGGACAGGGAGAAGGTCGGATTCCTGGTGCCTTTGGGAGAGAGAGGAAAAGTCACAGCTGGAGATGCTTCTGTCGCCACTAAAGATACCTGTTGAACCTGCTGCCTTTAGCTCTCATTTCCCACCCAGTCTAGGAGTGCATTGGGAGCTGGAGGGGTTCCGATTTGCTTTGTTTCAGTAGTGCAGTGGGTAGAGAGCGACAAAGTGTGGGGACAATGTAATAGAGATGGGAGTGGTGGAGAGTGATGTGTAGGGGTGCACAGGCTGAATACAATCACCCCAAACCCACAGTAAATGGAATAATAATCTCACTCAGTTACTAGGCCGTGGCAGATCGGAGAAAGGGCAAAGAATCTCAGGCAGACAGGCAATCCCCTAGATTCAGTCTGGCAGTCGGTGCAGCAGGTTCTGTTTCTAGGGACATGTCCAGCAGGATGGTAGAGGAGCATCTCCATCAACAGCACCAGTTTGGTTTTGAAGACGTTGATGTGACGTTGACACTGAACTAACTTCTCGCTGCAGGCAATATTAATATCGATATTAACTCCCCTCTCCTGGGTCCTGCCTCCCACCCACTCCTTTCCTGTCTCGATCGCAGGGGGAAAGACGCCCACCCCACGCCGGCCGGCCCTCTTTAAACAGTCAGATCCAGCTTTGAAGATGTAACCGGGGCCTAGTCTGTCATTTTAACCTGAGGCCTGAGCAGGGGGCTTCACTCCCACCCCCACAGACCTGCCAGGGAGCCGGGCTCTGGGTCAGACGAGGGCCAGCAGGGCCAGTCTTCCAAAAATGTCTTTGAAGTTCCCTTGTGGAGCCAGAAGGAGCAGGAGTCCGTCCGGTCCCACGAGGGAACGTTCCCCATCTCCCGGACCACCATTTCCCTGCCCAGCCCCACCCATCCACTTACCAGGTGCCGGGGACCGGGGAGTCCCCGCCAGTGAACTCCTGTCACCTGATGTTACCGGCTGGGCAGCCCGCTTCCCGCTGATTCTGGCCGTTTCGATCGGGAAGCGACATGTTAACGAGGGGCCCGGCCGTTGACCCCGGCCTGTTGACCCCGGCCGAGCCTGCGGCCACTGTGCCACTGCCGGTCGAGCAGCCCCTCGCTTTGCCGCAATCCCTCCCGGGAGTGGAAATCGAGCCGAGGATCTTTGGCGTGGGCTATTTCTGGACCTGATCCCCATCACCCCCACCCTTCCCCGTGGCAGTCAGCCCTCCCAGGGAGGTACTGCCGCACTCCCCATGTAGGTAAGGCAGTGCACCCTTTAATGTTTCTGTTTTGTATCTGCAGGCTATCGACACATCCACTTGCTGTCCAGAGACGCAGCCTCTCTCTCACCGGCCACTCTCTTTGTGCGGATCAGGATTAAGAGCGTCTAGCGCGGAGCGAGCAAGGATCCGCTCGCAGTCTGACTGCGTGACACAAACTGTTACTGTGACCCACTCCGTACACCTGCCCAGTGCCAAGCACAGCAAGTCGGGGGGGAAGCAGAGCTGAATGAGGAGGCTCATTACACTGCCTGACTATCTATGCACCTTAAACAGTTCTACAGCATGACACAGAGACGACAGTAAGCACGAAACCCCACTGCCTTTTACAGTGTGACTCAAGACGCCAGTTTCACTCTGGATCATTTCTCACCCAACTCCAGGCCGATTTCAGTCTGTTACCGGGGCGATAGATATCTTTCGTCTTCATTCTAGGTTCTATCAAAACATGAACTGGATCCGAACCCTTTTACAAACTGGAGCTCAAACGAAGACCTTCTTTAACCTGGTATCATTCACCAGCAACAACAGTGCGTCACTGAATGGTGCTTACCCAGCGTGTGGTCTAAGCCCGGGGACGCTGTGTGTCCAGATACACAGGAGCAGATTCAGCACTCCCAGCTCAGCCAAATTACAGCACTGTACCTGCATTTATATCATGTATTAACATTGTTTTATCTCTGTGTATATATATATATATATAAAGTGAGCTGTTTATTTTACAATATAGTCCGCGTAGTGTTCTGTGAAACCCCTCACACTCAGATCATAATGTGCTTTGAACCTGGCTGTCCAGTTTTGGAATAGCGAAATACTGCGGATGCTGGAAATCTGAAATAACAACAGAAAATGCTGGAAACACTCAGCAGGCCAGGCAGCATCTGTGGAGAGAGAAACAGAGTTAACGGGGGGAATTTTCCCAGCCCTGGGGAGGCGAGTATGGAGGCAGGACTGCCAGGAAAATGGCAGAAACTGGGAGCGGGTTCCCAACCCGCCTCCGTGCCATCTTCCGACTCGCGCAGGGACCCGTCGCCTCGAGGCGGGAAGGGGATTAGAGCCAATTAACTGCCTGTTAACAGGTAGTTAACAGGCAGTTTTGAGGCTTATCCCCATTTTACCCCTGCAAGTGCGGGCTTTCCGATGGCTGCAAACCTCGCCAGGGTCAGCGAGGCGAGCAGTGGGTCTGCGGGGGTGAGAGGGATTGAAAAGTCCGCTGTGGAGGTGAGTGATGGGTGCAAGTGTGGAGAGGTAAGTATGAGAGGTGAGTGTATAGTGTTGGAAAAAGTTTACTTACCTTTGCTTCTTCCTGCAGGCTTCAACCCTTGGGGATCCGGAGGTGCCTCATCTCAATGGCAGAGATGACAGAATGGCTGCTGCATTCTCAGATGCAGCAGCCATCTGCTTTCTGCTGAGGAGAGAGGTTTTGTGAGCCTTCAGTGCAAGGGCTCACCTTAGAACAGAGATTGTCAGTACTCAAAGCTGTCAAACGCTGGCAATTCATCTGTCAAAATTTTTTCGACAAATGCAACGTCGTACGCTGACGTCCTCTGTCACTGGCTTTCCCTTAATTGGCCGGCTAAACCTGCAGGGCGGGGTTAACAAGGTCAATCAAGGGAAAATAGCGCGGGTTGGCCAGACGTTTTGGGGGCGGGACTGACACCCGACAACCAGCAGTCCCGCCCCCAACGCGCCCCCATTGACAAAATCCAGCCTAACATTTCAGGTTAACTCTTTTTCTTATATTGAATATTGAATTTACTAAGAAACTGACTAGGGTACACCGGTGAAACTAGTGAATGCTTCAGTACAGTTTTGTAAGTCATTTTCAGTGATTTTAAATCAGATTACTCACAGGTAGAGGACTGGACTCTTATTAAAATAGCCTATTTTTTGTGATAAACCCATTTTCAGCTGTATTAATAAAACTGTACCAGGTTACCTCACTTAAATACATCAAGGAATATATTTTAATGCAAAGAAAATTAAGAAACGATTCCGGTTTATTGCGCTGGTTCATGGAAGATTTTATGTTTGTGATCATGCCAATGAGTTTGGGCAGAAACTTGAACCACAACTTCACTTCGGAAAAACAGCGCGATTTCAAGCCAGTTTCCCATTGAGCTAAAGCTGAAATTCTATCCCCCTGATGAACTTTGGGTCTGCAACTCACTGAGCTTAAAATAGTCAGGCCAATGATGGAATTTAACTCTAAGTAAAGAAAAGCCGTATGATGGGATAGGTAGTCAGAACACGAGATTGCAAATCTATCGGGGTTATACTCAAGGTGTGAACAACTGGATTGATTCCAAGAGCAAACAGGGATGAGCTGTGAGGAGAAATTAGGGAAGTTTATTTGCAAATTCTGGAGTGAAGATGGTGAAGGAGAGATTCATCGAGGTAGATAAAATATGACATGGGATAGAAAGGATAAACCCAGATTATGTCATAGTAAGTCAGGCAAGCAGAGCAAGAGGACATAAATTTAAATTAAAATTTAATCTAAAACGGGTATTACTCAAAGGGCAATGAACTTTGAAATAATCTGTCAGACCGGCTGCTAGACACTAAACATTAGCAACATTCCAAACAGAGTCGGCAGTTACTGGGCAATGTTAGGGTACTGGGCAATGTTAGAGTACTGGGCAATGTTAGGGTACTGGGCAATGTTAGGGTACTGGGCAATGTTAGGGTACTGGGCAATGTTAGGGTACTGGGCAATGTTAGGGTACTGGGCAATGTTAGGGTACTGGGCAATGTTAGAGTACTGGGCAATGTTAGGGTACTGGGCAATGTTAGAGTACTGGGCAATGTTAGAGTACTGGGCAATGTTATGGTACTGGGCAATGTTAGAGTACTGGGCAATGTTAGGGTACTGGGCAATGTTAGGGTACTGAGCAATGTTAGGGTACTGGGCAATGTTAGGGTACTGGGCAATGTTAGGGTACTGGGCAATGTTAGAGTACTGGGCAATGTTAGGGTACTGGGCAATGTTAGGGTACTGGGCAATGTTAGGGTACTGGGCAATGTTAGGGTACTGGGCAATGTTAGAGTACTGGGCAATGTTAGGGTACTGGGCAATGTTAGAGTACTGGGCAATGTTAGGGTACTGGGCCATGTTAGGGTACTGGGCAATGTTAGGGTACTGGGCAATGTTAGAGTACTGGGCAATGTTAGGGTACTGGGCAATGTTAGAGTACTGGGCAATGTTAGAGTACTGGGCAATGTTAGGGTACTGAGCAATGTTAGGGTACTGGGCAATGTTAGGGTACTGGGCAATGTTAGAGTACTGGGCAATGTTAGGGTACTGGGCAATGTTAGAGTACTGGGCAATGTTAGGGTACTGGGCAATGTTAGGGTACTGGGCAATGTTAGGGTACTGGGTAATGTTAGGGTACTGGGTAATGTTAGGGTACTGGGCAATGTTAGGGTACTGGGCAATGTTAGGGTACTGGGCAATGTTAGGGTACTGGGCAATGTTAGAGTACTGGGCAATGTTAGGGTACTGGGCAATGTTAGGGTACTGGGCAATGTTAGAGTACTGGGCAATGTTAGAGTACTGGCAATGTTAGGGTACTGGGCAATGTTAGGGTACTGGGCAATGTTAGGGTACTGGGCAATGTTAGTGTACTGGGCAATGTTAGAGTACTGGGTAATGTTAGGGTACTGGGCAATGTTAGAGTACTGGGCAATGTTAGAGTACTGAGCAATGTTAGAGTACTGGACAATGTTAGAGTACTGGGCAATGTTAGGGTACTGGGCAATGTTAGAGTACTGGGTAATGTTAGGGTACTGGGCAATGTTAGAGTACTGGGCAATGTTAGGGTACTGGGCAATGTTAGAGTACTGGGCAATGTTAGGGTACTGGGCAATGTTAGGGTACTGGGCAATGTTAGGGTACTGGGCAATGTTAGTGTACTGGGCAATGTTAGAGTACTGGGCAATGTTAGAGTACTGGGCAATGTTAGAGTACTGGGCAATGTTAGAGTACTGGGCAATGTTAGAGTACTGGGCAATGTTAGAGTACTGGGCAATGTTAGAGTACTGGGCAATGTTAGGGTACTGGGCAATGTTAGAGTACTGGGTAATGTTAGAGTACTGGGCAATGTTAGAGTACTGGGCAATGTTAGGGTACTGGGCAATGTTAGAGTACTGGGCAATGTTAGGGTACTGGGCAATGTTAGGGTACTGGGCAATGTTAGGGTACTGGGCAATGTTAGAGTACTGGGCAATGTTAGAGTACTGGGCAATGTTAGAGTACTGGGCAATGTTAGGGTACTGGGCAATGTTAGAGTACTGGGCAATGTTAGGGTACTGGGCAATGTTAGAGTACTGGGCAATGTTAGAGTACTGGGCAATGTTAGAGTACTGGGCAATGTTAGGGTACTGGGCAATGTTAGAGTACTGGGCAATGTTAGGGTACTGGGCAATGTTAGGGTACTG
Source organism: Squalus acanthias (assembly GCA_030390025.1). NCBI lineage: Eukaryota > Metazoa > Chordata > Chondrichthyes > Squaliformes > Squalidae > Squalus > Squalus acanthias. Next base: position 41,869,226 of record CM059437.1, on the reverse strand, counting down.
GGCAATGTTAGAGTACTGGGCAATGTTAGGGTACTGGGCAATGTTAGGGTACTGGGCAATGTTAGGGTACTGGGCAATGTTAGGGTACTGGACAATGTTAGGGTACTCTACCGGATACCCAAGTACCATAACAATTTTCTCACTGAGATATCTTCACTGTTTTCCTCCCTCAGCCTCTGCACTGAACAACTTCACATCCTCGGTGATTTCAACCTCCATCTCAATTCATCATGCTCTCTCTCCTCTGAGTTCACTGCCCTCCTATCCTCCCTTAATCTCTCCCTCCATGTAAACTTCCCAACCCATACCGACGGCCATCTCCTTGATCATGCCATCTCACATGGCATCGCTTAACTTATCATGTCAATCACAGATAAGGCCATCTCTGATCACTTCCTTGTATCGCTCTCCACCCACATCCCCCTTCTCCCTCCCAACCCTACTTCCTTCTGTGTCCACCCCTGGTAAAAACTCTCTCCCAATTAACTTACAACTGCCCTTTCAAAATCCCAGCTCTCTAGCCTTTGGCCCTCCATTCACCACAACATTTCTGCAGCTACCAATCTGCTCAACCACACTCTCACCTCCACCTTTGATGCCCTCGTCCCCATTAAAACCATCACTCTCACCCTGGTCATTCCGTCTAGTACGGCCCTCATCTCCGATCCCTTAAGTCCAAAGGACACAGACTTAAACTGACATGGCGGACAACTGGTTTAGCCATTCACCACCAAATCTGGCTGGATCACCTGGAGCACTAACGGTTCCTGCGCTCGTCTGCCAAAACTGCTCACGATGCCAGCATCATCCTGGAATGCAAAGATAACCTCGGCTTCTTTTCTCTATTGCAAACCATCTTCTTAAACCCCTTTCTCCTCCACCCTCTCTAACAACAAGTGCGAGGAGCTTGTGGACTTCTTTGTCACTAAGATTGAGACCATCTGATCAGCTGCCTCTGCCGCTTCCCTCCCTTCCCCGAGCCCACCGGGCCAAACTTCCTCTAAGGTTCCCCCCTCCCCTAGCCCTGAACTCGCACCTTTCTCCAGTTTCTCTCCGATCTCCCCTCATTCCCTCTCCAAGCCTGTCTTGTCCATGAGACCCACCTCCTGCTCCCTCGACCCTATTCCCACTAAACAGCTGACCACCCAACTTCCCTTCCTGACTCCGATGTTAGCTGATATTGTTAATGGTTTCCTCTCCTTCAAATCTGCCGTCATCACCCCTCTCCTCAAAAAAACAACCCTTGATCCCTCCGTCCTTGCAAACTACCGCCCCATCTCCAACTTCCCTTTCCTCTCCAAAGTCCTTGAACGTGCTGTCGCCTCCCAAATCCATGCCCATCTTTCCCGCAATTCCATGTTTGAATCCCTCCAATCAGGTTTCCGCCCTTGCCACAGTACCGAAACGGCTCTCATCAAAGTCACAAATGACATCCTTTGTGACTGTGACAAAGGTAAACTAGCCCTCCTCGTCCTTTTTGACTTGTCTGCAGCCTTTGACACGGTTGACCACTCCATCCTTCTCCAACTCGTCTCCACCATCGTCTAGCTGGGTGGGACTGCACTCGCCTGGTTCCATTCTTATCTATCTAATCGGAGCCAGAGAATCACCTGCAACGGGTTCTCTTCCCGCTCCCACATCGTTACCTCTGGTGTCCCCCAAGGATCTATCCTCGGCCCCCTCCTATTTCTCATCTACATGTTGCCCCTTGGCGACATCATCCGAAAACACAGCATCAGTTTCCACATGTGTACGCTGACGACACCCAGCTCTACCTTACCACCACTTCTCTCGACCCCTCCACGGTCTCGAAATTGTCCGACATACAGTTCTGGATGAGCAGCAATTTCCTCCAATTAAATATTGGGAAGAACGAAGCCATTGTTTTCGGTCCCCACCACAAACTCCGTTCCCTAGACACTGACTTCATCCCTCTCCCTGGCAACGGGCTGAGGCTGAATCAGACCAGACTGTTCGCAACCTTAGTGTCATATTCGACCCCGAGATGAGCTTCTGACCACATATCCGCACCATCACTAAGACCGCCTACTTCCACCTACGTAACATCGCCCGTCTCCACCCTTGCCTCAGCTCATTTGCTGCTGAAACCCTCATCCATGCCTTTGTTACCTCTAGACTTGACTATTCCAACACACTCCTGGCTGGCCTCTCACGTTCTATCCTACGTAAACTTGAGGTCAACCAAAACTCGGCTGCCCGTGTCCCAACTCGCACCAAGTCCCGTTCGCCCATCACCCCTGTGCTCGCTGACCTACATTGGCTCCCAGTTAAGCAACGCCTCGATTTTTAAATTATCATCATTGTTTTCAAATCCCTCCATGGCCTCGCTCCTCCCTATCTCTGTAATCTCCTCCAACTCTACAACCCTCCGAGATATTTGTGCTCCGCCATTTCTGGCCTCTTGAGCATCCCCGAATTTAATCGCTCCGCCATTGGCGGCCGTGCCTTCAGCTGCCAAAACCCTAAGCTCTGGAATTCCTCCCTAAACCTCTCCGCCTCTCTACCTCTCTTTCCTCCTTTAAGACGCTCCTTAAAACCTACCTCTTTGACCAAGCTGCAGGGGTTCCTCAGGGCAGTGTCCTCGGCCCAACCATCTTCAGCTGCTTCATCAATGACCTTCCCTCCATCATAAGGTCAGAAATGGGGATGTTCGCTGATGATTGCACAGTGTTCAGTTCCATTCACAACTCCACAGATAATGAAGCAGTCCATGCCCGCATGCAACAAGACCTGGACAACATTCAGGCTTGGGCTGGTAAGTGGCAAGTAACATTCGCGCCACACAAGTGCCAGGCAATGGCTATCTCCAACAAGAGAAAGTTTAACCACCTCCCCATGACATTCAATGGCATTATCAACAACAACAACTTGTATTTATATAGCGCCTTTAACATAGTAAAAGGTTCCTAGGCGCTGCACAGGAGTATTTTAAGACAAAAAATTTGACACCGATCCACATAAGGATAAATTAGGGCAGATGACCAAAAGCTTGGTCAAAGAGGTAGGTTTTAAAGAGCGTCTTAAAGGAGGAAAGAGGGGCAGCAAGGAGGATAGGTTTTGTCAGGGAATTCCAGAGCATAGGGCCTCGGCAACAGAAGGCATGGCCCCCAAAGTTTGAGCGATTATAATCAGGGATGCTCAAGAGGGCAGAATTAGAGGAGCGCAGATATCTCGGGGGGTTGTGGGGCTGAAGGAGATTACAGAGATAGGGAGGGGCGAGGCCATGGAGGGCTTTGAAAACAAGGATGAGAATTTTGAAATTGAGGCGTTGCTTAACTGGGAGCCAATGTAGGTCAGCGAGCACAGGGGTGATGGGCGAACGGGACTTGGTGCGAGTTAGGACATGGGCAGCGGAGTTTTGGTTGACCTCAAGTTTACGTAGGATAGAACGTGAGAGGCCAGCCAGGAGTGTGTTGGAATAGTCAAGTCCAGAGGTAACAAAGGCATGGCTGAGGGTTTCAGCAGCGGATGAACTGAGGCAAGGGCGGAGACGGGCGATGTTACGGAGGTGGAAGTAGGCGATCTTAGTTATGCTGCGGATATGTGGTCGGAAGCTCATTTCAGGGTCAAATATGACACCAAGGTTGCGAACAGTGTGGTTCAGCCTCAGACAGATGTTAGGGAGAGGGATGAAGTCAGTGGCTAGGGAACGGAGTTTGTGGCGGGGACCGAAAGCAATGGCTTCGGTCTTCCCAATATTTAATTGGAGAAAATTTTTGCTCATCCAGAACTGTATGTCGGACAAGCAGTCTGACACCGTGGAGGGGTCGAGAGAAGAGGTAGTGAGGTAGAGTTGGGTGTCGTCAGCGTACATGTGGAAACTGACGCTGTGTTTTCAGATGATGTCACCAAGGGGCAACATGTAGATGAGAAATAGGAGGGGGCCGAGGATAGATCTTTGGGGGACACCAGAGGTAACGATGTGGGAGCAGGAAGAGAAGCTATTGCAGGTGATTCTCTGGCTATGATTAGATAGATAAGAATGGAACCAGGCGAGTGCAGTCCCACCCAGCTGGACGACGGTGGGGACGAGTTGGAGAAGGATGGAGTGGTCAACCGTGTCAAAGGCTGCAGACAAGTCAAGAAGGACAAGGAGGGATAGTTTACCTTTGTCACAGTCACAAAGGATGTAATTTGTGTCTTTGATGAGAGCCGTTTCGGTATTGTGGCAAGGGCTGATTGGAGGGATTCAAACATGAAATTGCGGGACAGATGGGCATGGATTTGGGAGGTGACAACAGGTTCAAGGACTTTGGAGAGGAAAGGGAGGTTGGAGATGAGGCGGTAGTTTGCAAGGACGGAGGGGCCAAGGGTTGTTTTTTTGAGGAGAGGGGTGATGACGGCAGATTTGAGGGAGAGGGGGACAGTACCTGAGGAGAGAGAACCATTAACAATATCAGCTAACATCAAAGCCAGAAAAGGAAGTTGGGTGGTCAGCAGTTTGGTGGGAATAGGGTTGAGGGAGCAAGAGGTGGGTCTCATGGACAAGATGAGTGCAGATAGGTCATGAGGGGAGATTGGAGAGAAACTGGAGAAAGATGTGAGTTCAGGGCTAGGGCAGGGGGGAACCTTAGAGGAAGTTTGGCCCAGTGGGCTATGGGAAGGAAGGGAAGTGGCAGAGGCAGCTGAACAGATGGTCTCAATCTTAGAGACAAAGAAGTCCATGAGCTCCTCACACTTGTTATCGGAGGTGAGGGTGGAGGAGACAGGGGAGAGGGGTTTAAGAAGACCGTTCGCAGTGGAGAATAGAAGCCGGGGTTTATCTTTGCATTCCAGAATGATTCTGGAATAGTGAGAGTCCAGAACCAGGGGTCATAATCTAAGGATAAGGGGTAAGCCATTTCGGACAGAAATGAGGAAGAATTTCTTCACCCAGAGAGTGGTGAACCTGTGGAATTCTCTACCACAGAAGGTAGTTGAGGCCAAGTCATTAAATATATTCAAGAATGAGTTAGATATATTTCTTAAAGCTAAAGGTATCAAGGGATATAGGGAGAAGGCAGGTACAGGGTACTGAGTTTGGATGATCAGCCATGATCTCATTGAATGGCGGAGCAGGCTCGAGGGGCCGAATGGCCTACTCCTGCTCCTATCTTCTATGTCTATGAGCAATTTTGGCAGACGAGATTATCATTGTCGAATCCCCCACCATCAACATCTTAGGGGTCACCATTGACCAGAAACTTAACTGGACCAGCCACATAAATACTATGGCTACAAGAGCAGGTCAGAGGCTGGGTATTCTGCAGCGAGTATCTCACCTCCTGACTCCCCAAAGCCTTTCCACCATCTACAAGGCACAAGTCAAGAGTGTGATGGAATACTCTCCACTTGCCTGGATGAGTGCAGCTCCAAAAGAAGCTCAACACCATCCAGGACAAAGCAGCCATCTTGATTGGCAGCCCATCCACCACCTTAAACATTCACTCCCTCCACCACCGGCGTACCGTGGCTGCAGTGTGTACCATCTACAAGATGCACTGCAGCAACTCGCCAAGGCTTCTTCGGCAGCACCTCCCAAACCCGCGACCTCTTCCACCTAGAAGGACAAGGGCAGCAAGCGCATGGGAACACCACCACCTCCAAGTCACACACCATCCTGACTTGGAAATATATCGCTGTTCCTTCATCTTCGCTGGGTTAAAATCATGGAACTCCCTACCTAATAGCACTGTGGGAGCACCTTCACCACACGGACCGCAGAGGTTCAAGAAGGCGGCTCACCACCACCTTCTCAAGGGCAATTAGGGATGGGCAATAAATGTTGGCCTTGCCAGCGACGCCCACATCCCGTTAATGATTTTTTAAAAAGCTTTTGGTCATCTGCCCCAACATCTCCTTATGTGGCTCGGTGTCAAATTTTGTTTGATAATACTCCTATGAAGCACCTTGGGACGTTTTACTATGTTAAAGGCGCTATATAAATACAGGTTGGAATGACCAGGTAATCAGTTTTAGTGATGTTGGTTTAGGGATAGATATTGCCCAGGACACCAGGGAGAAGTCCCCTCCTCTTCTTCTAATAGTGCCGTGGAATCTTTTATGACCACCTTAGAGGGCAGACGGGGCATCAGTTTAATGTCTCATCTGGCACCTCGGACAGTGCATCACTCCCTCAGTGTGGCACTGGAGTGTCTGCCTAGATTTTGTGCTCAAGCCTTCGGAGTGGGAATGAACCACAGCTGACACTGACTGAGGGTGCTTCGAAAGAATGAGTTGGCCAGGGGAGCTGGAATTTGGGGCAGGACTCAATTTCACCAGGTCGCCATCCATCTTTTACCACAATTATAAATTCCACCCGGGGGAAGAGTGGTGCCTCTTACATCTGCCCTCACTCCTGTGCTGCTGTCAGAAAGGAGGCAGGACTGGAAGATGATGTCACCTGTGAGTACTGCTTCCTTTGGTCCTCACTTGTAAGATGCCAGGGACTGCCTCCGGCATCCTCTTCCTCCCTAAGTCGTGTAGGATAGAGTGTACCTGTAGGATTTAGTAAACATTATTAAGATTTTGTAACCATTATTAAATAACTATAATATTTGAAATTGTATGTTAAAAACCTAAAAAGCCTGTATAAAATGGTGAATGGCTGAGACCAAAGCATGATGGTAAAATTAAGCCAACATTATGTTAACTGCGAGAATAGTGCTGAGGTCGTGTAGATTTTCTGTTATATTAAAAACAAGAAGCCAGTGAAGGACAAAACATTAATTAAGTCTCAAAGTAAGATAGAGGATTTTCAATACCTAACATCCCTTATCGCTGAAGGTTCAGACCAGTCTAGATAATGGGCTATGGGAAAGGCAAAAGATGTAAAATTTCTCATACTCAAAGCTCACAGCAGAAAAGGGGAGGGAATCATAGGGCTGGATTTTGTCTTGGGGTCGGGTTGGGGTCGTGTTACCCGCATTTCGTGTTGTCCCCCCGACTCCAGATTAATGTGGATGAATGATGCAATTTTCACTTAATTGGGCAATTGAGTTCCAGCATGTGGGAACCCATGAACCAATTAGTGGTTTGAGTGGGAAAGTCGCCTCTGATGATGTCATCATTGCAGGCTGCCTGGTCTCAGAGATTGTCTGGCTTTTGCTGTGAGAGAACCTGGATGCAAAATGAGGAGGGAGGGAGAGAGAGAGAGAGAGAGAGACAGAGACAGAGTGAGAGAGAGACAGAGTGAGAGAGAGAGAGAGAGAGAGAGACAGAGACAGAGTGAGAGAGAGACAGCGTGAGAGAGAGAGAGAGAGAGAGAGAGAGAGAGAGAATGTTTTTCCATCCAGGGCCTCTCACAGCAAGGCCAGAGGCGACTTTCAGACTTAATACTAGTACCCATCACAATACTACTACTACCTTCATATCTCCGTTGTAATAGTGGACCTGCAGCTGATAGTCAGCTGTCCACTTGTGCTCTCGCCAGGTTTCACTGGCGTGTTTCACATCAGGCGTACTTCACATCGGAAAAGGGTTAAACTAGCTAAAACGTTTCAAAATGGCATTACAGAGCCAATTTAGGCCTTGTTGAGGGCTTTAATGGCCTCTCCCGCCTCTTGGAGGCGGGACGGAGTCGGGAACTCCGTGACTGATTTTGTCAAAATTGTGTGGAGGCGGGATGGAGTCGTGATGGGGTCGGGACCCCCGACCCCGCAACTTTAACCCCCCACACGCCTCCAAACCCGACTCCACGGGTCATTGAAAATCCAGCCCATAGACCGTACTTGTGAAGGTCAGAATGGTGAGACAGCCGAAGCAGCTGCAAGTTGCTATGTATTTTGAAGGGAAAAAAGGTATAAAGGGACAGCTATTGAACACTGAAAGCAACGCGAAACCAGAAGAAGAGAAGCTTCAATCAACAGAACACAGCAAGAGAATAAAGAGACCGCGCCGCAGTCACTGGGAAGGAACGCCGGGGTTCGATGAACAAACTGCGACTATCTTCTTGTTAAGTATTATTTCTTTGTACTGGATGTTTAATGCTTAATAAACCTGTTTTACTGATACACAATATACCTGGACCCAGAGTGGTTTGTGTAGTCACGGACACATTATTATAAAGAGCTTTTAAAAGCTACAGTCGCTCTGCCTGTGACTATTCGATCAACTGAGTAAATTAATCCAAATTATATAGGTTCGGATGCAAGAGATAAATCAACTTGTTGGTTTTATTAATAGCGACAGAAAGTACAAGCAAGTTATACATACACTTACCATTAGGTTATCCATTGGGTCTGCTAACTATTGACCAATCCAGGCGGGTTCTCAGCACGGAATACCAAAGAATTGCCGAAAGTGAGCCTATTTGATCCTAGGTGGATAATGTCAGATGACTTGCTCTAAACCTATCAATTCTGATATTATTGTCATGTGATCTTTATGTGTCATACACACACTCCATTCTCAGTGAACAGTGTATCTTTGGAAATACCACTTAATTAACAGAGCAATGCCATAAGAAATCCACTAGTATTTTATATAAATGTTAAAACTGGTCACATTTCCTGTCCTATTTGACCCAGAGCTGAGTTTTTGACCCCATATCCTCTTTATCACAAAGACCGCCTACTTCCATCTCCTCAACGTCTCCCGTCTCCACCCCTGCCTCAGCCCAGCTGCTACCGAAACCGCCATTTATATGTCTTTCTCACTTCCAGACTTGACTATTCCAATGCTCTCCTGGCCGACCGCCCATCTTCTTAAAGCTTTAGCTCATCTGAACTCTGCTGCCCGTATCATATCCCAAACCAAATCCCACTTAACCCATCAATCCTGTTACCTCCAGACTCGACTATTCCAACGCTCTCCTGACTGCCTCCCAATTTCCACCCTCCATAAACTTGACTACATTATTTGAAGTAACATATTTTGGAAGGAAGTTTGCAGATGACACGAAACTCAGAAATGTAGTAAACAATGAGAAGGATAGTAACAGATTTCAGGAGGACATAGACAGACTGGTGAAATGGGCGGACACGTGGCAGATTAGATTTAACACAGAGTGCAGTTTGTCACGGAGTGCAGATCGGAACAGAGTGTTAAACTGCGAGTTTGGTGAGTGAGGGAGTTAATCTTAAAGGTTAATCTCTTATTTTTATAAATTCTAGTCTTGTGTGCTTGCAATTAGCATTTAAATTTACTGTTTCAAGTTTTAAGTTTCTTCCAGGCTTGGGCAGGGCTAATCAAGCTCTGTGCTGGAGAGCAGGTGAGAGTAATTAATTAATTAAGCGGTCTAATCTGGTTCTGTAACTGCCAGAGAGCTCACTTATTTAAATCTCAGCAGTATAAATAAGGGAGGCTAGAGTGCAGTTTGTCACGGAGTGCAGATCAGAACAGAGTGTTAAACTGCGAGTTTGGTGAGTGAGGGAGTTAATCTTAAAGGTTAATCTCTTATTTTTATAAATTCTAGTCTTGTGTGCTTGCAATTAGCATTTAAATTTACTGTTTCAAGTTTTAAGTTTCTTCCAGGCTTGGGCAGGGCTAATCAAGCTCCGTGCTGGAGAGAGTAATTAATTAATTAAGTGGTCTAATCTGGTTCTGTAACTGCCAGAGAGCTCACTTATTTAAATCTCAGCAGTATAAATAAGGGAGGCTAGAGTGCAGTTTGTCACGGAGTGCAGATCTGAACAGAGTGTTAAGCTGCGAGTTTGGTGAGTGAGGGAATTCGGGGAGGGAGGTGTTCCTTTCTTTTTCCATCTTTGTCAGCTTCCAGGAGAGCAGGAGCTAAAAAGCTGCACAAGAGGGGACAGAGAACCAGCGGTGAGTATTTCTACAGTCTTTCTACATTCCAGTCATTAAAGTAAAAGTAAAGTCTCTAGTTTAGAGTAAGTAGTGTTCAAAGGGAAGTAAGGTCCCTAGTGTATTTAATATTCTGTAATTTAAAAGGATAAATTAAGGGTAGGACATGGCAAGACAGCTCGGCAACGTGGAGTGTTCCTCCTGTGCTATGTTGGAAGTCAGGGAAACTTTAGTTGTCCAGGGCGAACACATGTGCAGGAAGTGTCTCCAGCTGCAGCTACTCGAAATCCGCGTTTCGGAGCTGGAGCTGCGGCTGGAGTCACTGTGGAGCATCCGTGAAGCTGAGATCTTTGTGGATAGCACGTTTAACAAGGTGGTCACACTGCAGGTAAAGAGTGCACAGGCAGACAGGGAATGGGTGACCACCAGACAGTGTAAAAGAACTAGGAAGGTAGTGCAGAAGTCCCCTGGGTCCATCTCCCTCTCCGACAGATTTTTCATTTTGGATACTGATGGAGGAGATGGTTTCTCAGGGGAATGCAGCAAGAGCCAAGTCCGTGGCACTACGAGTGGCTCAGCTGCACAGGAGGGGAGGAAAAAGAGTGGGAGAGCAATAGTGATAGGGGATTCTATCGTAAGGGGAACAGATAGACGTTTCTGTGGCTGCAGACGTGACTCCAGGATGGTATGTTGCCTCCCTGGTGCCAGGGTCAAGGATGTCACTGAACGGCTGCAGGGCATTCTGAAGGGGGAGGGCGAACGGTCAGAGGTCGTGGTTCACATTGGTACCAACGACATGAGTAGAAAGAGGAATGAGGTCCTGCAACAAGAATTTAGGGAGCTAGGTAGCAGATTAAAAAGCAGGACCTCAAAGGTTGTAATCTCTGGATTACTCCCGGTGCCACGTGCTAGTGAATATAGGAATAGGAGGATAGATCAGATGAATGCGTGACTAAAGAGTTGGTGCAGGAGGGAGGGCTTTAGTTTCCTGGATCACTGGGTCTGCTTCTGGGGAAGGTGGGACCTGTACAAGTCGGACGGGTTGCACCTGAACCGGAACGGGACCAACATCCTTGCGGGGAGGTTTGCTAGTACTGTTGGGGGGGGGTTTAAATTAACTTGGCAAGGGGATGGGATACGGAGTGGAGCTATAGTAGGGGGTGATGCACAGCCAAATATAGAGGAAAAAACAAGTCAGCCTGGAAGGCAGAGCAAATATGTAACGGCACAAGGGAGTATGGCAAGGCTGGATGGCATTTATTTTAATGCAAGGAGTCTTGCGAGTAAGGCAGATGAATTGAAGGTGTTGATGAACAAATGGGAGTATGATATTGTTGCTGTCACAGAGACATGGTTGAGGGAGGGGCAGGACTGGCAGCTCAATATTCCGGGGTATAGAATCTTCAGGCGAGACAGAGGTGGGTGTAAAAGAGGAGGGGGTGTCGCAATATTAATCAAGGAGTCAATTACTGCTGTAAGGAGGGATGATATCTTAGCAGGTTCCTCTAATGAGGCCATATAGGTAGAACTCAAAGACAAAAAGGGGGCAAGCACTTTGCTGGGAGTGTACTATAGGCCCCCAAACAGTCAGGGGGAGATAGAGAACAGATATGTAGGCAAATCTCAGAGAAGTGTAGAAATAATAGGGTAATAATAGTAGGGGATTTCAACTTCCCCAATATTAACTGGGATAGTCAGAGTGTGAAAGGCTTAGAGGGTGCGGAATTCTTAAAGTGCATCCAGGAGAGCTTTTTGAGCCAGCATGTAGAAAGTCCAACAAGAGAGGGGGCGGTACTGGACCTAATTCTAGGGAATGTAGCCAGGCAAGTGGTAGAGGTGTTAGTAGGAGAGCATTTTGGTGACAGTGACCATAATTCGGTGAGATTTAAGGTAGTCATGGAAAAGGACAAAGATGGACCAGAAATAAAGGTTCTAAATTGGGGGAAGGCCGATTTTAATATGATAAGGCAGGATCTGGCCAAAGTGGACTGGGATCAGCTACTTGTAGGAAAATCCACATCAGAGCAGTGGGAGTTTTTCAGAAAGGAAATAGAGAGAGTACAACGCCAACATGCTCCCGTAAAGGTCAAGGGTGGGACCAACAAGCCCAGGGAACCCTGGATGTCAAGGGATATACGAGAATGGATTAGGAAAAAAAGGGAGGCTTTTGGCAGATACAAAGGACTAAAAACAGTGGAAGCCCTAGAGGAATATAGAAAGTGCAGGGGGGTACTTAAACAAGAAATTAGGAGAGCAAAGAGGGGGCATGAAATAACACTGGCGGGCAAAATAAAGGAAAATCCCAAGGTGTTTTATAAGTATATTAAGGGCAAGAGGATAACCAGGGAAAGAGTAGGGCCCATTAGGGACCAAAGTGGCAATCTGTGTGTAGAGCCAGAAGATGTAGGTGGGGTTTTAAATGAATATTTTGCATCTGTGTTCACTGTGGAGAAAGACGATGTAGGCATAGAAATCAGACAGGGGGATTGTGATATACTTGAACAAATTAGTATTGAGAGGGAGGAGGTACTAGCGGTTTTAGCGGGCTTAAAAGTGGATAAATCCGCAGGCCCAGACGAGATGCATCCCAGGCTGCTGTGTGAGGCAAGGGAGGAGATTGCAGGGGCTCTGACACAAATTTTCAGAACATCTCTGGCCACAGGGGAGGTGCCAGAGGACTGGAGAACAGCTAACGTAGTACCATTATTCAAGAAGGGTAGTAGGGATAAACCAGGGAATTACAGGCCAGTGAGCCGTACATCAGTGGTAGGGAAATTATTGGAAAAAATCTGAGGGACAGAATCAGTCTCCACTTGGAGAGGCAAGGATTACTCAAGGATAGTCAGCATGGCTTTGTCAGGGGGAGATCATGTCTGACCAATTTGATTGAATTTTTCGAGGGGCTGACTAGGTGTGTGGATGAGGGTAGTGCAGTTGATGTGGTCTACATGGACTTCAGTAAGGCTTTTGACAAAGTCCCGCATGGGAGACTGGTCTAGAAGGTAAGAGCCCATGGGATCCAGGGCAACTTGGCACATTGGATCCAAAATTGGCTTAGTGGCAGGAGGCAGAGGGTGATGGTCAAAGGTTGTTTTTGTGACTGGAAGCCTGTGTCCAGTGGTGTACTGCAGGGATCGGTGCTGGGTCCTTTGCTGTTTGTAGCGTACATTAATGATTTAGATATGAATGTAGGAGGTATGATCAGTAAGTTCGCAGATGACACAAAAACTGGTGGAGTGGTAAATAGCGAGGAGGGAAGCCTCAGGCTACAGGACGATATAGATGGGTTGGTCAGATGGGCAGAATAGTGGCAAATGGAATTTAACCCTGAAAAGTGTGAGGTGATGCATTTTGGGAGGACTAACAAGACAAGGGAATACACAATGAATGGTAGGACCCTAGGGAGGACAGAGGATCAGATGGACCTTGGTGTGCATGTACATAGATCCCTGAAGGCAGCAGGACAGGTAGATAAGGTGGTTAAAAAGGCATATGGGATACTTGACTTCATTAGCTGAGGCATAGAATTTAAGAGCAGGGAGGTTATGATGGAGCTGTACAAAACACTAGTTAGGCCACAGCTGGAACACTGTGTGCAGTTCTGGTCGCCACACTATAGGAAGGATGTGATTGCATTGGAGAGGGTGCAGAGGAGATTCACCAGGATGTTACCTGGGCTGCAGCGCTTCAGCTATGAAGAGAGACTGGACAGGCTGGGGTTGTTTTCCTTAGAGCAGAGAAGGCTGAGGGGGGACCTGATTGAGGTGTACAAAATTATGAGGGGCATAGATAGGGTAGATAGAAAGGAACTTTTCCCCTTAGTAGAGGGGTCAATAACCAGGGGGCATAGTTTCAAGGTAAGGGGCAGGAGGCTTAGAGGGAATTTGAGGAAAAACTTTTTCACCCAGAGGGTGGTTGGAATCTGGAACTCACTGCCTGAAAGGCTGGTAGAGGCAGGAACCCTCACAACATTCAAGAAGCATTTAGATGAGCACTTGAAACGCCATAGCATACAAGGCTACGGACCAAGTGCTGGAAAATGGGATTAGAATAGACAGGGCTTGATGGCCGGTGTGGACACGATGGGCCGAAGGGCCTCTTTCTGTTCTGTATAACTCTATGACTCTATGTGAAGTGATACATTTCAATAGGAAGAATGAGAGAAGCAATATAAACTAAATGGTAAAATTTTAAAAGGGGGGGGGCAGGAACAGAGACATCTGGGGGTGTATGTACACCAACCTTTGAAGGTTGCAGGACAAGTTGAGAAGGCTGTTAAAAAAAGCATACAGGATCCTTGGCTTTATTAATAGAGACATAGGGCTGGATTTTGATACTGGCATTACAGAGGCAATTTAGTGTTTGTTAAGGGCCTTAACGACCTATCCCGCCTCTTGGAGGCGGGACGGAGACGGGACCAGTAGACACGATTTAATGAAAATTGCGTGGAGGCGGGATGGAGGCGGGGTTGCGCCCGCCCGCCAGTTTTTGAATTTTAACCACCCACACGCCTCCAATCCCGCCTCACGGCCCGATGAAAATCCAGCCCATAGAGTACAAAAACAAGAAAGTTATGGTCAACCTATAAAACACTAGTTTGGCCCCAGCTGGAGTATTGTGTCCAATTCCTGGCACCACACTTTAAGAAGAATGTCAAGGCCTTGGAAAGGGTGCAGAGAAGATTTACTAGAATGGTTCCAGGGATGAGGGACTTCAGTTATGTGGGGGACTGGAGACGCTGGGGTTGTTCACCTTAGAGCAGAGAAGGTTAAGAGGAGATTTGATAGAGGCATTCAGAATCATGAAGGGTCTAGACAGTAGATAGAGAGAAACTGGTTCCAGTGGCTGAAGAGTCGAGAACCAGAGGACGCAGATTGAACGTAACTGGCAAAAAATCATGGGCAGATGAGGTGAATTTTTTTTACACAGCGAGATGTTATGATCCTGCACCCAATATTCAGCTCTCTGAAGTCCAATTTCCCTCCCTATCACTCGCTGCCCGGGGCCTTCGTTAGTGGCGGGGCGGGGACAGAGTTGCCAACTCAACTTTGTAAATGTCACTAGATCGACCCTCAAAAGTCGCTAAAAAGTCGCTAGTGTTGAGGCTGCCGCGAAACACGAATTAAGGCTGAATCCATGTGTGGAAAACAAGAGACTTTTTTAATACAACTGCATGGTACAAAATGGCTGAACAGACTGCTCCCAGAATTCTCTGGAAAAATCCTGAGGCCCCACCCACTCCTGCCTTAAAGGTAAGGTGCCTTAAAGGGAAGGTGCTTGATATTTTGTCCATGGACGGAAAAGTGGATAATGCCCGTTTAGATGGCGATCCGCCACACAGCTCCCCCCAGAATCCGCTTCGGAGGTGTGGACGAGACGGTGCGGCGGTCTGATGGGCCGGCCGGAGCGGCTCTTGTAGGACGCCGGTGGACGTGGAACGGCCGGGCGTGGAGCAGCCGGGTGAACCAGCTTGAGGGCAGGTCGGCCGCGTGGAGGTGGACGAGCTACAGGGACCTGCTCACCGGGCTCCGAGTGTGCTGGCTTGAGTCGGTCAACCGACACTTTTTCGGTCCTGTCGCCCACTTGCAGGGTGAAAAATTTGTCCCCAGCCTGTAGCACCTTGTAGGGCCCGTTGTACGGGGGTTGAAGGGGTCCACGGTGGGCGTCGTGCCGGACGAAAACGAACCGTGCCTGGTGCAGGCTTAGTGGGACGTGTGAGGTGGATTCGCCGTGTCAGGCAATGGGCACCGGGGCGAACTGCAGCGCCGGTGAGGCGAAGTTGTGGCGTTGCTGGTCGGCTGACCAGGGTGTCGTGGCGGTGGGCAGGAACTCGCCGGGTACGCGCAGCGGCTGACCGTACACGAGCTCTGCTGCCGATGCGTGGAGGCCTTCTTTAACCGCGGTGCGCAGGCCGAGGAGGACCCACGGAAGTCGGTCGGTCCAGGCGCCGTCCTGGAGGCTGGCTCGAAGAGATGCCTTCAAGGATCTGTGGAACTGCTCACACAGTCCGTTGGCTTGGGGGTGGTACGCTGTGGTGCGGTGTATGGTCACCCCGAGATTACGTGCGACGGTGGTCCAGAGTTCAGAGGTAAATTGCGGACCTCTGTCCGACGTCATGTCGGAGGGGACGCTGAACCGTGCGACCCAGGTGCTGACGAAGGCTCTGGCGATGTCGGCGGTGGTGGTAGAGGTCAGTGGAATTGTCTCGGGCCAGCGTGTGGTGCGGTCAACGATGGTCAGCAAGTGCGTGTGGCCTTACGATGGCGATAGGGGCCCGACGATGTCCACGTGGATGTGGTCGAATCTCCGCGAGGGGACGGTAAACTCCTCGAGGGGTGCTTTCGTGTGTTGCTGTACCTTGGCCCGTTGGCAGGATAGGCAGGAGTTGGCCCAAGTACGCACATCCTTGCGAAGGCCACGCCAGACGAAGCGGTTGGCTACCAATTTGATGGATGCACGGGCGCCGGGGTGGGAGAGGTTGTGGAGAATGTCGAATACCCGGCGGCGCCAGGACGCTGGGACGACGGGCTGAGGTTGACCTAGGGATATGTCGCACTTGACCGTGACTGCGGTCGGGCCACAGGCGACGTCGGCCAGGCGTAGCCCTGGTAGGTTGGTGGGTGCGGAGAGCAGATCAGGGTCAGTGATCTGGTCTGCTGCGAGTTGAGCGTAGTCGACTGCCAGGTGTGCGGCGTGGATGGCGGGGCGGGAGAGGCAGTCGGCTACCACATTGTCTCGGCTGGAGACGTGTTGGATGTCCGTGGTGAACTCGGACACTGCCGCGAGCTGGCGCTGCTGCCTGGCGGACCAGGGGTCGGTTGTCTTTGCCATTGCGAATGTCAGGGGCTTGTGGTCGACAAACGCAGTGAAGGGGTGGCCCTCAAGCAAAAACCGGAAATGGCGGACCACCAGGAACAGCGCGAGGAGCTCGCGGTCGAAGGTGCTGTAGTTGACCTCCGGGGGGCGTAGTTGGTGGCTGAAGAAGGCAAGTGGTTGCCAGGCGCCGTCGACCCACTGCTCATACACGGCGCCGACCGCGTGGTCGGAGGCGTCCGTGGTGAGCGCTACCCTGGCATTGGGCCGTGGGTGCGCGAGCAGGGTGGCGTTGGCGAGCGCGGTCTTGGTGGAGTCGAAGGCGGCGGACGCGTCTGCCGTCCATTCGACCGCCAGCTTGCCGCTCCTGCCCCGGAGAGCTTCATACAGGGGCCTCATGAGGGACGCCGCTTTGGGGATGAAGCGGTTATAGAAATTCACCATCCCGAGGAACTCCTGGAGGCCTTTGATGGTGGTGGGGCGGGGAAATTGTTGGACGGCCTGCACCTTGGTGGGCAGGGGAATGGCCCCAGCATGGGTGATGTGGTGGCCGAGGAAGTCGATCTTGTCCAGGCCGAACTGGCATTTGGCTGGGCTAAGGATGAGCCCGTGGTCGCTGAGGCGCCCGAACAGAATGCGAAGGTGTTCGAGGTGTTCCTGCTTGGAGGAACTGGCTACCAGGATGTCGTCCAGGTAGACGAACAGGAACTTCAGGTCCCGAAGGACCGAGTTCATGAGCCATTGAAATGCCTGGGCCGCGTTTTTGAGGCCGAAGGGCATCCGCAGGAACTCGAACAGGCTGAAGTGGGTGATTACGGCCGTCTTGGGGACATCCGCGGGGTGGACGGGGACTTGGTGGTAGCCGCGCACCAGGTCGACCTTGGAAAAGACTGAGCGGCCGGCCAGTCTAGCCGAGAAGTCCTGAATGTGCGGCACGGGGTACCGATCAGGGGTGGTGGCGTCGTTGAGGCGGCGGTAATCCCCGCAGGGGCGCCAACCTCCGCCTGGTTTGGGGGCGATGTGGAGTGGGGAGGCCCAGGGACTGTTGGAGCGACGGATGATGCCGAGCTGTTCCATGGTGGCAAACTCGGTCCGCGCGATCTCCAGTTTGGTCGGGTCCAGCCTGCGGGCGTGGGCGTACACTGGGGGGCCTGTGGTGGGGATGAAGTGTTCCACCCCGTGTTTGGCGGCCTCCGCGGAGAAGGTCGGATTGGTAAGGGCCGGGAATTTGGCCAGGAGTGCCGAGTAGTCATCCGTGGCCCGGGCGTGGCACTGTGACGCCATGTCGGCGGGTTGACGGGGGGCCATGGCGCCCAGGATGGGGGACATGGTGTTCATGTCCACGAGGCGGTGACGGGGGATGTCTACCAGTAGGCCGTGGGTGCACAGGAAATCTGCGCCGATGAGAGGGGAGAGCACCTTGGCAGTGATGAACTCCCATCGGTAGCGGCGACCAGCGAGGTCGAGAGTGACTATGCGGGTGCCGTACGTCCGGATTTCCGAGCCGTTAGCAGCAGCCAGCGCCGGTCCTCGTTCGCCCTTTTGGATGTCGAGGGAGGAGGCCGGGATGATGCTGTGCTGAGCCCCAGTGTCGCACAGGAACCGGCGGCCGGTTTTGTCATCCGTGAAGAACAGCAGGGAGCCCGCGTGGCCCACGGCCATCGCGGGGGCTGGTACGGGGGCAGACTTGAAAGAGCAGGGAGGTGTGCACCGTTGTGCCCTGGCGCCGAACCGTGCATGGTAGTAACAGTGGCCCGGGTTAGTGGGGCGTGAAGGCCCCGTGGGCCTGGTGGCAGGCCCTTGTGGCCGCGTGGTGGCCAGTGAGGGGCGCGCCCAGGCATTGGCTGCCAGTGACGTCGCGGCTGGAGTGAGCGGACAGCAGCTTGTCGGCCTCATCGGCCAGGGCTTCCAGGTTCGTGAGGCCGGACGCCACGATCGCTGGGCGGATGCTGAGAGGGAACTGGCGGATGAACAGCGTGTGGAAGAGGGATCCGGGTGGGCTCTCGTCGGTGAGGGAGAGCATGTGGGAGAGGAGGTCTGACGGTGAGGCATCACCGAGGCCTGGAAGGTCGAGGAGGTGGCAGTTTCGCTGATATGCCGAGGCCGTAAATTTTTTAAGGAGCGCTGTCTTGAGATGTGCATACTTGCCTTCCTCTGGTGGGTTCTGCAGCGCTGTCCAAACCTTCGAAACTGTGGCGCTACCGAGTGATGTGACGAGATAGTCATACTTCGTCCCATCTGTGGTGATGTTTCGCAGCCGGAAGCGAGATTCAGCTTGGAGAAACCAGGCTTCGGGCTGGTTTTCCCAAAACTCCGGCAGTTTCACGGAAACTGCGTTCGTGTCCGCCATTGCAGTGCTCGGAATACGTTCTGAGCGTCGGGGTCACCAATGTTGAGGCTGCCGCGAAACACAAATTAAGGCTGAATCCATGTGTGGAAAACAAGAGACTTTTTTAATACAACTGCATGGTACAAAATGGCTGAACAGACTGCTCCAGAATTCTCTGGAAAAATCCTGAGGCCCCGCCCACTCCTGCCTTAAAGGTAAGGTGCCTTAAAGCGAAGGTGCTTGATATTTTGTCCACGGACGGAAAAGTGGATAATGCCCGTTTAGGTGGCGATCCGCCACACTGGACTCAAAGGAAATGTCGTTGAAAATGTGGTTGGAAATAGAAAAGTGTCAAAATTACTCCAAACGACTCTTCCTTCCATTCAAACTTTTCTTCCTAACACTACTAATCAATAATTAGTTTAATGCTTTTCATCTTACAAATAATTACAATTAAATTACATATAAACAACTAGAATCAATAAAAGTAGCACCAGAGTACACAAAACTTTTACCAACAAAATAAAATAAATTGGACTTCTTATAGTTCTGGCAGTGAACGCCCAAATTCATAATATTAGTAAATAGAGTAAAAAATATTTAAATTGCAGCTATATTATTTAAAATACTTACCAACACATATATAATTATTAGAATTCAGCAAATATCCAATCAGGAACATCTTCCTCACTGACGGAACCACATGCTGTTTGTTCTTGTGAACTTCCTGGTTCCGCCAAACAGTGATACGCCTCAGTTGTGCCGATTTTACTTCTCACACTCTTCGGCAGTTCGTAGTTATAACGACATTTTCCATGTCGCCGCAACCCATATTTTACGGCCAAAGTTGCTTTCAAAGTCCTGATATTGGTTCTGCTACGTAGCTTTGATTTTGCAATGTTCATGTGACTGAACACACGTTCAACGTCAGCCTTAGAATGAGGTAATGTGAGTACTGAGAGCGAACTGAGAAAGATCTTCCAAAGGATTTTCACCTGTGGCATCTCTGCAGCTCGCACTTTCTACCCGAAGCCGTCATGTGTCAGAGGTTTCAGTCCATTTCGTTTGATGCAATTTTTTCCGTTGGAAATCAATACGAGTGAGCAAAGCTGCAGCTTTGTTCTACGTTTTTGCTCGATCAAGGATTTCTGGCTTTACTGGATTCAGGCATTCACCTACACTTAAAGATGACATTGACTGCAAGACAGAAACATTGTCTGGCAGGCGTTGACGAAGCTGTTTTATGAGTTCAACAACAAACTTAATACACCAACCATGAATTTTTTTAAATTTGTTTTTGGGATGTGGGCGTCGCTGGCAAGGCCAGCATTTATTGCCCATCCCTAGTTGCCCTTGAGAAGGTGGTGGTGAGCCGCCTTCTTGACCCGCTGCAGTCCGTGCGGTGAAGGTGCTCCCACAGTGCTGTTAGGGAGGGAGTTCCAGAATTCTGAACAATGATTCTGTTTTCCTCATCTGGAAATGTACAGTCTGACATTTCTATTTTCAAATTCATAGCCCAAGTATGGCTTTGGATGCAAATGATTTTCAATTACAGTATTTTCAATAATTTCTTTTCCTGGAAGAACGATCTTTGAACGCAGAGAATCGATCAAATGGACCAAGTCATTCAGCAACTTAGTAAGATCATACACTTCAGCTTCAAATTTCTAATTCACCATTTGAACTTCTCCAAGAACAGGCTTCAAAAATAAAAGAAACACACCTGCGCAGCGCGAACCGGGGCCCAGCTGGGCCCCCAGGGATCGGGAGTGCCGGCAAAAGAGCCCGGCACTCAAGAGAAGTGCCGGGCTCTTGGAGCGCAGCCGGCACTTCACGGTGGGGGGGCTTCACGGGGGCCGGGGGCAGGTGCTGGCAGGCGGCCAGCAACAAAAATGGCCGCCTGCCACCTCCGCTTTAAATATCGCCGCCCCGGCCGCACGTACGCCTCCCTGAACCCGTCGGACATAGCGTCTGGCGGTAAATCAGGGGGCGCGACTGAAGATCACGGCCGGGGCGCGAGCGGGGTGCTGCGCACGGCGATGACGTCATCACCGGCGGCGCAGCGCCACAGGGCGCTACCGGCTGCCGCCGCCGCTAACCTCCCACTAAATTTTTCGGGAGGCGTGGGCGGCGCTGCGCCCGGGCGTTAGCTGCTTTACGCCCCATTAGCGCCCTCTTAAGGCGCTAACGGGAGGCGCAAGCAGCTGAATTTTTCCCCCAATATGTCTTATCACAAAACATTGAATACAGGAGTCCTGCTGTGTCACAGTGCTCTTTCATTCCAGTCATTTCAAAATGAGTCTTAAGCTCAATCCACTGCTGCAAAAATTCTCACATGGCAGCTTCAATTGACCTCCATCGTGCTTGGAGCTAAGTCATGGTTTATCAGAGTGTAAAGCTCCTTGTATCTTGCTTGTCAAACAGAGGAAGGAGTGAACCAGTTATATGTTTCTTTAATAAGAAGATCTCGGTTCCGTGGCAGGCATTCACTGGCAGCATGAGACACTGCAAGTTGCAGGGAGTGACACACACATTTAATGAGAAGCAAGTGAGGAACCTCAGCCTTTAACTTTGCACAGACTCCATTATTAACACCAGTCATTACAGATGCATTATCAGTCCCAAGTGCAATAAGTCTTTGCAAAGGGGAGGGGTCTTTGCAAAGCAACTAGCGTCCGGGCGTGGTGCCGCCAATGCCTCCCGCGAAATTCAGCAGGGACGTTAGCGGCAGCGGTAATCGTTAGTGCCCTGTGGCGCTGCGCCGCCGGCGGTGACGTCATCGCCGTGCGCAGCGCCCCGCTCGTGCCCCGGCTGCGATCTTCAGTAGCGCCCTCTGACTTACGGCTGGATGCTATGTCCGTCAGGCTCAGGGAAGCCTACCTGCGGCCGGGGCGGTGCAAATTAAAGGGAAGGTGCCGGGCGGCCATTTTTGTTGCTGGCTGCCTGCCAGCACCTGCCCGTTTTGCCATCCTCGGCCTTCTGTGCAGCCCCCGCCCCGCGGAGTGCTGGCTGCGCTCCGGGGGCCCGGTCCTTCTCTTGAGTGCCGGGCTCTTTTGCCTGTACTCCAATCCCTGGTGGCCCAGCTGGGCCCCGGGTCTCACTGCGCTAGGCCCCTCCCCTTTAATAAGGGGAGGAGGGCCTGCAGTACCGCGGCACGTAGCGCCGTGATATTCACTCACAGCGCCCCAAGAGGGAGGCGGGGCGCTTCCAGTAGCACCCCGCCTCCCCCTTGGGGCGCTACCGGTGAATTTCAGGCACAGGGGCGCTAACTTTTTCAGGGCGCTAAAGTAGCGCAATATTTCCCCCATTATTTCTTATGGATTTTTTTAAACCATCACATATTGCATCTGCATTGCACTCACTGAGTTCAATCATATCTAAGAAAGTTACAATAACTTGCTTTTTAATATCAGAACAGTATCTAATTATGATACCTGACAATTTCATGACGGAAATGTCATTACTCTCATCAATTATCAAGCTGAAGTTTCTATTTCCTAAATCAGCTTTTAAATCTTCCATAAAATGTGGCGCCATGATATTGCAAATTATTGCACTACATTTTGATCTTCGCAGTTTAAGGTCCCTACATCCCTTGCTATCAGCAAAGCAAGCTTTACAAAGTGGTAAGCCACGGTGACCGGATCTCCGGCGCTGGGTCCGTCCCTGTGGCTCAGAAGGGAAGGGGGGAGAGCAGGAGAGCAATAGTTATTGGGGACTCAATAGTCAGAGGGACAGATAGGAGGTTCTGTGGCAGCAAAAGAGACTCACGGATGGTATGTTGCCTCCCGGGTGCCAGGGTCCGTGACGTCTCGGACCGTGTTTTCAGAATCCTCAAAGGGGAAGGGGAACAATCACAAGTCGTGGTACACATCGGTACCAACGACATAGGTAGGAGAAGGGACGGGGATTTAAAACAGGAATTTAGGGAGCTAGGTTGGAAGCTGAGAGCCAGTACAAACCATGTTGTAATTTCTGGTTTGTTGCCGGTGCCACGTGCTAGCGAGTTGAGGAACAGGGAGAGAGTGCAGATAAACACGTGGCTGCAGGGATGGTGTAGGGGGGAGGGTTTCAGTTATGTGGATAATTGGAGCACATTCTGGGGAAGGTGGGACCTGTACAAACAGGACGGTTTGCACCTGAACCAGAGGGGCACCAATATCCTGGGAGGGAAATTTGCTACGGCTCTTCGGGGGGGTTTAAACTAATTTGTCAGGGGGATGGGAAAAAGGGCTGTAGTCCACGAGTCAGTGGTGAGTGTAGGGAGGTACTGAGGAGGGTATCAAGGTCGCAGGAATGTACCGGCAGACAGGAAGATGGCTTGAAGTGTGTCTACTTCAATGCAAGGAGCATCCGGAATAAGGTAGGAGAACTTGGAGCGTGGATTGGTACTTGGGACTACGATGTGGTGGCCATTACGGAGACATGGTTAGAACAGGGACAGGAATGGTTGTTGGAAGTTCCGGGGTATAGATGTTTCAGTAAGAGTAGGGAAGTTGGTAAGAAAGGTGGCGGAGTAGCATTGTTAATCAAGGATAGTTTAACAGCGGCAGAAAGGCAGTTCGAGGGGGATCTGCCGTCTGAGGTAATATGGGCTGAAGTTAGAAATAGGAAAGGAGCGGTCACGTTGTTAGGAGTTTTCTACAGGCCCCCAAATAGTAATAAAGATGTGGAGGAAGAAATTGCAAAGCAGATTATGAATAGGTGTGGAGGTCACAGAGTAGTTGTCATGGGTGACTTCAACTTTCCAAATATTGATTGGAACCTTTATAGGTCAAACAGTTCGGATGGGATAGTTTTTGCACAGTGTGTGCAGGAGGGTTTCCTGACACAATATGTGGATAGGCCGACAAGAGGTGGGGCCACGTTGGATTTGGTACTGGGTAATGAACCGGGCCAAGTGTTTGATTTGTATGTGGGAGAGCACTTTGGAGATAGTGACCACAATTCGGTAACTTTCACTATTGCAATGGAGAGGGATAGGGCCATACGGCAGGGCAGGGTTTATAATTGGGGGAGGGGTAATTATGATGCGATTAGGCAAGAATTAGGGAGTATAAGATGGGAACAGAAACTATCAGGGAAAGGCACAAACGAAAAGTGGAGCTTTTTCATGGAGCAATTACTGCGTGTCCTTGATAGGTATGTCCCTGTCAGGCAGGGAGGAAATGGCCGAGTGAGAGAACCATGGTTCACAAAAGAGGTTGAATGTCTAGTCAAGAGGAAAAAGGAAGCGTATGTAAGGATGAGAAAACAAGGTTCAGTTGGGTCGATTGAGGGGTACAAGGTAGCAAGGAATGAGCTAAAAAAAGAGCTTAGGAGAGCTAGGAGGGGGCATGAGAAGTCCTTGGCGGGTCGGATCAAGAAAAACCCCAAGGCTTTTTACTCTTATGTGAGAAATAAAAGAATGACCAGGGTGAGGGTAGGGCCGGTCAAGGACAGTAGTGGGAACTTGTGCATGGAGTCAGAAGAGATAGGAGAGGTGATGAATGAATACTTTTCGTCAGTGTTCACCGAGGAGAGGGGCCATGTTCTTGAGGATGAGAGTGTGATAAAGGTGGATAGGCTGGAGGTGGTAGATGTTCTGAGGGAAGATGTTTTAGCAATTTTGAAGAACCTGAGGGTCGATAAGTCCCCTGGGCCAGATGGGATATATCCTAGGATTCTTTGGGAGGCAAGGGAGGAGATTGCAGAGCCTCTGGCTTTGATCTTTGGGTCCTCACTGTCCACGGGAATGGTGCCAGAGGACTGGAGAGTGGCGAATGTTGTTCCTCTCTTCAAGAAAGGAAATAGGAATGACCCTGGTAATTATAGGCCGGTTAGTCTTACTTCGGTGGTTGGTAAGATAATGGAAAAGGTCCTGAGGGATAGGATTTATGACCATTTGGAAAGGGGCAACTTAATCAGGGATAGTCAACACGGATTCGTGAAGGGTAAGTCTTGCCTAACAAATTTGATTGAATTCTTTGAGGAGGTAACTAAGTGTGTAGATGAAGGTAGAGCAGTTGATGTCGTATACATGGATTTTAGTAAGGCGTTTGATAAGGTTCCCCATGCTCGTCTCATGAAGAAAGTAAGGAGTTGTGGGATAGAGGGAAATTTGGCCGATTGGATAAGTAACTGGCTATCTCATAGAAGGCAGAGGGTGGTGGTGGATGGAACATTTTCGGACTGGAGACCAGTTACCAGCGGTGTGCCACAGGGGTCGGTGCTGGGTCCTCTGCTGTTTGTGATTTTTATCAATGACTTGGAGGAGGGGACTGAAGGGTGGATCAGTAAATTTGCTGATGACACCAAGATTGGTGGAGTAGTGGATGAGGTGGAGGGCAGTTGTAGGCTGCAAAGAGACATTGATAGGATGCAGAGCTGGGCCGAAAAATGGCAGATGGAATTTAACCCTGATAAGTGCGAGGTGATTCATTTTGGTAGGGCAAATGTGAATAAGGATTACAGGGTCAACGGCAGGGTTCTGAGGAACGTGGAGGAGCAGAGGGATCTGGGGGTTCATATCCACAGATCTCTGAAGGTTGCCACTCAAGTGGATAGAGCAGTAAAGAAGGCCTATGGTGTGTTGGCGTTTATTAACAGAGGGTTTGAGTTTAAGAACCGTGAGGTTATGCTGCAACTGTACAGGACCTTGGTGAGACCACATTTGGAATATTGTGTGCAGTTCTGGTCACCTCACTATAGGAAGGACGTGGAAGCATTGGAAAGAGTGCAAAGGAGATTTACCAGGATGCTGCCTGGTTTGGGGGGGAGGTCTTATGAGGAAAGATTGAGGGAGTTGGGGCTTTTCTCTTTAGAGCGGAGGAGGATGAGAGGCGACTTAATAGAGGTTTATAAGATGATGAGGGGGATAGATAGAGTGGATGTTCAGAGACTATTTCCTCGGGTAGAGGCAGCTGTTACAAGGGGGCATAACTATAAGGTGCATGGGGGGAGATATAGAAGGGATGTCCGAGGTAGATTCTTTACTCAGAGAGTGGTTGGGGTGTGGAATGGACTGCCTGCTGTGATAGTGGAGTCGGACACTTTAGGAACTTTCAAGCGGTTATT
Organism: Squalus acanthias; assembly: GCA_030390025.1. NCBI lineage: Eukaryota > Metazoa > Chordata > Chondrichthyes > Squaliformes > Squalidae > Squalus > Squalus acanthias. Next base: position 41,843,284 of record CM059437.1, on the reverse strand, counting down.
GGATAAGCACATGGAGCACACCAGAGTGATAGGGAGTGTGATAGCTTGATCTTGGTCTCGGACAATGCTCGGCACAACATCGAGGGCCGAAGGGCCTGTACTGTGCTGTACTGTTCTATGTATCACTCAAATGATCTACTCTTAATGCACAGTGTTGTGCTATAAAGAGTGCTACACTTCCTTCTGCCTTTTTTGAATCATCACTGAGTTTTTTGAATGGGAGAACACTTTGTCGCTGAGAACTGAATGGCTCTTCTGCTTTTATGGCCCAGAAATTGATCTCGCTCTGTTCCCGCGCGGGTAAGACTTCCCCGCGATCTCTCACTCCGCTTGTGCTTTTTCAGATCCAGCTCGCACGAACTTGATGTTCCAGACATCAGCCGGGCAGTGCTTGCGTATCCCACCGGCGTAGTGAATTCGTGCGAGCTGTGGGATCACGTGACTCAGTTAGAGCCAATGGCAGCACACCATCTTCCATTCATAAGTTTCACATACGTGCTGTGAAATCTATGAATCTTACACCCCCAAAAATAACAGCTAAACCTCAATTAAATTTAAAAAAAAACATCACATTAATAAAATAAGTATAGTTAAATAAATTAACCATTTTAAATAAAAAATTAAATTTTTGAAAAAATTTAAAATCTTTTAAAAAGTTATAAAAATAAACTTACCTGTCTTTAAAGTCTCTAAAAAAGATATACCTGTTAAAAAAAATTCAAAAAAATACTTAATTCACTACTTACCTTGTTAAAAGTGGGTCTTACTCCTCCTTTTTCCATTTCTAAAATCTTCCGTACTTACCTGCGCGTCCAAAGCACGAAGTGCACAGCGTGCGCGCAGCCTGTAGCGCGCACGCGATGCACCGAGGAACCGCCCCCTTTTCAAAAGACCAAGTGCCGGTTTTCAGCGCATGCGCAGGGCATGCAGAAAACCGGCAATTGGAGTGGGAATACGCGAGAGTACGCATTGGCCCTATGTGTTTGGTTGTGTTGTGATGTTTTTCAATATCACTTAACTTGGTTGTCAATGTGCACTTACAATACTTGCAAAAACATTTCATGTCATCTCCATCCACATTGCAAAGCCAGTTCTTATATCTAGAGTCACTGAGCCACTCCACACGAAAGCGCTGAGTATATTTCTCTATAAACTCATTTTCACTAAGGGTAAAAAATTAATTTGTAAAAGCCACAGGACCAAATTAGAACAAAGATTGGCTGAGTGAGGAGCGAGGGCGTCGCGTCATTGGCCGATTCGGGACTGTGATATCCTGAGGGGCGGGGCTTGACACATGCAAACTTTAAACAGTCGGAGTAAATTAATGCAATACGCTTTATTCAGTATACATTTATTTTTCTTATTTTTCTTTTAAAATTGATTAAAATTGCTTAATATAATTTGTGAATAATTTACAAAAGTCGCCACATTTGTCGCTAGATCTTGCATTAAATCGCCAAATTTACATTATGTTGTAAAATGCCAAAAAAAGTCGCTAGATGAAATGAAAAGTCGCTAAATCTAGCGACAAAATCGCTGAATTTGCAACTCTGGGCGGGGACAGGTGTCAACAAACAGGTGGGCAATGTGGTCACCGCTGTTTGCAGTGCCGCTCCGGGCCGCCGGGGGCCGCTGTTTGCAGTGCCGCTCCGGGCCGCCGGGGGCCGCTGTTTGCAGTGCCGCTCCGGGCCGCCGGGGGCCGCTGTTTGCAGTGCCGCTCCGGGCCGCCGGGGGCCGCTGTGTGCGGTGCCGCTCCGGGCCGCCGGGGGCCGCTGTGTGCGGTGCCGCTCCGGGCCGCCGGGGGCCGCTGTGTGCGGTGCCGCTCCGGGTCGCCGGGGGCCGCTGTTTGCAGTGCCGCTCCGGGCCGCCGGGGGCCGCTGTTATATTGTGGGGCGGGGGAGAGGGTGCCTCTTGCTGCCGCCGCCGGGCTGTTGTTAAGATGGCGGAGCCTGGACAGCAGGGCCCCGCCGCACCAGTCTGTACTTTCCTGTTTAAAAAATCCGGCAGGAAGTTTAAAGGAAGAAAGCGGCGAGCGAGCGGCAGCGACAAAGGTACCGGTCCCGGGGTGACGCGCCGGCGGGTCCCGGGTGTAACAGAGCGGGCCCGAGGCCCGGCCCGTCACAGAGCCCGAGGCCGCTTAGTTTCCTCCGTCCGCGGCCGGACCCCGACTCACCCGCCCAGAATGCAGCCTCTGTGAGGCGGGCCCAGGCCCGGGCCCCTCCCCCGCCGCGAGTCTCTCGGCCTCTCTCTCCCGGGGATACCCAGCGGCAGGCGGGCCCGGCTCTGTCCCGAGTGCCTGGACCGGCACCGCCTCTGCCTCCGCTGCCTGCCGGAGAGCCGCCAGCTGCCCGATGTGCCGGGCCTTCCCGCAGCGGCTGCGCAGGAGGGAGGCGATGCTGCAGCAACGCGCCGAGCGCCGCAGGTCGGCCCGGGCCCAGCTACTGGTGCTGTCCTCCCTCCCCGCTCACAGGCCGCAGCTTCAGGCCCAGCTGCTGGCCTTGAGGTCAAGGTGTTGCTGAGATCAGCCCCCGAGCCCACACCTTCCTCAAAGCACTTCCTTCATTCTCGTTCCCACAGCAACACATGCAGCCCATTTAATGTAGTAAAATTTGCCAAGGCGCTTCACGGGAGCGTTATCAGACAGAATTTGACCAAAGCACCACTTGTCTTTGTTCCTGGGAGCCCTTCCGCGGAGAGCATTGACCTTCAGTGGAGTCAACCACCAGATCCTTAGAAAAGCACAAAAAACTAAATCGTGGTGTGTTGGGACTTGAATGGCACTGGCAGACACTCCAGTGTCTTTAGCCCTGGAGCTTGTACTCGATCCATTGGAGAACGGCAAGTGCAGCTGGTAACACAAGGACATTTCTTAGCTACAAGGACAGGTTGGAGAAGCTGGATTTGTTTTCATTAGAGCAAAGGAGGTTGAGGAGTGATTTGATAGAGGTGAACAAGATTGACGGGTTTGGATAGGCTAGACGGGGAAAGGCTGTTCCCACTAGTTGATGGTACAAGGACTAGGGGACACAGATTTAAGGTTTTGGGCAAGAGATACAGGGGGGATGTGAGGAAAAACTTTTTTACGCAGCGAGTGGTGAGGACCTGGAACTCGCTGCCGACGGAAGTGGCAGAAGCGGACACTCTCAATGTTTTCAAGGAGAGACTGGATAGGCACTTGAGGGAAATAAACTTGCAGGGCTACGGGGATAGAGCGGGGGAATGGGACTGACTGGATTGCTCTACAGAGAGCCGGCACGGACTCGACGGGCTGAATGGCGGCCTCCTGTGCCGTATGACTCTGATCTACATCCTCTTCCACCAGCCTGAGAGCTTTGGCTCCACACTGACTGGTGCTGAAGGGCCCTGGATGCTACTTTATCACAAGGTGAAGCCGCGCAACACCGGGGAAAATGGAACCACGTCTCTGAGTTGTCACGTATAGGGCCTCTTCCCTGGTGCTGAGCTGGCAGATGGCCAATCTGGAGTCAGTCAGTCGTCGTCTTGGCTCCATGAGAGTTGGGGGTTGAGGAGTCCATGCTCCTGACAGCCAGTGCCTCTCCCTGTCCTGTTGGGCAAGAAGTCACTTTTAGGAGCCTTTTCTGGAATTTACTATTGACAATCTTGAGGTGATGAGTAGCAACCCGCCTGCCTCGCAGCACTCTGTCTCAGGGTTTGCACAACCTCCTCCTACTGTGCAAATGGAGGGCCACGGCTCGAGAGATGGACATCTCTTGGGGTGAGCACTTGATGTCCCAAATTAGCTGCTGTCTGGAGTACTGCCTTCTTTTCTAGACATCACTCCACAGGAAGGATATATTGGTCGATATATTGAAACTATTTCCTCTGGTGGAGGAATCAAGAATAAGGGGACATAATCTTAAAATTAGAACTAGACCGTTCAGGAGTGAAATCAGGAAGCACTTCTTCACACAAAAGGTAATGGAAATCTGGAACTTGCTCCCCCAAAAAGCTGTAGATGTTGGGGGCCAATTGGAGCTTTCAAGTTTGAGATCGATAGATTTGTGTTGGGTAAGGGTATCCAGGGATATGGAGCTAAGGAGGATAAATGGAGCTGAGGTGTAGATCAGCCATAATCTAATGGCTTAATGGTCTCTTCCCATTCCTACATTACAACAATGACTACACTTCAAAAGTACTGTAAAGCACTTTGGGACATCTGTGAAAGGTGCTAAATAAATGCAAGTTCCTTCTTTACCCAAGATATTTAATAATATATAGGTAAAACTGGTGGGTATGATGAGGCTGGATGCCTTTCCCTCTGGGCGGAGGTGTGTTAGGATTAATGATTCCCATTTTAACGATTCCCATTGAGGAGGTCTCTTACTAAGGTATTACTGTAATAAAGGGTCTCGGAGACTGGGGGCACCTCCTGCTGACAGCAGTGCTCCCTTTAAGCTGCGCGGTCGCGCAGCGCTCCGGGGGTCCCGCGCAGCTGGTTTGTCGGTTTTTAAATGCGCAGACTTTTGAATGGGCCAGGCAGCTCGTTAAAGGGGCCGCGCGGCCCAAAAAAAGACAGGGAACATTGGCTGAGAGTATCGTGTACTTACTGGGTTTCCCCATCTGTTGCACAGACAGTAGTGGAGACGATGATGGAAACACTGCGGTGCGGAGAGAAAAGAGAAAGAATGTGTCGAACCCCATGATCCAGCAGGTGGGTGAGGCAGTGCACAGCCAAACTGTGGTTTAAAGCTGGAGAATCATGGAATCATACAGCACAGAAGGAGAGCATTTGGGCCATCGTGCTTGTGCTGGCTATTTGAAAGATCTATTGAATTAGTCCCACTTCCTCGCTCTTTTCCCCATAGCCCTGCAAATTTTTTCCATTTCAAGTATATCATAGAATATCATAGAAAGAGGCCATTCGGCCCATCGAGTCTGCGCCGGCTCTTTCGAAGAGCAATCCAGTTAGTCCCACTTCCTCGCTCTTTCCCCATATCCCTGCAATTTTTTCACCTTCAAGTATTTATCCAATTCCCATTTGAAGACTACTATTGAATCTGTATCCACCGCCCTATTAGACAGTGCGTTCCAGATCATCATAACTCGCTGCGTTCCAAATCCTAACCATTCGTTGCACAAAAAGGTTTTTCCTCATGTCGCTTCTGGTTCTTTTGCCAATCACCTTGAATCTGTGCCCTCTCATTATTGACCCTTCAGTCATTGGAAACAGTTTCTCTTCATTTACTCCACCTAAACCCTTCATGATTTTATATATTCAATATTTATCCAATTCTCTTTTGAAAATTACTAATGAATCTGCTTCCACCACCCTATCAGACAGTTCCAGATCATCATAACTCGCGTAAAAAAAAATTCTCATCTTTCCTCTGGTTCTTTTGGCGATGACCTTAAATCTGTGTCCTCTGGTTGCCGACGCTTCTGCCACTGGAAACAGTTTCTCCCGATCTATATCAAAACCCCTCATGATTTCGAAGACCTCAATTAAATCTGCCCTTAACCACCTCTGCTCTGAGGAGAACAATCCCAGCTTCTCCAGTCTCTCCACATAACTGAAGTCTTTCATTCCTGGTACCATTCTAGTAAATCTCCTCTGCACCCTCTGCAAGGCCTTGACATCCTTCCTAAAGTGTGGTGCCCAGAATTGGACACAATCCTCCAGCTGGGGCCAAACTAGTGTTTTATAAAGGTTTAGCACAACCTCCTGGCTTTTGTACTTGTTTCTCTATTTGTAAAGTCAAGGATCCTGTATGCTTTGTTAACAACCTTCTCAACGTGTCCTGCCACCTTCAAAGATTTGTTTATGTGAACCCCCAGGTCTCTCTCTTCCTGCATTCCCTTTAAAATTGTATTCTGTACTTACTGCAAACCGTCAGTGATGGCTAGCACCTAACCAGTCACAGGTTCAGGGGCCCGGCTGCCTGTCACTGGAGTCTAGGTGAACTTTTGGCAGTTCTTGGGTCTGTGCTAATTGCACGAAGAACACAAGCTATCCGCAGACTCCTGCTGAAACGTTTAGGTGCGGACAGCATTGAAGTCACTGATTTAACCCCCCCCCACCCCCCGAACCCGTGGTTGAATAGTCTGCCGGCACTCGTTGTCCAGGCTCAAACATGAGTGCCTGCTTGGGTGAGGCACTCGAGGGCCAGTGCCTGGCAAAGCTAACCAACCCAAGGAGTTGGTGCCTTCAGGAGAGGAGATGAGACAATTTGGGTGTGGGGGGATGTGGCTCGGTCATTGAGCTGTGATTGGCTGTGGTATTACTGAACAATCTGTGCTCATCCTGTGGTTCTAAGGCCGAAGCTGCTTTTTTTACTGACTCTGTTTATCTGATCGTTTCCAGACTGCAAAACCGGCAGCACTGAAGGAGCAGTACAGCGACAGCGACAGTGACGGACCCGAGAAAATCACCGTCTCCTACAAATCCACTCGATCGGCGGTAAGGATCAGTACCGAATCCTAGACATCGTACACAGGAGGAGGCCATGGGGCCCATTGTGCCTACGCTCATCAGTCGTGCCCTGTGGCCCCGCGCCGGGGAGGCCCCGTGTATAACTCTGGGGCCTCGGAGTTCTGTAATTTGTCTTCAGAATCGCAGCTCAGAGCTATTGGTAAGAACATTACCCCCTTCAGCCCTGCCTTTCGGAGTAAGATGGTGTCCCTGAGCGGGGAGTGAGAAAATCCAACAGGATTCTTGCCCCTGATCACTATCCAGAGAATAGTGCTGGGAAACGTTGGTCTGCGGCTGTTGGCTGGGCATTCTTGTTTCCCTGCAGAGAAATATCGTGCTGCTAGTCGCTGTCCAGTGAATATTCCCCACCCCCCCACCAGTGTGAGGTACTGGGGGGGCGACAGTGGATCTCTCACCAGCGTCAGACACTGCCTTCAGGAGCAGGACGGTATGATTATGAAGAATTGGGGGGGGTGGTAAATGTGAAACACAATACTCTGAAAGACATGCATGAGGTGGTTTGTTGTTCAGTTGTGAAATGGCTCTGCTGGATGTGTAGTGTGCAACTAATGTCCTATCTCTGCTTCCCAGAAAGCTGTGGGCCCAGAAGACATGGGAGCAACAGCTGTGTATCAACTGGACACCGAAAAAGATAAAGACATGCAAGCTATCTTCGAGCGAAGCCAGAAAATCCAAGAGGTGAGAGGGAGGTGGTGCGGCATCGGGGGCATGGGGCAGACTCTCTATGATTTGTAACCAGTCCTGTCTCAATGCACCAACCCTGTTCCAGGAACAGATACACAGACCTGTCGGGATTTGGGTGAAGATAGCTGGTTATTGTACCTTGTTCGCATTAAGTAGTGAGGTTACACAATGAAGAGTGGGAACTTGTGTACAGGACACACTCGTGGAATAAAGGCCACGTCATAATCATTTTTAGAAACAGGAAAGGCCTGTTGATGCTAACAAGCCTGCCCCTTTTACATTGTCACTTCAGTGTCCTTCCCCAGTAACTTATTCTACAACTCGATTCCTCTTTGGGTGAAATTTTCCCTGATTTATTTTTAATTTGTCTCTCCTGGTTGTTGACCCTTCATCACAAGGAACAGTTTGCCTCATCAATTTTGTCAGTTCCCTTCATAATCTTAAAACTTCAATTAGATCAAAGTCTCTGAGGGTCGGAGTCTTCTGGTTATACTGTCTGGTTACAGTAACGTTTATCTAAAAATCACCTTCATGTTGATTGAAGTAAGCGGACAGAGCCCTGCTCCTGGGCCCATGGGATTCGTAGCAGGCTGGTGGGGTGAGCGGGGAGACAGAGGCACACACATTGGGGCCAGGTGGGAGACCGAGATACAGATACACACACTGGGGCAGGGTGGTAGACACCGTCTTGCACAATTGGGCAGAGGGAGACACAGAAATGCTGGGGCAGGGAGAGAGGCAGTCACGCACACTGGTGCAGGGATAGAGAGCATCTCACTGGGGAAGTGGGAGAGAGAATGAGAGACCGAGACGTGCGGGTAGAGAGAGATACAATCACACCCTGGGGCAAGGCGAGAGACAGAGACACAGGCAGGGAAAGAGAGAGACCGTCACACGCTAGGGGAGGAGAGAGAACGAGACACACTGGGGGGAAATAGTTTGCACTGGGATTGAGAGGCACACACACCAGGGAAGGAGAGAGAGAACACGGGGAGAGGAGCCAGACAGACGCTGGCACAGAGAGAACGAGCTAGCACACTGAGGCAGAGATGGTTAAAGAAACAGGGAGATGTTGATGAGAAATATAAGCAAATAGAGACAAATTAAAAATAACGTAAATACGTCCCAACCTTAAATCTATTCTCGCTCACCTCTCCACTGTAAATTTGAATGGGATACAGTGAGTGAGGTTTTGGAGCCTGGGGTGTAGTTGAACTGCGTTCCAGCCATTGAGTAGTTTGGTGATGTCAGACAGCTGTGAGCCCCTCTCCCGTCATAGAGGTACCATAATATATGGTGTATAGACCGCACCTTGTACGGGATGTTTGAGCTTGACTGGGTAAACAGAGAGGCGATTTGTGCTCGTCACCACGGCTGTCTCCTCAGTAGTTATGAGAGGGGCCACCACGGGCTCTTAAATATCCTGTTTATATCTGACAGGAACTGAAAGGGAAAGACGACGAGAAAATCTATCGAGGTATAAACAACTACATCAAGTACGTCAAACCCAAGGACACATCCATGGCAAATGCAGCTTCGGGAATGGTGAGGTAAGTGGAACACTCGGCTGCTTCTCTCACTGTCTTTCCAGGTAACTTCAAGCAGATATCCTGCTTGTAGCTGCCGGGGAGGCGGAGGCTGATTCGTTTGAAAGAAAGACAGACTTACATTTATATAGCGCCTTTCATGACCTCAGGATGTCCCAAAGTGCCTTACAGTCAATGATGTACTTTTGAAGTGTAGTCACTATTTTGCGCACAGCAAGGTCCCGCAAATAGCAATAAGATAATGACCAGATAATCTGTTTTAATGATGTTGGTTAAGGGATAAATATTGGCCAGGACCAATGTTCCCCTAAATTGTTTTTTGGGTGCACGGGCCCTTTAAGGGGCTCCAGGGCCCATTCAAAGTAAACTTAACATTGGAAAAGCCGGCCTAGGGCTGTGCGGGACCGGCTAACAGCTGCGCGGCCACACAACCTATAGGGAACGTTGGCAAGGACACCGGGAGAACTCCCCAGCTCTTCGACATAGTTTAATGGGATCTTTATTTGATTCACCTGGACTTGGCAAAACTGGGTCTGCAGGCAGTTGTGTTCATTATAGACCGAGGAGCCCAAATCGAGCTTATGTTTGACCCTCTGGTGGGCCCTTCTTCGATTCTTCGCCAAGTTTATAAGGAACTTTGCCCTGCCTCCGATAGTTTAAAACTCCAGTTATCTCTCCTGATCTGAAGGTTGTAGCTGTAGCCGGGGTGGGTCACCATAGACACGTGGAGCCCTCTGAAACCTCAGATTGGTCATTTGTCACATGTGACCCTAGACGGTGAATGTTGACAGTATTCACCCACGGGGAGCATCACCGCCAAACCCAAATCACTTCACCGCTCGGCTATCGCTCCCCCCTTCCCCCGCGCGCCTATCGCTCCCCCCTTCCCCCGCTCGCCTATCGCTCCCCCCTTCCCCTGCGCGCCTATCGCTGCCCCCCTTCCCCCGCTCGCCTATCGCTCCCCCTTCCCCCGCGCGCCTATCGCTGCCCCCTTCCCCCGCTCGCCTATCGCGGCCCCCCTCTTCCCCACCCCGCTTGCCTATGGCTATTGCGTGTAATTCCGCGGCTGTCGCGGTCAGCTTGAACACTCTGCTTATTATGTGCCAGGAAAGGACCTATCCGAGCGCCCGAACACCTCCGAGCGACGGTGCGGTGGGACTACCAGCCTGACATCTGTAAAGATTACAAAGAGACCGGCTTCTGCGGGTTTGGAGGCAAGTTTATCCTTTCCTGTGTTCCGAGGGGGCTTTTGTTGCAAACGCAAGTGTTCACAGCTCTTTTCCCCCCCCCTCCCCCCAAAGATGTGGCTTTAATCCCCCAGTCTACGCTGGGTTAGCTGATTGTAACCGGGGCTGTCATTGGGTTGCTACAGTTGGGCTCAGTGCCAGGGAGAGAACAATCTGCCATGGTCCTGGCTGCAAACGGCTTCTACGTAAACATTGGTTGACGATCGGGCTCAGCTGTGATGCCCTCATAGTCAAATAGCCTGCCAACACTCACTATCTGGAATCACGCTTGAAGATTGGACAGGGAATTGGGAGGGCAGGAGATATCCCTGACCACCTACGCCTCAATGAGGGATGACAGGGAGAAAACTGGAAAGGAAAGCCACATAAGATAAGTCTTTAAGGTGTACACTTTTCCTCCGGACTCTGTTTAATGGGATTTTCTTTCTCTCTCTCTCACTCACAGACAGCTGTAAGTTCCTACACGACCGCTCAGACTACAAGCATGGCTGGCAGATAGAACGGGAGCTGGACGAAGGCCGCTACGGTCTAAATGGTGAGTGTTGTGACCACGGGCTCAGCAATGTCCCAGTCTCCTCCAACGCGTGAGCAGCGAGGTTCGTCATAGGCGGGCGGGCCCCTTTAAGAGAAGATTGTGTCAAACCACCGACATCACCCAACTGTACTAAAGTACAACATGATGTGAGGTTTGCAACATATTCAGCCACTTACTTTGCCAATTTGTGATCAAGATATGGGATTAACGCCTTGCACAATAATGGAGGGCTGTAGTAAAACATTGTCCGCTGGGCAGCACTAAACCATATAGAGCAGCCGATTCCCAGTCTCTGCTGAATTAGCTGATCCAAACAAGGGCAGCAGTTGTGGTGCTACACTTGGCCTCAATGTGCCTGTGTCAGGGTGGGGGAGGGGGTAGTATCCGCCAAGATTCCCGCTCCTCATCGTACGTGAGGATGTCGGGTGAAGACAGAATCGCACTCAGCTGTGGTGCCCTCATTGGGTGAATTGCCTACCACTAATATATAGGTTTACACAATGCCTGGTCTGCCATGGGACCGTTTCCCAGCAAGAGAGAGTACCTCTGAGAAGATGGGAGTAAATGAGGGGAAGATAGTCTCTCATGGGCCTATTAGCGACAAAGAAGGTGTTAGATGCTTAGAGGCGCAGGGCAAGGCTAGAATACTCAATGAGTACTTTGTATTGGTGTTTACATAGAAACATAGAAAAATAGGAGCAGGAGTAGGCCATTCGGCCCTTCGAGCCTGCTCCGCCATTCAATATGATCATGGCTGATCCTCTATCTCAATACGATATTCCCACTCTCTCCCCATACGCCTTGATGCCTTTTGTGTCTAGAAATCTATCTATCTCCTTCTTAAATATATTCAGTGACTTGGCCTCCACAGCCTTCTGTGGTAGAGAATTTCACAGGTTCACCACCCTCTGAGTGAAGAAATTTCTCCTCATCTCAGTCCTAAATGTCCTACCTACCCCGTATCCTGAGACTGTGACCCCTCGTTCTAGACCCCCGAGCCAGGGGAAACATCCTCCCTGCATCCAGTCTGTCTAAGCCCTGTCAGAATTTTATACATTTCAATGAGATCCCCTCTCATTCTTCTAAACACTAGTGAATACAGGCATAGTCGACCCAATCTCTCCTCATGCGACAGTCTTGCCATCCCAGGAGTCAGTCTGGTGAACCTTTACTAAGGAGGTGGATGCTGACAAAATATCGGTAGAAGTGGAAAAGGTAGAAGCAATGGAAGGGGTGAAAATTAATGGACAGGATGTACGAGAAAGGCTGGGTATGCTATGAGTGGATAAGTCGCCTGGTCCAGACAGCTTGTGTTCCAGATTGCTAAGGGACTTGGGGGAGGAGACAGCGGAAGGGCTTGCCATAATTTTCCAATCTTCCCGAGATGTGGAGGAGGTGCCTGAGGATTGGAAAGTGGCAAATGTGACACCATTGTTCAAGAAAGGGTGTAAGGACAATCCTAGTAACTACAGACCGGTCAGTTTAACATCAGTGGTGGGTAAAGTTTCAGAAACAATAATCAAGGAAAAAATTAACGGGCACTTGGAGAGGTTTAAGCTCAGGAGAGCCAACACGGATTTATAGAAGGCAGATCGTGTTTGACTAATCAAGTTGAATTTCTTGATGAAGTAACGGGGAGGATCGATGAAGGGAATGCAATGGATGTTGTCTATATGGATTTTAGGAAGGCGTTTATTAACACCCAGGATTTTATTGCGGTCGTTGATCGTTAGCCCAACCAAAACTAGCCAGCCTGTTGACTCATGAACATCAGTTTTTACCGATTCTTTTCCCCCCTCACCCACCCATGTATTCCTTTCTCAAATAGGAGGAGAAATAAATTTCTCATTGTTACTTTTAACAAAAATCAGGTCCAGAGATGTGCCGTATGGTGAGACCAGCAGAGTTTGTCTCGCTGACCTCCCTGATGCAATGCACGGGCATATCTGGGCCTGGCTTTTGACAGGAAAAGAAATGAAGGCCGTGCCAGTTTTTTGAAGGGATCTGGATCATGCTGAGACCCCCATGTAAGGGCTGTATCCCTCGTACTGTGGAAAACCTCAGTCTTTCATTCCCAGTTGGGTATGGAGCAAGGACAGCTTTGTACTGGCACAGTTCCCACAACACTAGTTCCCTGAATACTCAGGATATCAATCAAAGACTGATTCGGGTCACACACCAAGATATTACTAAAAACAAGATTGCAACCTATGTCTACCAATGTTTTATTGTCCCACCATCATAGTGGCAGGTGAGTGAGTGAAAGCAAAACAATAGGTATAGGTTCCTATTTTTAAAAGTGATAAAATCGATCTAGGAGTTAAGTAAGAGTCCGAGAGTGGACCCCCTAAAAGTGGTGTCCTTGAACTGTGGAAATAATTGTAGGTTGTCACCCAACTTCACTTTTTTTTTACTGATATTCATGAATTTATCCATGTTTTTTGGGGGGTCCAGTTCTTACCCACTGATTTTCTTATTTTTAATGCTAAAAAATAAACCTGAAAAACCGATGTTTTATTGCCAATAAAATTTGACTTCAGTGAACTTTACACATCATGCGTTGAATCCTCTATTGTGCTGTTTGCTTTGTACGGCTGAAAGTAAGAGTTTGGATTTACACAGCGCCTTTCACGGCCTCAGGACGTCCCAAACTGCTTTTCCCAATACCGCCCAGTATTTTTGAAATGTAGTCACTGTTTGTTTCCGAGTCCTGTGGGCAGTCGGGGGACAGCCTAGTGTTGGCTAAAGAGTCGATCAAAATGAAATGTAACGTGTTTGAGCAGCTGCCAGACTGATCTCTGGTGGTGTGCTTTGATTAACCAGCCTGTACCACCTTTGGGGAGATTTTCCGCTCCTAGATATGTTAGTACAGCTTTAAATATTCCTGGGGGATTCAGCGTTACAGGGATTGCACAGTAGGATGGCTTCTCACCGCCGCCTGCTTTTTATTTGCAGATGACGAGAACTATGAAGTGAGCAGTGACGATGAAGCCCTCCCCTTTAAGTGTTTCATCTGCAGGACCTCCTTTACCAACCCAGTGATCACAAAGTAAGTGGGTTTGTCATAGAAAGGCCACAAGGTCTTTGCATTATTTATCCAGAAAATTGGTTACTATTATAGAAAGAAAGAATCACTTGCACTTCTATAACACCTTTCACGATCTCAGGATGTCCCAAAGCGCTTTACGGCCATTGAATTACTTTTTGAAGTGTAGTCACTGTTGTAGGAAACACGGCAGCCAAAATGCCAACAGCAAGCTCCCACAAACAGCATGATAATGACCAGATAATCTGTTTTAGTGATGTTGATTGAGGGATAAAGGCCAGGACACCGGGAAGAACTCCTCTGCTCTTCTTTGAAGTAGTGCAGTGGGATCTTTTGCATCCACCTTGGAGAGCAGACGGGGCCTCGGTTTAACGTCTCATCCGAAAGACAGCACCTCTGACGGTGCAGCACTCCCTCAGCACTGCACTGGAGTGTCAGCCTAGATTATTGTGCTCAAGTCTCTGGAGTGGGACTTGAACCCACAACCTTCTGACTCAGGCTAGAGTGCTACCGACTGAGCCATGGCTCACACTCAATTTAATTAATATTTTATTTAATAAGCCGCCTGTTCTTTATGGGATGTCCATGTTATTTAACGAGCTGCCTGTTCTTTATGGGATGTCCACGTTATTTAATAAGCCGCCTGTTCTTAATGGGATGTCCATGTTATTTAACGAGCTGCCTGTTCTTTATGGGATGTCCATGTTATTTAACGAGCTGCCTGTTCTTTATGGGATGTCCATGTTATTTAACGAGCTGCCTGTTCTTTATGGGATGTCCATGTTATTTAATAAGCCGCCTGTTCTTTATGGGATGTCCATGTTATTTAACGAGCTGCCTGTTCTTTATGGGATGTCCATGTTATTTAACGAGCTGCCTGTTCTTTCTCAGGTGTAAGCACTATTTCTGTGAAAGTTGTGCTCTGCAGCATTACCGTAAATCCAAACGCTGTTACGTGTGTAACGAGCAGACCAATGGCGTCTTCAACCCAGCCAAAGGTACGTGTGCATGCCCTTTACCGCTGGCAGCGCAGCTGTGTGAAGGTAGCATTTGATGCAGACTCTCCACATTCATACTTTGGAGTGAGCTTTCTCTTCAATCTTCCCATCTTCCTCTTGGCATCATTCCCCACGGTTGGTCTCTGAGCGCACGCTGAGCTTCAAGATGTGGGCGGCGCTGGCAGGGCTGGCATTTATTGCCCATCCCTAGTTGTGCTGAGAAAGTGGTAGTGGGCATTCTCCTTTGTAGCGGTTCAATACAACTGATTAGCTTGCTAGGCCACTTCAGAGGGCAGTTAAGAGTCAACCTCATTGATGTGGGACTGGAGTCACATATAGGCCAGACTGGGTAAGGACGGCAGGTTTCCTTCCCTAAAGGACATTAGTGAACCAGTTGCGTTTTTACAATAACTTCACGATCACATTTACTGATACCAGCTTTTTATTCCCAGATTTCAAAAAACTGAATCCAAATTCTCACTGCCCTGGTGGGATTTGAACTTATGTTCTCTGGATTATTAGTCCAAGCCCCTAGAGTTACTAGTCCAGTGACGTAACTCTACCCTACGCTACCTCCTGTGGTCAGTGGGACCGGGAGCGGAATCCCAGTAATAATGAGCAGGGGCTGAACAGAAAGTTCACACAAAAAGCTTCAAACTGCAGGTTGCCTGATCCCGGCTGATGATTGCCACTGGCTGCGGGTCGGATAATACTGCAGCTCAGGTTCTCTACAGTGGCTGCAGAAGGCTACAAAACAGGCACCTGTTTGTTCCCCCCAACACACAATTTAACGGCATTACTGTTGAGGGAAATTTATAGAGGCTTTTTAACCTACCTGCTTCGATTGATAGGATATACGGCACAGAAACAGGCCATTCGGCCCAACCAGTCCATGCCGGCATTTATGCTCCACATGAGCCTCCTCCCGTCTTTCCTCATCTAAATCTAACAGCATAACCCTCTATTCCCTTTTCCCTCATCTAGCTTCCCCTTAAATGCATCTATACTTTTCACTTCAACCACTCCCTGTGGTAGTGAGTTCCACATTCTCACTACTCTTTGGGATTAGTACTGGAAACAGAACGGGAAGCTTGGAAAAGGTTTCACAGAATTATGAAGAATATGTGGAATCCATTTTCGATTCATGGGGTACTGGCACCAGTACTGGTGAAAGAGGAAGCTGTTCTGTTGGGACGTGCTCCACTTAAACCGGGCTGGGACCAGTGTCCTGGCAAATCGAATAACTAGGGCGGTAGATAGGGCTTTAAACTAATGAAGTGGGGGTGGGAGACTTCAGGAAAGGGTAAATTCAAAAGCAGTAAGAGAAATGTTAAGGCTGTAGAGCAGAGTAACGATTTAGGTAAAAATAAGCAGAGTGGGTCAGGAAAGGACAGAGAGCTTAACAAAGGCAATAGGGCATCAGTGACTAAGGTGACATCAGGGAAAAACAGAAAGTTTAAGCTAAGGGCACTATATCTGTGCACGAAACAATTGCAACAAAATAGATCAATTCATAACACAGATAGAAATAAATGGGGTTTGATCTAATACCAATTACAGAGACGTGGTTGCAGAGTGACCAAGGTTGGGAACTAAATATTCCAGGATACTTGACTTTTAGAAGAGATAGGCAAAATGGAAAAGGAGGGGGTGAAGGCATTAGAGAGAAAGGATCTTGGCTCCAAAAATCAAGATGTAGAATCAGGTGGAGCTAAGAAATAACAAGGGACAGAAACCACTGGTAGGAGTAGTTTATAGGCTCCCAAACAGTAGTTGTAGTGTTAGGCTGAGTATAAATCCAGAAATTAGAGGGCCATGTAACAAGGGTAAACAGTAATCATGGGGGACTTTAATCTACATATAGACTGGGCAAACCAAATTTACAGTAATAGTGTGGAGGATGAGTTCATGGCATGCATTCAAGATAGTTTTGTAGATCAGTATGTCGAGAAACCAACTAGGGAACAGCCTATTTTAGAATTAGTATTGTACAATGAGATGGGGTTGATTAATAACCTTGTGGTAAAGGAGCTTCTGGGGAAGAGTGATCATAATATGATAGAATTTCATATTGAGTTTGAGTGATTTAGTTAAGTCGGAAACTAGAGTCTTAAATCTGAACAAGCAAACTACGTAGGTATGAGGCGTGAGCTGGCTAAGATAGATTGGGAAACTAAATTAAAAGATATGACAGTAGATAAACAATGATAAAAATATAAAGAATTAATTCATAATTCGCAACAAATATACATTCCCTTAACGAATAAAAACCCCATGGGAAAAGTGGTCCAACTGTGGCTATCAAGAGAAGTTAAAAATAGTATTAGGTTAAAGGATGATTTTTGAGGTTTTAACTAGTGGATAAGGGGGAACCAATGAATGTAGTATATTTGGATTTTTAGAAAGCGTTCGATAAAGTACCACACAAGTGGTTATTACACAAAATTAGGGCTCATGGGATTGGGGGATATATATTAGCACAGATGGAGGACAGAAAACATAGAGTAGGAATAAACGGGTCATTTTCAAGTTGGCAGGCTGTAACTAGTGAGGTACCGCAAGGATCCATGCTTGGGCCTCAGCTATTTACAATCTATATCAATGACTTAGATGAGGGGACAGAGTGTAATGTATCCAAGTTTGCTGAAGATACAAAGTTAGATGAGAAAGTAAGCTGTGAGGAGGATGCAAGGAGGCTGCAAAGGGATTTAGACAGGTTAAGTGATTGAGCAAGTATGTGGCAGATGGAATATAATGTGAAGAAGTGTAAAGTTATCTACTTTGGTAGGAAAAATAGAAAAGCAGAATATTTTTTAAATGGTGAGAGACTGGGAAATGTTGATATTCAGAGGGACCTGGGTGTCCTTGTACACGAATCACTGAAAGTTAACATGCAGGTACAACAAGCAATTAGGAAAGCAAATATTATGTTAGCCTTTATTACAAAGGAATTAGAGTATAAGAGTCTTACTACAATTATATAGGGCCTTGGTGAGACCACACCTGGCGTATTGTGTATAGTTTTGGTCTCCTTACCTAAGGAAGGATATACTTGTCATAGAAGGGAGTGCCACGTAGGATTACTAGACTGATTCGAGGGATTTGTCCTATGAGGAGAGATTGAGTAGACTAGACCTATATTCCCTAGAATTTAGAAGAATGAGAGGTGATCTCATTGAAACGTATAAAATTCATAAGGGGTTTGACAGGGTAGATGCTGGGAGGCTGTTTCCCCTGGCTGGGGAGTCTAGAACTAGGAGTCACGGTCTTAGAATAAGGGGTCAGCCATTTAGGACTGAGAGGAGGAGAAATTTCATCACTCAAAGGGTTGTGAATCTTTGGAATTTTCTACCCCGGAGAGCCGTGGATGCTCAATCATTGAGTATATTCAAGACGGAGATTGATAGATTTTTGGATACTCGGGTACCGAGGGATATGGGGATAGTGCGAGAAGGTGGAGTTGAGGTAGAAGATCAGCCATAATCTGATTGAATGGCAGAGCAGGCTCGAAGAGCAAAATGGCCTACTCCTCCTATTTCTGATCTTATTACCACCTTAAACATTCACTCCCTCCACCACCGGCGTACCGTGTCTGCAGTGTGTAATCTACAAGATGCAGTAACTCGCCAAGTCGTCTTCGGCAGCACCTCATAAACCCGCGACCTCTGCCACCAAGAAGGACAGGGACAGCAAGCACATGGGACCACCGCCACCTCCAAGTTCCCCTCCAAGTCACACACCATCCCGACTTGGAAATATATCGCCGATCCTTCATCGTCGCTGGGTCAAACTCCTGGAACTCCCTCCCTAACAGCACTGTGGGAGTACCTTCACCACATAGACTGCAAAAGTTCAAGAAGGCGGCTCACCACCACCTTCTCAAGGGCAATAAGGGATGGGTAATAAATGCTAGCCTTGCCAGTGACGCGCTCACATCCCGTGAAAGAACAAAAGAATAGGTGCTGCTGTAGCCGACTCAAGCTAAGAGAGAGTTAGATAAAGCCAAGAAATATGTAAAGGGTATGGGGAAAGAGCATGGAAGTGGAATTAGAATAGTTAGTTCCAGTGTGGAACCTGCGCCAAACAAGAGGCTGAAGTTGAACAGTTTGGCAGAGTGTCTGGATTCATTGTCAAGTTTGTTGGTTTGTGAAACTTTTGCCATCAGCTCCTTGTGGCTCAGTGACCGTACTGAGCTACAGAGCCCAGGAAGGTGCCAGGCTCCATCCTGGTCTGGTGTGTTAAGTACTATTACCAGGGTGAAGACAGAGAGTGCTACAATTAGCCTCCGCATCCCTGGTCTTGGGGAGGCAGATCCTCCATTTCCTGGGGCGAGGTCCAGGGGTGTCCTCTGGTACTTTATCCACTTGCCCGTCCTTCATGCAATGGCCCAGGCCATGAGCTGTTTGACCACAGAGAGGGACCACAGCCAAATCCGATCCTATCCTCACCCGACACCCACGCTCCCCAGCAAGTGTCACCGGGTAACGGCCAGAGTGGGAACCTGAGCTATATTTTATTATCTTCACCCTAGCCCATGGGCACTGAGTCTGCTTCTATTCTGCTTATCTATTTCAGAACTCATGGCAAAAATGGCAAAACACAAAGCCGAGCATCCATCAGACCATTCCGACTCTGCAGATGAAGTGGAGCAAACAGAATAACTCTTCCCCCATCCCCTCTGTGCAGAATTTGTACCAAGCTTCAACTTAGTTTAGCAAAATAAACACATTTGTTTTAGAAGGTTTTTTTTGTGTGCTTACCAACAGTCAGATATTGTGTAAATACTGCAATTAATGCACATCGACCTTGAGTAACGTTACAAACCAAAGGGTTAATTAATGCTGCTAGAGAGACAAGCCTGGAACTTTCAGAAGTGAGAGTTCTAGGCAGAGTTTTCGCTTATAGATTTATTAGCGGGAATGATGCTCTCACACAACACACAACGATGTGAAGGCTGCGGAAGACCTCGCATTACAGTTGCTGAGCTCCGTCGCAGGGTGATCAGCCTCCGCATCTTCCCTAACGTCCCTTACAATTTTTATCCTACAGCTACAAGGCCACTACGTCAGACCTCCTCCATGACGATCACTATTGGTTTACACTAACTTCCATCAGCTCAGCATTCCAGAGTGGGTCTCAACAGAAGCTGCCCTTGCATGTACAGAAAATGATAAACGTATAGTCGCCAAACAGATAGATGTAGTTATTGGAAGGTCAGAACTACACAAAGCTCTCTCCTAAGATGACAGTCGATACATTTAGAATTTAAACAGCAGCAAGACCAGGAACTAGAAGTTAAGCAAACCACCTTTGCTAAGAGAGGCAGATCTTAAGCGACCGCTAACTTAGCTACAATTAAGCCAGAAGGAACAGGAGTTCATATGACAGTTAGCACAAAAGGAATTGGAAGTTTATACTTAGAAACTTCCTTACAAGAAGCTAAACAAAGATTAGCAGAAGCAGAGTGTAAAAGTAAGCAACAGGTGTTAAGAACAACTCAGTTTGAGCTAGACCAGTGAGGATGCTAGGTCGAAGTTAATAGATTACAATCAAACGCTGGAAGAATTCAGAATAGAAACAGACAGCTGGATAGAATCCAAATTCAAAAAGAAAACACCAAGAATTAGAATAAAGGAAATTCCTGAAAAAGAGAGAGGCAACAGGACCACCTGATAAAACATGTCACACCGGTGCATAAATTTGAGTCACACATTCACAATTTATATCTCGGAGCATTTAGGCAGTGTTGACTCTCGCTCTCTTAAGTTGGTTGAGAATCACGAGTGAGGGGGATAGAATTCACTTGCTGTTTCTCTTGGATCCCCCGAGATTTGGTCGTGGACAGAAGCCACCCGTCTGTGATATAGATGAGATTATCCTGACTGCTTATGAGACTCCGCAACAGGAAGAGGTAGACCCATACGATTCCTATGATAGACGGCGGCAAATGTATTTTGCAGGAGGGGAGTAGTCCAACCAAGGGAATGGTGTAGAATTTTTCTGAATGTTCCGTTGTAATCTACTACCTGAGATACAAGGTAAGATAAGTCTCCATGTTGAGGTAAGATAAGTCTCCATGTTGAGGTAAGAGCCTCTAGATATGCGATGAGGGTAGAGACACAACACTTGGGTAATCCGCACTCTCCGCAAGAACTCCTCGAGATCAGAGGAACCCGCTTTACCTCTGGAGGTGCGCAATCTGTTCCCATCCCACAGTCTCCAGTTTACTGATTGGAGGGGCCTGAGGGTGTCATACCCAAACCGATCACAACAATAGCAAGAGAGGGAACCAGTAAGACATTCAACCTCCCGGTCACAAGACCGAGAAGGTCACACTTGTGACAGAAAGTTTGCTTGGCAAAACTCAGGTCTGACCGACAGGATCGGGGGTTTGGGTAACCGAGTCTGAGGGTCTCCGAGGGATAAGTACGATATCCCACCGAGAAACAATGACCCTGACATTTACTCGGCAACATGCTAGGACGTTCAAAGGCTGCACCCCGCTTAAAGAGCGCCTCCCTTGCTGCACTGCTGGGGGCTGAGAGGAGCCGGAGAGAGGTACTATTTCGCAGCAACGGGAGGAAGAAACGTGTGGCAGAGACTAAGAAGGCCTGGCTGGGAATGGCACAGGAGGTCAGCAGCAGGAGCATTGTGCCACGCTCATGGATTCAGCGCAGGAAGCACTTTAATGACCTAACCAGGTCAGAAAAGGTGAGTACAGTGTCAAATTCACCTGTATCCTGCTGTGCGCATCACCCCAACTCCTCACTCTGTCTACTCAAGCTATTCCAGCACATCACTCCTCACATCCACTTAACGTTACACACCCATCCATCCTCATTTTATGCACTGCCTCACATTCCCGACTATCCATCCACAACTCCTACTCACCCTCATCCTTATGCAATTTCATGCCTCTCCCTCATAGTCACCCTCACCAAATGCACTCCATCCCCCATCGGGTGAACACATGCCATTACATTCCTGGATCTGTGCTTTCCCCTGTTGCAGGAGAAGAGAGCACAGAAGAAGAGTATTTCACAACTTACAACTGCAGAGGAGGAGACGCTGGAAAGCGGGGTCTCAGTGTGCCTGGCTGTCGGAGATGGGGGCCTCCAGCTACCTGGTGACGCAATTAAATATCAGTGACCCACATGTCGTACGGCACTCAGTCATGTTGACTCGGTTTCAAAAGCGAGTGAAATATGATCATTTTCATAATGATGGCTTGCAACATATTCTTACACCCCTTATATTCCAACACCCCTTACCTTGCCTGGACTAATTCACGTCTTTTATCTCACAGAGGGCCTTCACACGTGCAGCAGAAGTCAGTGGAGGTTGCCGGCGACGATTCCTCCGAGGAGTTCAGTCCCTCTGAGGATGCGCCGTCATAGAACTCATGCATACCAGGCACCAGCTCAGATACTTGCACTTTGGTGCAGCCAGTAAGCGAGAGAGAGTTGGGTTTTCATCTGGTGACTTAAATTTCACAAGTGAACAAGAGCAGACGGTGGTGGCAGGGACAGCAGGGGGGAGTCCGCGTCGCAGGGCACAGCCCTCTCTCAGCTCTGCTTAGCTGGACACAGATGCTGTACCCTGGGGGCCATCGATTAAACAGGAGAATCATTGAGTAGCAGTGGAGAATGTGCGATGTTCTGACAAGCCTTCTAAGCACACTGATCCCAATTGTAGAGAGAATGGAACAGCCCGCCTCGAGCATGAACGGGTTGATGCTGCAGGGCATTATGACGATGTGTTCTTGCATGGATAGAGTTGCCAGCTCCTTGGAACATCAAACGCGACTGTCAACTGAGTCCATACATGCTGTGACCACGACCGTGCAGACACTGGATGTCACCTTAAATAGGTTAACAGATGCCTTGGCCTTACAGTGCCACACTGATCTGCACCAAAGTGCTCTCCAGCAGAGTGGTAGCAGTGAAATGCGGCTGGGCCATGAGAGGGCTGATGGTGAAAGGGGACATGAAGTGGGGACTCCACTCAAAGCGCTTTCACTTCTCACACTTTGCCGCCCAGTCAGTATCCGACATGCTGCCCCCTCTCCCGATGGCCAAGTTTGCCCCTGCACAGGTGCAGGTGGAGCAGTCTTTGGCGGGGCCCTCTCGGGCTCCAAAACCCAGAGGATCATAGAATCATAGAAATTTACAGCACGGAAGGAGGCCATTTCGGCCCATCGTGTCCACACCGGCCAACAAACAGCTATCCAACCTAATCCCACTTCCCAGCTCTTGGTCCGTAGCCCTGCAGGTTACAGCATCCCAAGTGCACATCCAAGTACTTTTTAAATGTGGTTAGGGTTCCTGCCTCTGCCACCCTTTCAGGCAGTGAGTTCCAGACCCCCACAACCCTCTGGGTGAAGAAATTTCCCCTCAAATCCCCTCTAAAACTTCCACCAATTATTTTAAATCTGTGCCTCCTGGTTTTTGACCCCTCTGCTAAGGGAAATAGGTCCTTTCTGTTCACTTTATCTATGCCCCTCATTTTATACACCTCAATAACGTCTCCCCTCAGCCTCCTCTGTTCGAAGGAAAACAGATCCAGCCTATCCAGTCTTTCGTCATAGCTAAGATTCTCTACTCCCGGCAACATCCTTATAAATCTCCTCTGTACCCTCTCTAGTGCAATCACATCTTTCCTGTAATGTGGTGACCAGAACTGCACGCAGTACTCTGGCTGAGGCCTAACTAGTGTTTTATACAGTTGAAGCATAACCTCCCTGCTCTTGTATTCTATGCCACGGCTAATAAAGGCAAGCATTCCGTATGCCTTCTTAACCACCTTATCTACCTGGCCTGTTACCTTCAGGGATCTGTGGACATGCACTCCAAGGTCCCTTTGTTCCTCTACACTACTCAGTGTTCTACCATTTAATGTGTATTCCCTTGTTAGCCCTCCCCAAATGCATTACCTCACACTTCTCCAGATTGAATTCCATTTGCCAGTGTTCAGCCCACCTGACAAATTTATTGATATCTTCCTGCAGTCTACAGCTTCCTTCTTCAGTATCAACCACACAGCCAATTTTAGTATCATCTGCAAACTTCTTAATCATACCCCCTATATTCAAGTCTAGATCATTGATATATACCACAAAAAGCAGGGGACCTAGTACTGAGCCCTGCGGAACCCCACCGGAAACAGCCTTCCAGTCACAAAAACACCCATCAACCATTACCCTCTGCTTCCTGTCTCCGAGCCAGTTTTGAATCCAATTTGACACTTTGCCCTGGATCCCATGGGCTTTTAACTTCGTGACCAGTCTGCCATGTGGAACCTTATCAAAAGCCTTGCTAAAGCCCATATACACTACATCAAATGCACTACCCTCATCTACCCTCCTTGTTACCTCTTCAAAAAATTCAATCAAGTTTGTCAGACACGACCTTCCCTTAACAAATCCGTGATGACTATCCTTGATTAATCCGTGTCTTTCTAAATGAAGATTTATCCTGTCCTTCAGAATTCTTTCCAATAATATTCCCACCACCGAGGTTAGGCTGACTGGCCTGTAATTACTCGGTCTATCCTTTTTTCCCTTTTTAAATAAGGGTACCACATTAGCAGTGCTCCAGTCCTCCGGCACCACACCTGAAGCCAGAGAGGATTGAAAAATGATGGTCAGGGCCTCTGCTATTTCCTCTTTTGCTTCACTTAACAGCCTGGGATACATTTCATCCGGGCCTGGGGATGCCGGACAAGAACATCTCAACAGTCAGAGCAGGGATGTGAGCAGCCTGCCTCTACCTCTGCTGAAGCCACAGGGGTTGCACCATGTAGGAGTAGCAGGAAAGGAAGAGTAAAGCTTTGTAGTTGCACAAAGGGTATGCACATGGCTGTCTTTGGAAAATGTTAAGTTTCTGTTTATTTAGCTTACATGTTATTCTTTTTCACCACTTTTCCGTCTTGCCCATTCTTGGTTGCTGGGTGGCAAGTCACTTTTTAAGTTGTTTGGTGAATGGGAAGATGTGAATTGATGGGGACCAATGGGGGGATATGCAAGGGATGGTTGGTTGGTTGTTTGCTGGTCTGCTTTGTGCCAGTGGTGTTGGATGGGGCGGGGGGGAGAGAAGAGTGGCCGTTGCAGGTGCTTCTGACATCGGTCCTCTGGCGCAACCAAAGTGAACCGTGCATTAATAAAGGCATCCCGGGCAGCAACGTGAGCAGCTGGGGGTGCATTGCCCTCATCACCTTCCTCCTCCTCCTCTTCTCCTTCTCCTCCCTCTCTGAATCGTCCAAGGAGGAACTGAGCTCTTTGCCTTGTTCCTCCTGCAGGTCCAAACCTCATTGCTGTGCAATGTTGTGCCGAGTGCAGCACACCACAAGCATTCTGAGACCAAGTAAAAAGTCAATAAATGATTGGTGAGATCAGAAGTGTTGGTGTAGCTGGTCTGGCTGGCATTTGCTGGATAGGTAGGAATGGGATTGGGAGTCACTCTTTCCTTCAGAGCGAATGTTGAGTGTTCAAAGCGACTTCTGCATCTCGCACGGTTGGGCTTCCAATAAAGTGCCACATGAGACTCGTGAAGATTAAAGCCAATTATGTAAAGTGACGCCACAGATAGTGGGATGAACGAAGAACAAAAAGAGGTAGTACGGGGGTAAAAGGGACATATCGCGGATTGGAGAGAGGCAGACATCTTTGTCCGAACTCCAGGGATGATCGGTGTAGACATGGTGAATAAGGGGGAATAATATCGAAATCGACTCACGGTACAAAATGAGGGGGGCTGGCAAAATGTATGGGGAAAATTGTCAGGTAGACGTGAGCAGGGTAGGTGGGAGTTGGGCAGATAGGTGGCAAATGCAGTTCAAAGATAAATGTGTAATCGGTTTCAGGAAGAAAGCGCAGAACGGAAATATACCCTGAATGTTAACATTCCCTGGATGGAGTGGAGGCAGAGAATGAGACTGATGGGGCATACTGAAGGGAACCTCCAAATCTGTCTAGGCACCTGAAGCGCATCTTCAGCATAGCGATGGCTTGTTCGATCACACATCTGGTGGTCATATGGCATTCATTGTAGCGCTGTTAAGCTTCAGTGGTCGAGTTTCTGATGGGTATCATGAGACAAGTTTGCATTGGATATCCCTTGTCTACTAGCAGCCACTCCTTTAAGTCTGTTTGCAGGTCCGATGTCAGGGAGCTTGGACTGCCGCAGGACGAAAGCATCATGGCAGCTCCCCGGGAATCTGGCGCACACCTGCAGAAACATCTTTTGTGGTTGCACACCAGCTGCACATTGATGGAGTGGAAGCCCTTCCGGTTGACAATTACTCCTGGGTGATATTGGGGTGCCCGGATTGCCATGTGTGTGTGCAGTTGATGATGCCCTGCGCCTGTGGGAATCAGCCAGAGACGCAAACCCGAGCGCCCGCTCATTCTGACTGGCGTCATCACTAGCGAAGTTGACATAATGCAAACAAGCCATCAATCACCTGTCTTATGCATTTGTGGGCCGCTGACTGGGAGATCCTGGATATGTCTCTGGCAGAGTCCTGGAAGGATCCAGAGACAAAAAAGTTGAGGGTGGTGGTGACTTTGACAGCCACTGGTAACGCAGGGAGCAGGTCTTCTAGGAGGCTGCAGATGTCTTGACACC
This sequence comes from Squalus acanthias, assembly GCA_030390025.1. Lineage (NCBI taxonomy): Eukaryota > Metazoa > Chordata > Chondrichthyes > Squaliformes > Squalidae > Squalus > Squalus acanthias. Next base: position 41,817,152 of record CM059437.1, on the reverse strand, counting down.
ACCTGATGCAACAACCTGAGCCTCCTGAAACACTGCTGTTCAGACATGTCAAGGAAACTCAGCCTCTGCCTGTGTCGCGGGTAGTGCCTCTTGCGAGTTGCTCCCCTTTTGGCCGTTCCCTTATCGGTCGCTCCTCTCTCTCCAGCTCCCCTTTCTGCTGTCCAGCTACAGGTCTCTCGAGCGGGCTACTACTGGATAAAGATAATGTACTGGAAGAAAAGGAAAAAAGAACGAATGGAAAGAGATTCAATAAATACCAAGGACCAGATAACCTACATCCTAGGGTTTTGAAAGAGGTGGCCATTGGAATAGTGGACGCATTGGTTGTCATCTTCCAAAATTCTATAGATTCTGGAAAGGTTCCTGCAGATTGGAGGATAGCAAATGTAACCCTGCTATTTAAGAAAGGAGGGAGAGAGAAAACTGGGAACTACAGACCTGTTAGCCTCACATCAGTAGTTGGGAAAATGCTGGTATCATAAAGGATGCAATAACTGGGCACTTAGAAACTAATAGTAAGATTGGGCAGAGTCAACATGGATTTATGAAAGGGAAGTCCTGTTTGACAAACCTATTGGAGTTCTTTGAGGATGTAACTAGTGGAGTAGACAAAGGGGAACTGGTAGATGTCGGTGTATCTGGATTTTCAGAAGGCCTTCGATAAGGTCCCACACAAGAGGTTGGTGAACAAAATTAGGTCACATGGAATTGAGGGTAATATACTAGCATGGATTGAGAATTGGTTAACAGACAGAAAACAAAGAGTAGGGATAAACGGGTCTTTTTCAGGATGGCAGGCTGTGACTAGTGGGGTACCGCAAGGATCGGTGCTTGGGCCCCAGCTATTCCCAATCTATATCAATGATTTGGATGAGGGGACTAAATGTAACATTTCCAAATTTGCTGATGATACAAAGCTAGGTGGCAGTGTCAGTTGCGAAGAGGATGTGAAGAGGTTTCAAGGGGATCTCGACAGGCTCACAGTGAGTGGGCGAGAACATGACAGATGGAATATAATGTGGATAAATGTGAAGTTATCCACTTTGGTAGAAAAAACAGGAAAGGCAAAGTATTTCCTAAATGGTGAAAGATTGGGGAATGCAGATGCTCAAAGGGACCTGGGTGTCCTTGTACATGAGTCACTGAAAGTGAATGTGCAGGTGCTACATGCCATTAGGAAGGCAAATGGTATGCTGGCCTTCATTACAAGAGGATTTGAGTACAGGAGTAAAGAAGTCTTACTCCAATTATATAGGGCCTTGGTGAGACCATACCTGGAGTACTGTGTACAATTTTGGTCTCCTTACTTAAGGAAGGATATACTTGCCATAGAGGGAGTGCAACGAAGGTTCACGAGATTGATTCCTGGGATGGCAGGACTGTCTTATGAGAAGAGATTGAGTAAACTAGGCCTGTATTCTCTTGAATTCAGAAGAATGAGAGGGGATCTCATTGAAGCATACAAAATTATTACAGGGCTTGATAGGGTGGATGCTGGGAGAATGTTTCCCTTGGCTGGGGAGTCTAGAACCAAGGGCCACAGCCTCAGGATAAAGGGTAGGCCATTCAGGACTGAGATGAGAAGACATTTCTTCTCTCAGAGGGTGGTGAATCTTTGGAATTCTCTACCCCAGAGGGCTGTGGAGGCTCAGTCATTGGGTATATTCAAAACAGAAGTCGATAGATTTCTGACTAGTAAGGGCATCAAGGGGTATGGCGATAGGGCCGGTGAATGGAGTTGAGGCAGAAGATCAGCCATGATCTCATTGAATGGCGGAGCAGGCTCGAAGGGCCGAATGGCCTACTCCTGCTCCTATTTCTTATGTTCTTATGAAATGATAGACCAGAAGATAAACCAAAGGAGCGATGATGTGTTGCAACCAAACTGAAGAACAAATGGAGGTAACGGCTCCTAATGGGCCATTGCAGGCCCTCCAGTGCTCCCAATACACAGACCAGTGCCTGACTTAACACAGGGAATCCTGCCCCATAGAATGTGCAGCTGGGCAAGAGGATCCGCAAGGCTGAAATGTCAGCTCGTGCAGTGGACGGTGATTTGCTGAATCCTTCCGAGAGCTGGACCTGTTTCTGGCTGGGGCGGAGATCACATTGTCCAAGAGGTAGGTAGCTGTTAATGTTAATCAGGGCCAGAGTGGGCTCCTGGACTCGTTCCCATTGTCATGGTGGTGGGGTCAGAGAGGGATTTTCCAGATTTTTTTCCCCTAATTGACTTGGGTTGTTATCTGGTTATTCACCTCTCTCAGGAGATCGCATGGCTTTCGGGTGGAGTGGAGTGGGGAGCAATGTTCCCTCTAACTTTTTCTGGCTCCGCGCAGGCCCCTTAAAGGGGCCATATGGGTCATTCAAAATACCGCGCGTGTGCGGTTTTTGCATTGAAAATTTGGCAAGCCGGCCACGTGGGTTCTCTGGAGTGCTGCGAGGCTGCGCAGCTTAAAGGGAACATTGGGGAGTATATATTGTGATGCACGAGGCATCCCAGATGTGCGGGACAGGCTGGATGGACCAGAGGGCCTTTTCCTGCCGGGCATCGTTCGTATGAAAGTAATCACAGTAAGAGAGCAGGTGAATCCACAGCCGATGGAAGTTACCTCCGTAGAATAGAGCCTGACGCTGCCGGACCCCCGATGATGATTATGGTGAAGACCCACGGACCCCTCGCCTGGAGAAATACAGCAAGGCTCGGACAGGAAGGGCTGCTGAGCTAAACCATTCCCGACTTAAAAATAGAAGTTTTGCAAGGAGATATTGATGAGTAATCAGCTGAGAATGATCATTTGGTCCAATTATGCCTTTCCACTCACACAGCTTAAGTCCCTATTCACTCAAACCGAGGCGTATTAATCGCCGCAGTGTTCACCTGCATCCTTTTGCGGTATGAAGTCCGGAATAATTCCAGAATATTTGTATTCAAGAGAACGTCGGACTAACTGACAGTCCTGCTGTGGTAAAATGTTTCTGGAAATAAGGTTTGATGAATTTCCCTTATACACAGAGGATTTGACTGAGTAGACCCTTGCAACAGGAATCGAAGGAATCACAATTGACTGAGTGTTTAAGAGATGCGTTTAACATATCTCTCTCGTTTCCAGAAAAGCTGGTAGCCTGGTGATGGCATCCACGGATGAGGGATGCTCCAAAGTTAAGCTCTAAAGGAAATTCTCATTGGTTGAGTGAGACTATTAGTGACCTGAATGGAAGATGCTACCTTGACGGCTGATGTGTGTAGTTGGGACCGACCTTCAGTAACTACCTGCCATTATCTGGTCATTATCACATTGCTGTTTGTGGGAGCTTGCTGTGCGCAAATTGGCTGCTGCGTTTCCTACATTGCAACAGTGACTCCACTCCAAAAGTACTTCATTGGCTGTAAAGCACTTTGAGACGTCCAGTGGTCGTGAAAGGTGCTATATAAATGCAAGTCTTTCCGTCCGTCCCTCCCTCCAGAGGAGGATAGCTCAGATATGTTCCTGTTTTGGCAAGCACATTCCTAATGTAATTCCCCACACCAGAGATGTGTGAACAAGTTAGTGAGATAATTTGGGTAAATTACTTTTGTGCTGGGTTCTACAATGAACAGTGGGCAGAATATTTTTTAAGAGGCACAGTTCGTTAATTGTGAAGCCTGCTCAAGAAAGCAGAGTAGCCAAGAAAGGCACCATGGGCAGAGGCTGAATCAGGGCTCGGTGTTAAAGCAGATGGAAGCTGTGAACCGCAGCCCCCTCTGCTGACCCACTTTAGACTGCAGCTCCTATTTCTGCTCAACTGATGGATCCTGACTGCACTTCCAAGAAAGAAAAAAGACAGACTTGCATTTATATAGCGTCTTTCATGTCCTCAGGGCGTCCCAAAGTGCTTTACAGCCAATGAAGTACTTTTGAAGTGTTGTCACTGTTGTAAAGTCGGAAAGGTGGCAGACAATTTGTGCACAGCAAGCTCCCACAAACTACATTGAGATAATGACCAGATAATCTGTTTTAGTGAAATTGGTTAAGGGATAAATATTGGCCCAGGACAGCGTGGAGAGCTCCCCTGCTCTTCGAAAGAGTGCCATGGGATCTTTTACATCCACCTGAGAGAGCCTTGGTTTAAAGTCTCATCCAAAAGACGGCACCTCCGACAGTGCAAGCTCCCTCAGTACTGCACGAGTGTCAGCCTAGATTTTTGTGCTCAAGTCTGAAATAGGACTTGAACCCACAACCTTCTGACTCAGAGGCGAGAGTGCTACCCACTGAGCCATGGCCGAGACCTAAGCCCCAGTGACTGGATCGATGGAGCAAATAATGGAGCAGGGCCTGGTCACCAACTTACCCTTTTATGTCAATTTCAAAATTCTGCTGGACGAGCAGATGTGAGTGAAGGGGCTGGCACCGTTGGGATGACACCATCCATCGGCATCCCCGCTTCCATTTGCCCTCACTCGCCGTTCTGAGGAGGCCGGAGCTCCCTGCCAGGGCCCAACTCTGGCACAGGTGGGGCCACGGAAACTAACGGAGGCCGGTTTCCGTACAGCAATCTATTAATTACTCATTCCCGGGATGTGGGCGTCGCTGGCAAGGCCACCTTTTATTGGCCGTCGGTAGTTACCCTGACTGAGTGGCTTGCTAGGCCATTTCAAAGGGAAGTTAAGAGTCAACCACATTGCTATGCGTCTGGGGTCACATATAGGCCAGACCGGGTAAGGACGGCAGATTTCCTTCCCTAAAGGACATTAGTGAACCAGTTGGGTTTCAATGACAATCCGACAGGTTCATGGCCATTATTAGCTCTTTTTCCCCAGGTGGGATTTGAACTCACGTTCTCAGGACTACTGGTCCAGTAACATAACCCCGGCAATTGCACAACTGTTGGTGGGGGGGGGGCCTAAGTGCAGCATGTGGGGGTCGAGACAGGTGGCAAAGCATCCCCCTCTCATGAGGGCCAGCAATGACTGCCAGCCGAACCCGAGGGAAATGACGAGGAGGCCGGCAGGTGAGAGCGGGGATTGTGCGAGGCAGGAGGCTGCTGCCAGGCCCAGAGGGAAGGGTAAGTGGTGGGGCAGAGAGGGGCCGGTGTCTGAAGGTGATCATGGTCGGGGTAGGGGGAAATGAAGCCCAGGGTTTTCTTGTGGGGTGTGGCAGAGCACTCCTGCACCCCTGACCCACAATCAAATCTTAATAAAATTGAAAATATAAACTTGGGCCTTTTCATGGCCAGGAAGGCAAAAGGGAGAGCCCTTTTTCTTCACTAACATTAATTACTTAAGTTCCTCACTCTCAACTGAAACGTTTAATTTGTTTCTCTTATTTGAGATTTCCAGCATCCGCAGTATTTTGCCTTTTTTCCATGTTGCCTCTTTTTGATATAAAGCTCCTGATGATGATGGTCTGCGTTGGAGGCATGTTTCTAGGGTTATGTGCAATAGGATTATTAGTCAGTGCCTCCTTCCTAAATAAATTGGTGGAACCTTGTTTAACCTCAGATCCCAGGATTGTAAATCCAGGACTGAAATGGATGAGATGTAATTGTTATAGGACCAGTACTCAAGAAATTTACCAGCTCCATCTCATATTTAAAAGGGTTCTGCTGAGATGTTATCAGTGAGCACTCATTTGGTGCCTCAGGATTTATTATCCAATTTTTAACCTGTTTCTAACACAGCTCGAGATAAAAAGAACAGAAACGATTGCAACAGCCGGATAACTGCAATCAGCTGCAAATATTCCGGAAATACAGGGCAGTCTGTCAACGTCAGAGAAAATCCAGGGTAATGTTTGGATGTTTTCATGCTGAACTTCAACATCGATTATCACAGCACTGGAAGGGATGATGTAGTTGAGGGCTCAAAGGCAGAATCTATTTGGTTAGAAATAAGGAACAATAGAAAAGTTATTGCACCACTGGGTGTATACTATAGGCCACCAAATAGTGGGCGAGAGGTAGAGGAGCAAATTTGCAGGCAAATTACAGAAAGATGCAAGAATTACAGAGAAGTGATAATGGGGGGGGGGGGGGGGCTTCAATTATCCTAATGTAGACCGGGATAGTAACAGTGTAAAGGGCAACGAGGAGGAGGAATTCCTGAAATGTGTACAAGAGAACTTTCTTGGTCAGTGTGCTTCCAGCCCAATGAGGAAGGAAGCAGTGCTGGATCGAGTTCTGGGGAATGAAGTGGAGCAAGTGGAGCATGTTTCAGTGGGGGAGTATTTGGGAACCAGTGATCATAATATCAGGTTTAGAATAGTTATGGAAAAGAACAGGGTTATAATCAAGTGTGGTTCTGGCCACAATCTTCCAATCCTCCTTGGATACGGGGGTGGTGCCAGAGGACTGGAGGTTTGCAAATGTTACACCCCTGTTTAAAAAAGGGGAGATGGATAAACCTGTCAAATACAGGACAGTCAGCTTAACGTTGGTGGTGGGGAAACTTTTAGAGACAAAATTAATTGGCATTTGGAAAAGTATGAGCTAATAAATGAAAGTCAGCACAGATTTGTTAAAGGCAAATCGTGTTTAATTAACTTGGTTGATTTCTTTGATGAAGTAATGGAGAGCGTTGATTAGGGTAGTGCAGTGGATGTTGTGTATATCAACTTTCAAGAGGCGTTTGACAAGGTACCACGTAATAGAACTGTTAGCAAAATTAAAGTCCGTGGGATTAAAGGGACAGTGGCAGTGTGGATATGAAATTGGCTAAGGGACAGAAAGCAAAGAGTAGTGGTGAACGGTTGTTTTTCAGACTGGAGGGAGGTATACAGTGGTGTTCCCCAGGGGTCGTTATTGGGACCACTGCTCTTTTTGATATATATTAATGACCTGGACTTGGGTGTACAGGATAAAATTTCAATGTTTGCAGATGACACAAAACTTGGAAATGTAGTAAAAATTGAGTAGGATAGTAACAAACTTCAGGAGGACATAGACATATGGCAGATGAAATTTAACAGAATAGTGTGAATAGATATATTTTGGTGGGAAGAATGAGGAGAGGCAATATAAACTGCACAGTACAATTTTTAAGGGGGTGCAGGAACAGAGAGATCGGGGTGTACGTACACAAGTCTTAGAAGGTGGCAGGACAGGTCGAGAAGGCTGTTTTAAAAAAGCATATGACTCCCTGCAGATTTACACACCGAGTGAAATGGACTGTCACTCCCCGCAAATTTACACACTGACTGTCACCGTCCACAGATTTACACACTGACTGTCACTCCACACAGATTAGCACACTGTCACTCCCTGCAGATTTACACACTGTCACTCCCTGCAGATTTACACACTGACTGTCACTCCACACAGATTAGCACACTCAATCCCCGCAGATTTACACACTGTCACTCCCTGCAGATTTATACACTGACTGTCACTCCCTGCAGATTTACACACTGACTCATTCCCACAGATTTAAACACTGACTGTTACTCCCCATAGATTTACACACTCAGTCACTCCCCACAGATTTACACACTGACTGTCACATAAGAACATAAGAAATAGGAGCAGGAGTAGGCAATTTGCCCTTCAAGCCTGCTCCACCATTCAATAAGATCATGGCTGATCTTCGACCTCAACTCCACTTTCCTGCACTATCCCCATATCCCTTGATTCCCTTAATATTCAAAAATCTATCGATCTCTGTCTTGAATATACTCAACGACTGAGCCTCCACAGCCCTCTGGGGTAGAGAATTCCAAAGATTCACCAGCCTCTGAGTGAAAACATTTCTCCTCATCTCAGTCCTAAATGGCTGACCCCTTATTCTGAGACAGTGACCCCTGGTTCTAGACTCCCCAGCCAGGGAAACATCATCCCTGCATCTACCCTATCAAGCCCTGTAAGAATTTTGTATGTTTCAATGAGATCACCTCTCATTCTTCTAAACTCTAGAGAATATAGGCCTAGTCTACTCAATCTCTCCTCATAGGACAATCCCCCCATCCCAGGAACCAGTCTGGTGAACCTTCGTTGCACTCCCTCTATGGCAAGTATATTTTTCCTTCGGTAAGGAGACCAAAAATGTACACAATACTCCAGGTGTGGTCTCACCAGGGCCCTATATAATTGCAGTAAGACGTCTTTACTCTTATGCTCAAATCCTCTTGTAATAAAGGCCAACATACCATTTACTTTCCTAATTGCTTGCTGTACCTGAATGGTAACTTTCAGTGATTTGTGTACAAGGAGACCCAGGTCCCTCTGAACACCAACATTTCCCAATCTCTCACCATTTAAAAAATACTCTGCTTTTCTATTTTTCATACCAAAGTGGATAACTTCACATTTCTCCACATTATATTCCATTTGCCATGTTCTTGCCCACTCACTTAGCTTGTCTATATCCCTTTGAAGCCTCCTTGCATCCTTCTGACAACTTACATTCCCACCCAGCTTTGTATCATCAGCAAACTTGGATATATTACATTTGGTCCCCTCATCCAAATCATTGATGTAGATTGTGAATAGTTGATGCCCAGTCACTGATCCTTGCCGTACCCCACTAGTTACAGCCTGCCAACCCGAAAATGACCCGTTTATTCCTACTCTCTGTTTTCTGTCTATTAACCAATCCTCAATCCATGTTAGTATATTACCCCCAATCCCATGAGCCCTAATCTTGTGTGGCACCTTATCGAATGCCTTCTGAAAATCCAAACATACCACATCCACTGGTTCCCCCTTATCTATTCTGCTAGTTACAACCTCAAAAAACGAACAGATTTGTCAAACATGATTTCCTTTTCATAAATCTGTGTTGACTCTGCCCAATCCTATTATTATTTTCCAAGTGCCCTGTTACCACGTCCTTAATAATAGATTCTAGCATTTTCCCTACTACTGATGTCAGGCTAACTGGTCTGTAGTTCCCCGTTTTCTCTCTCCCTCCTTTCTTAAATAGTGGGGTTACATTTGCTACCTTCCAATCCGCAGGAACTGTTCTAGAATCTATGGAATTTTGGAAAATGACAACCAATGCATCCACGATCTCTATAGCCACCTCTTTCAAAACCCTAGGATATAGGCCATCAGGTCCAGGGGATTTATTGGCTTTCAGTCCCATTAATTTCTCCAGTACTATTTTTTTACTAATACTAATTTTTTTCAGATCCTCATTCTCACTAGACCCTTGGTTCTCCACTTTTTCTGGGAAGTTTTTTGCGTCTTCTTCTGTGAAGACAGACACAAAGTATTTGTTTAATTTCTATGTCATTTCCTTATTCCCCATTATAATTTCTCCTGTCTCAGCCTGTAAGGGACCCACATTTACTTTTGCTATTCTTTTCATTTTTACATACCTATAGAAGCTTTTACAGTCTGTTTTTATGTCTCTAGCTAGTTTACTCTCATATTCTATTTTCCCTTTCTTTATCAATTTCTTGGCCCTCCTTTGCTGAATTCTAAAATCCTCGCAATCCTCAGGCTTACTACACTTTTTGGCAACATTATAAGCCTCTTCCTTTGATCTAATATTATCTTTAACTTCTGTTGTTAGCCACGGTTGGACCACTTTTCCTGTGGGGTTTTTGTGCCTGAAAGGAAGGTATATTTGTTGTAAATTATGTATTAATTCTTTAAATGCTAGCCATCGCTTGCCTACTGTCAGACCTTTTAATGTAGTTTCCCAATCTACCTTAGCCAACTCACCCCTCATACCTACATAGTTTGCTTTATTTAGATTGAAAACCCTAGTTTCGGATTTAACTAAATCACTCTTCAACTTAATATAAAATTCTATCATATTATGATCACTCTTCCCTAAATGCCCCTTTACTACAAGGTTATTTATTAACCCTTTCTCATTGCACAATACTAGTTCTAAAATAACCTGTTCACTAGTTGGTTCCTCAACATACTGAACTAGAAAATCATCTTGTATACATCCCATGAATTTGTCCTCCACACTATTACTGCAAATTTGGGTTGACCAGTCTATATGTAGATTAAAGTCCCCCATGATTACTGTATTACCCTTGTTACATGCACCTCTAATTTCCTGATTTATACTCTGCCCTACATTACAACTAATTTGGGGGGCCTATAAACAACTCCCACCAATGTTTTCTGCCCCTTGCTGTTTCTTAGCTCCACCCAAATGGATTCTACGTCTGATTTTCAGAGCTAGGATCCTTTCTCTCTACTGTCTTTATCCCATCCTTTATTATCAGGGTTACCCCTCCTCCTTTTCCATTTTTCCTATCTCTCTAAAAGTTAAGAATCCTGGGGGGCAAAATTGGGTCGCGCCCCCTTTGGGGCACTAACTTCGCCGGGGAGCTACTTTTAGTGCCCCGAAAAAGTTGGCACCCCAAGAGGGAGGCGGGGCACTTCTGGAATTGACCCAACTTCCTCTTGGGGCACTGCGAGTGAATATCGCGGTGTAATGTGCCATCGCACCGCGGTACTGCAGGCCTTCCTCCCCTTCTTAAAGGGGGGGGGCCTAGTGCAGCGTGACCCGGGGCCCAGCTGGGCCCCCAGGGATTGGAGTGCTGGCAAAAGAGCCCGGTACTCGAGAAGTGCCGGGCTCACGGAGCGTATCCGGCACCCCATGGGGGGGCTGCACAGGAGGCCGGGGACAGCAACAGGGGCAGCAACAAAAATGGCCGCCCGGCACCTCCCCTTTAATTTGCACCGACCCGGCCGCAGGTAGGCCCCCTTGACCCTGTCGGACATAATGTCTGGCGGTAAGTCTACCGAAGATTGCGGCCGGGGCATTGTGCACGGCGATGATGTCATCACCGGAGGTGCAGCGCCGCGTGGCGCTAACTGTTACCGCTGCCACTAACCTCCCACTGAATTTCGCAGGAGGCGTTAGTGGCGCCGCGCCCAGGCGTTAGTTGCTTTGTGCCCCATTAGCGCCCTCTTAGGGCCCTAATGGGAGGCGCATATCAACCAAATTTTCCCCCCCTGGAATATTTAGTTCCCAACCTTGGCCACTTTGCAACCATATCTCCGTTATGGCTATTAGATCAAACCTGTTAATTTCTATCTGCGCTATTAATTCATCTATTTTGTTGCTAATGCTTCACGCATTCAGCTTTTAGTGCCTTTAGCTTTGACTTTTTTTCAATTTTCTCTGCTGTCACCTTAGTCAATGATGCCTTATTACCTTTGTTACTCTCTCTGTCCCTTCCTGACCCACTCTGCTTATTTTTACCCCAAACTCTACTCCACTCCAGAGCCTTGTCACTCCCCACAGATTTACACACTGTCACTCCCCACAGATTTACACACTGACTCTCACACCCCACAGATTTACACACTGACTCTCACTCCCCACAGATTTACACACTGACTCTCACTCCCCACAGATTTACACACTGACTCTCACTCCCCACAGATTTACACACTGACTCTCACTCCCCACAGATTTACACACTGACTCTCACTCCCCACAGATTTACACACTGTCGCTCCCCACAGATTTACACACAGGGCTAAGCGATCCCACGATCAACAGATCAGATCACAGCTCTGCAGTCCTGCCACATCCAGTCGTGAATGGTGGTGGACCATTAAACAAATAACGGGAGGAGGAGGCTCCAAGAATATCCCCATCCTCAATGATGGTGGAGCCCAGCACGTGAGTACAAAAGACAAGGCTGAAGCGTTTGCAACCAACTTCAGCCAGAAGTGCCAAGTGGATGATCCATATCGGCCTACTCCCAAGGACCCCACCATCACAGAAGCCAGTCTTCAGCCAATTCGATTCACTCTACGTGATATCAAGAAATGGCTGAGCGCACTAGATACAGCAAAGACTATGGGCCCCGACAACACCCCGGCTATCGTGCTGAAGACTTGTGCTCCAGAACTAGCCGCGCCTCTAGCCAAGCTGCTCCAGTACAGCTACAACACTGGCATCTATCCGACAATGTGGAAAACTGCTCAGGTATGTCCTGTCCACAAAAAGCAGGACAAATCCAACCCGGCCAATTACCGCCCCATCAGTCTACTCTCAATCATCAGCAAAGTGATAGAAGGTGTCATCTACAGTGCTATCAAGCGGCACTTACTCACCAATAACCAGCTCACTCATGCCCAGTTTGGGTTCCGCCAAGACCACTCGGCTCCCGACCTCATTACAGCCTTGGTCCAAACATGGACAAAGGAGCTGAATTCCAGAGGTGAGGTGAGAGTGACTGCCCTTGACATCAAGGCAGCATTTGACCGAGTCTGGCATAAAGGAGCCCTAGTAAAACTGAAGTCAATGGGAATCGGGGGGAAAATGCTCCACTGGCTGGAGTCATACCTAGCACAAAGGAAGATGGTTGTGGTGGTTGAAGGTCAATTATCACAGCCCCAGGACATCTCTGCAGGAGTTCCTCAGGGCAGTGTCCTTGGCCCAACCATCTTCAGCTGCTTCATCAATGACCTTCCCTCCAACATAAGGTCAGAAATGGGGATGTTCGCTGATGACTGCACAGTGTTCAGCGCCATTCGCAACTCCACAGATAATGAAGCAGTCCATGCCCACATACAACAAGACCTGGACGACGTTCAGGCTTGGGCTGATAAGTGGCAGGTAACATTCGTGCCACAGAAGTGCCAGGCAATGACTATCTCCAACAAGCGAGAGTCTAACCACCTCCCCTTGACATTCAATGGCATTACCATCGCCAAATCCCCCACTATCAACATCCTAGGGGTCACCATTGACCAGAAACTTAACTGGACCAGCCACATAAATACTGTGGCAACAAGAGCAGGTCAGAGGCTAGGTATTCTGTGGCGAGTGTCTCACCTCCTGACTCCCCAAAGCCTTTCCACCATCTACAAGGCACAAGTAAGGAGTATGATGGAATACTCTCCACTTGCCTGGATGAGTGCAGCTCCAACAACACTCAAGAAGCTCGACACCATCCAGGACAAAGCAGCCTGCTGGATTGGCACCCCATCCACCACCTTAAACATTCACTCCCTCCACCACCGGCATACCGTGGCTGCAGTGTGTACCATCTACAAGATGCACTGCAGCAACTCGCCAAGGCTTCTTCGGCAGCACCTCCTGAACCCGCGACCTCTTCCACCTAGAAGGACAAGGGCAGCAGGCACATGGGAACACCACCACCTCCAAGTTCCCCTCCAAGTCACACACCATCCTGACTTAGAAGTATATCGCCGATCCTTCATCATCGCTGGGTCAAAATCCTGGAACTCCCTCCCTAACAGCACTGTGGGAGTATCTTCACCACACGGACTGCAGCAGTTCAAGAAGGCAGCTCACCACCACCTTCTCAAGGGCAACTAGGGATGGGCAATAAATACTGGCCTTGCCAGCGGCACCCACATCCCATAAACAAATTTAAAAAAAACACTGACTGTCACTCCCCACAGATTTACACACTGACTCTCCCTCCCCACAGATTTACACACTGACTGTCACTCCCCACAGATTTACACACTGACTCTCACTCCCCACAGATTTACACACTGACTGTCACTCCGCACAGATTTACACACTGACTGTCACTCCGCACAGATTTACACACTGACTGTCACTCCCCACAGATTTACACACTGACTGTCACTCCGCACAGATTTACACACTGACTGTCACTCCCCACAGATTACGCACTGACTGTCACTCCCCACAGATTTACACACTGACTGTCACTCCGCACAGATTTACTCACTGACTGTCACTCCCCACAGATTTACGCACTGACTGTCACTCCCCACAGATTTACACACTGACTCTACTATCAAAAGAAAAAGTCTTTCATTTATATAGCATCTTTACCGACCTCAGGACATTGCAAATCGCTTTAAATTAATGAAGTACTTTTGAAGTGTAATCACTGTTGTAACGTAATTTAGGAAAATGTAAGACGTGCAGGAATCGCTCCTCGCCCCATCCAAAAGTTTCCAATGTTCAGACCCGTCGAACAGACAACACAAAACCCAATGAATCTGTGAAAATCTTCTTTTACTTAAAAATCAGCAAGAGATTACAATGAAGCATCCGACAGTTATGTAGCGTATAACAATTCCTGATTATATTTCAGCACACACAGAGCGATCCCTTTACTTTAAGCTCAAACGATAATAAACAAAACACCACATACGTTCTAACACCAGCGATTGGTCAATTCGGCGATGACTAGACGTATGATTTCTGACAACTGACCAAGTTGCCCGACTGCAGCCACGAGTGGTTTTTAACAGCATCTTTTATACCATAAAACCTGGCAACTCTCCCACTGCGTACGTGTCCCTAACTATACGGCATTAGTTGTTTTTCAATTACTCTTATCAATAGTCCGTTAAGCATCCATGGGCTTCAATGCTGGTTACATTCCATTGGCAGCTTTCACAGCTTCCAACCACAGCATCTCAGCAACCAGTCTCTTGGCCTCACAAAGCATGATGGTACATAAAATGTGGTTAACTTTTAAGTTTTGGTCAAGTTACAGCACACGTTATAGCAAATAGCAAATAGCTTATTCTTACAAGACTGCCCTCAAGTGGCTGTGCCCCCGAACCAAGGGTCACAGGCACTTACAACTTGTAGGTGTTGTCGTCTTCCTTCGGCGTCTTCTGCAGCAGATTAACCCACTCTTGCTGCTCGCATCTCCTGTTGACTTGACAAGTTATCATTAGTAAATATAACACAATCACCAACTAAACAATGACCAAAACATGGGAGATAATCCTTATCCAAGGATGAACCTCGATACTCATACCGATATCCCACCAGGACGAATCGTCCCCGACCTTGAGGATTGCTTTACGCAGTTCACGATTTTTCTGGGGCAGGGTATAATAGTGCTTTTGACTGACTAACGGGTTTCATTAACTCTACCAAGTGTTCTGGCAGAGGTGGAATGTCATAGCCGAATTGAGTTACATACTGGTGTAATTGCTCTTTTAACTCATCTTCTACAGTGATATCTACTTGCCTATGCGAATATATACTTAATAAAACCCGCGCCCCAAATCTCTCAGGTCAGACTGGGGTAAAACAAAAGGTTCCTGCCGCAATAGGACAAGTCAGGTTGTTACCATACCGGTATTCCCCGGTGCATAGTGGTGACACAATATTCACCCTTCCCTCGATACGCAGATTGTACGGGGAAATGCTGTCCCGTGATCACTTTCATGGTGCAGCTCCATTCTATCCCATCCCAATCAAACCCACACGCAGGGGCTGCCTGTTCTACCACGTCATAAGGGCAGATGAATGTGTCCCGAGCTTGTGCACACCCGGTAAGATCGGGGGCCCACCCATGTGGTCACATCCACCCAGGTCACGTACTTTGTGGGTTGGTCAGACCTTATTAAGTGATCTCCCTGACGTACTCCTATGTTCTCCATGCGGAACAAAGGATTTGGGGTCACCTTTTCAGGCAAAATAGGATAATATAATACCCTTCCTAACAGGCTGATGGTGTTCTGTTCCTGCAAATGGCATTGATGTTTCACCGGGTACCCCTGTACCAACCCCTGACTGTACACACATTCATGGTAAATTGGTAAGTGGGCATTGCCCTCGGATGTCGGTCAGTCCCCCACGAGGGCAGCTTCCCCTCAGCTATGCTCTGCAGGTTTTCACGGGCTTGTTCCACCATCCAAGATCCATACGTTACACACGCATCACTTCGCGCGGCCTCACTAGAGGCATTCCCATCCTCCTTTAAAATGTGATTTATCTTTTTAGCCTGGGATTCTAAATATTTAACCACATCCTGCAGATGAATGGTCTTAATTTAGCTCTCTTCCAATTCCTCCTGTTCTAGACCATTCATTTTATTCAAAATTTTCCTTCGGATTGATCTAAATTAGCCTGGGGATGAGGAGGTTTCTACAGCTCCCATGTCCTGTCCACCTTCATTTGGATCAGACTGTACCTGTGGAGGCACCCCTTCAGATGGGGGCGCCTCATTGGGCGGGGGTGTCCTTCATCATCCCACTGGAGAGGACAAATCCGGCTCACCATGCTCCTGATCGTGGCTCGTTGTCTTCTTGACCTGCTCGTGGGCTGAGAAAGCTTCATCTGGTTAATGTGAAATCATTTAGTTTTCTTAGGTAACTGAACCGCATACACCATAGGCCTAGCTTTGTCAACAATGCTATACGGCCCCTTATAGAGGGGTTCAAAGACTCCCACCCTCGCATAGTTTCGTACCATTACCTGGCTCCCTGCGTCCCACTCCTGGGGCTTACTTGGAGCCAGGTGGAATCGGGTGCGCTGGTGATCCTTCCCAATGTTGTGGGCGGCCCTCGAGTTCAGTTCTTTCAAAGTTCCCCACAGGTCACTCAGGAATTTGTCCCGAGTCACCTCCTTAAGTTGTTTATCAGTCAGAGTGGGGACCAACAGGTGGGTGGGGGTTCACATGGGTCTCATGAGGGGAGTGACCCGTTCCTTTAGATCTGTTACTACATATCCCACTTAGTGTGCTGTTCATTTCATTCCTCTCGCAGGGCCAACTTCAACGTGCGGTTCATTCTTTCCACAATCCCTGATGACTGCGGGTTGTGGGTTACGTGCCATTTCCCTTCAATTCCAAACAATTTCAGAGTGGCTTGCATTACCTGACCTGTGAAATGATTTCCCTGGTCTGACTCTGCCACTTGAGGGAGCCCCCATCTGGAGAATACCTCTCCAACTAGGGTCTTGGCCGTCCACCATGCTTTGGCTGACTTGCACGGGAAAGCTTCGACCCACTTTATGAAATTATCCACCAAAACTAACCAGTATTTATTGCCTTTCTTAGTGGTGGGCAGGGGTTTGATAAAATCTATCTGGACACACTGTCTCTGGTCGAAGGGTGTGTCCGAGGGGAGCCTTCCTTTTATGTGGGTCAGGATTGTTCGCAGCACACACTAAACAGCCTTTCCAGTAATCCTTTACATCTTCCCTCAGATGAGGCCACCACCCCACCCTTTCAACCCGCTTCTAGGTCGACTCGGATCCGGGGTGTCCGGCCCCTGGTTCCCCATGGGCGAGCTGCACAGATCCCTCCCGATATCCCTCGGGCACAATCCACTTCTCCCCTTTGAACAACATGCTTTCCCTAACCTCCACATCGCTGGCACCGTAGGGTCCTTCCACAGACTGCCCAGCCTCCTTTTCTTTAAGGACAGCCTTCAATACTACATTGTCTAATTGTACCGTTTTAAGATCCGGAGGGAGCGGGACAGTATCGGCTACCGGGGTTATAATTGCCACCATTCCTGATTGATACAGGTCCCACGGGATGCCTCGTTCCACCCCCGCCCTTGCTAATTCGTCTGCTCTCTTGTTCCCCTCCCATCTGGGCTCGGTTTTAGAATGTGCTTTTACTTTATGTCTGGAATAGTCCTTCCCCCTCTCCCCCGCCCCCTCCCCGCCTCTCCCCCTCCCTTTCCTACGGCTTCCACGATAGTCGCCAGCGTTGGTGCGGTAACTGACGGTCTGCCGTCCGCGGAGGTAAAACATCTTCTAGCCCAAATCGCCAAATATTCCGTACAGACATCGCAGGTGATTGTATACGGCGGGGGATACGTTACTACATAGGTTACAGCTGCCAATTCTGCCCGTTGAGCACTAAGGGTAGTTGGCAACTTAATCGCCACTCCCACCCCTGTTTGTGGGTCATAAATTCCACACCCTGTTTTACATTCCCCCTTCTCCACAAAACTAGACCCATCCACATATACATCTCTCCCCTCAGGGTGGATACCGGATTTAAATCCGCCCTCTGTCTCCCACACCCTTCTACCGTACAGGTGTGAGATCTGCCCTGATAATGAAGGTTAGCCGCTAACTCCCAGATCCATCCATTTCTAACTGTAGGGTCCACGCAGCTACCCGGGTGCTTGACAGCGTTCCCTCTTTAATTCGGCCTTCTAACAGGAGACGGGTTGGTGTGTGGTGGGTAAGGAGAGTGATGGGTTGGGTTCCCATGAATATGGCAAAAAGTCTTGCTGCCCAGAATGTGGCGAGCAAGTGCCTCTCACAGGTAGAAAATTCTCCCTCGGTTATTACGCTGGAGGCAGAGGCTACCAGTCTCAGCCACCCATTTACTTCCTGCATTAAAACAGTGTCCAGGCTGGCTCTGTTGCTGCTACCTCAAGAAAGAAGTCCTTTTATGGTCTATTGCCCCCAGGGCTGGAGCCGTTGGTAGGTCCCGGTTCAGCTGTACAAAAGCCTCCTCACAGCGCTCATCCCATTCCCAATCTACTCCTTTTCTAAGCAATCTCAGCATAATTCTCAATTAATTCTCTACGGTAACCCGTCAGACCCTGGAATGATCGGAGAGCAGTTATCATCCCAGACGGGGCAGTTCATGGACCGTTTTACGCTTCACCTCATCTATAGCGCGTGCTCCCGCTCGAAGAGTTAGCCCGAGAAACTGAACTTCCCGTTGTCCTATCTGTGCCTTCTTGGGGTTTACTTTAAAACCTGCGGCTGCAAGCAATTCTATCAGCTCCTGCAGTAATTCCTCATGCTCACTCTCACTGTCTGTGAACAGCAATAGATCATCTACATACTGCACAAGCTGACCAGAGAGAGGCGGGGAGGGGCTGGGGGAGAGGCGGGGAGGGGTGGGGAGAGGCGGGAAGGGGTGGGGAGAGGCGGGGGGGGGGAGGGGAGAGGCGGGGGGGGGGAGGGGAGAGGCGGGGAGGGGGAGGGGAGAGGCAGGGAGGGGGTGGGGAGAGGCGGGGAGGGGGTGGGGAGAGGCGGGGGGAGAGACGGGGAGAGGCGGGGGGAGAGACGGGGAGGGGGTGGGGAGAGGCGGGGAGGGGGTGGGGAGAGGCGGGGGGAGAGACGGGGAGGGGGTGGGGGAGAGGCGGGGAGGGGGTGGGGGAGAGTCGGGGAGGGGTGGGGAGAGGCGGGGAGGGGGTGGGGGAGAGGCGGGGAGGGGGTGGGGGGAGAGGCGGGGAGGGGGTGGGGGAGAGGCGGGGAGGGGGTGGGGGAGAGGCAGGGAGGGGGTGGGAGAGAGGCAGGGAGGGGGTGGCGGAGGCAGGGAGGGGGTGGGGGAGAGGCGGGGAGGGGGTGGGGAGAGGCGGGGAGGGGGTGGGGAGAGGCGGGGAGAGGCGGGGAGGGGTGGGGAGGGGTGGGGAGAGGCGGGGAGGGGGTGGGGAGAGGCGGGGAGGGCGGGGAGGGGTGGGGAGAGGCGGGGAGGGGGTGGGGAGAGGCGGGGAGGGGCGGGGAGGGGTGGGGAGAGGCGGGGCGGGGAGGGGGTGGGGAGAGGCGGGGAGGGGTGGGGCGGGGTGGGGAGAGGCGGGGAGGGGGTGGGGGAGAGGCGGGGTGGGGGAGAGGCGGGGAGGGGGTGGGGGAGAGGCGGGGAGGGGGTGGGGGAGAGGCGGGGAGGGGGTGGGGGAGACGGGGAGGGGGTGGGGGAGAGGCGGGGGAGGGGGTGCGGGAGAGGCGGGGAGGGGTGGGGGAGAGGCGGGGAGGGGGAGGGGAGAGGCGGGGTGGGGGAGGGGAGAGGCGGGGTGGGGGAGGGGAGAGGCGGGGAGGGGGTGGGGGAGAGGCGGGGAGGGGGTGGGGGAGAGGCGGGGAGGGGGTGGGGGAGAGGCGGGGAGGGGGTGGGGTGAGGCGGGGAGGGGGTGGGGAGAGGCGGGGAGGGGGTGGGGAGAGGCGGGGAGGGGGTGGGGGAGGCGGGGAGGGGGTGGGGGAGAGGCGGGGAAGGGGTGGGGGAGAGGCGGGCAGGGGGTGGGGAGAGGCGGGGAGGGGGTGGGGGAGAGGCGAGGAGGGGTGGGGGAGAGGCGGGGTGGGGGTGGGAGAGAGTCGGGGAGGGGGTGGGGAGGGGCGGGGAGGATTGGGAAAACTTTAAAAGGCAGCAAAAAATAACAAAAAGATTGATTAAGAAAAGGAAGATCGATTATGAAAGTAAATTAGCAAAAAATATAAAAACAGATAGTAAGAGTTTTTATAGTTATATAAAAAGAAAAGGGTGGCTAAAGTAAATGTTGGTCCCTTAGAGGATGAGACTGGGAAATTAATGGTGGGAAATATGGAGATGGCAAAAACACTGAATGAATATTTTGTATCAGTCTTTACAGTAGAGGACACTAAGAATATCCCAACACTGGACAAACAGGGGGCTATAGGGGGAGAGGAGCTAAACACGATCAAAATCACTAAGGAAGTGGTACTCGGTAAAATAATGGGACTCAAGGCGGATAAATCACCTGGACCTGATGGCTTACATCCTAGAGTCTTGAAGGAAGTGGCGGTAGGGATTATAGATGCATTGGTAATAATTTTTCAAAACTCCCTGGATTCCGCTAAGGTCCCGGCAGACTGGAAAACTGCTAATGTAACACCCTTATTTAAAAAGGGCAGTAGACAGAAGGCTGGTAACTATAGACCGGTTAGCCTAACATCTGTGGTAGGTAAAATTTTGGAGTCCATTATTAAGGAAACAGTAACAGGACATTTGGATAATCATAATTTAATAGGACAAAGTCAGCATGGTTTTACGAAGGGGAAGTCATGTTTGACAAATTTGCTGGAGTTCTTTGAGGAAGTAACATATAGAGTGGATAAAGGGGAACCAGTGGACGTAGTGTATTTAGACTTCCAAAAGGCATTTGACAAGGTGCCACACAAAAGATTATTGCTTGAGGTAAAAAATCACGGGATTGGGGGTAATATTCTGGCATGGATAGAGGATTGGCTATCTAACAGAAAGCAAAGAGTTGGGATAAATGGTTCATTCTCAGACTGGCAATCAGTAACTAGTGGTGTTCCACAGGGGTCAGTGCTGGGTCCCCAACTCTTTACAATCTATATTAACGATTTGGAGGAAGGGACCAAGTGTAACATATCAAAATTTGCAGATGATACTAAGATGGGAGGGAAAGTAGTGAGTGAGGAGGACATAAAAAACCTGCAAGGGGACATAGACAGGCTAAGTAAGTGGGCAGAGATTTGGCAGATGGAATACAACACTGGAAAGTGTGAGGTGATGCACTTTGGCAGGAAAAATCCTAGAGCAATTTATTATCTTAATGGCAAGAAACTGGAGAGTACTGAAGTGCAAAGGGATCTGGGGGTCCTGGTGCACGAAACTCAAAAGGTTAGTATGCAGGTGCAGCAAGTGATTAAGAAGGCAAATGGAATGTTGGCTTTCATTGCTAGGGGGATAGAATATAAAAATAGGGAGGTATTGCTTCAGTTGTACAAGGTATTGGTGAGACCGCACCTGGAATACTGCATACAGTTTTGGTGTCCTTACTTAAGGAAAGACATCCTTGCTCTCGAGGCAGTGCAAAAAAGGTTCACTCGGTTAATCCCGGGGATGAGGGGGTGGTCATATGAGGAGAGGTTGGGTAGATTGGGACTCTACTCATTGGAGTTCAGAAGAATGAGAGGCGATCTTATTGAAACATATAAGATTGTGAAGGGGTTGGATCGGGTGGATGCGGGGAGGATGTTCCCGATGACGGGTGAGACTAGAACTAGGGGACATAGTCTTAGAATAAGGGGCTGCTCTTTCAAAACTGAGATGAGGAGGAACTACTTCACTCAGAGGGTGGTAGGTCCATGGAATATGCTGCCACAAAAAGCTGTAGAAGCTACATCATTAAATAAATTTAAAACAGAAATAGACAGTTTCCTAGAAGTAAAGGGCATTAAGGGTTACGGGGAGCGGGCAGGAATTTGGACATGAGTCTAGGTTCGGATCGGTCATGGCCCTGTGGGTAGTGGAGCGGGCCCAGGGACCGTGTAGCCTGATTCTGCTCCTATTTCGTGTGTGCAATTCTGTTAGATGCAGGAGATGGTTCTGTGATAGTAGATAGTAGATTGACGGTTAGGATCAGATCAGCCATGATCTTATTGAATGGCGGAGCAGGCTCGAGGAGCCGATTTGCCTACTCCTGCTCCTATTTCTTATGTTCTTATGTCCAAGATGAAATAACAGATGCCATCAAGCCAATAATTTGCCATTAAATCATTTTTTACTTTCCAACAGGGATGGCATTTCATCAATACACATAAACATTCACCCAAGTGGCTACCCCTGTGACTAATGGTGCTTTATTTTTCTCTTATGCGTGCTCCTACGTGGTGCTCCCCCTGTGGCTTCAGCAAAAGTGGAGGCCCCTTGCTCACTTTGATGCTGCTCCTGCTTCGACACCTTTGGCGGGCATCCTCTGGGTTTACGAGCCTGCGAGGGTTCGTCAAACGTCTGCTCCTCCTATGGCAGTGTAGTGGCTGAGACGCCCATCTCAGTTACGTGCAGACTCTGGTGGGGCTCTGACCAAGGGCTATGCAGTGGCATGGAAGTGTGAGTGCTTGGAGAGGAGCCCCCACTTCCTTGTTGTCTGCCACCAACTTCCCTCTTATGGGTCAGGTCCACCTCAGCGCTTGCAAGTGGCTTAAGAGCACCTTGCTGCACATCAGAGGGGCCATGGGGACCCGTATCTGCACTGGCAGTCCTACTCAAAAGGACTTCCATGAAGCTCTGGTTTCTCTGTTCAATAGCTGCCCATCGCTCCTCCAGAGATGTCATTCTATTCTGAACAATCACCATGTTTTCCTGACTCTGGCGGCTTATTTCTTCCATGGCCGTAGCCAGCCTTTCCACGGAGGTTGCCATCCTTTCCGTGGTGGTGCGTCGATGCGCCATTGCCTCCCCCATGGCACTGCTCAGGTTAGAGTTGGACTCCTCCATCCTCTCCACACTCGCAGTGACCCTGGAGACAAGACCTGTCAGAGACTCCTGCACCTGCTCCTGGAGTTCCAGCATCGCTCTCCTTCTGGATGGACCCGGAGGCACAAGGTCCACATGCAGCGGAGCAGAGCTAGGAGAGTCCTGCGCCCTCCGCCGAGGACTCTCCACTGCTGTCCCTGTTTCCACCACCTGCTGATGCTCACCTGTGAGATGTGATACAAACAGTGACAACACTAATCTATGTCCCGAAGGTCCCACCGAGGTGTGCGTATCTCCGCTGGTGCTGGGTGCGCTTACATCTGCTGACGCTGCATCCTCAGAGGTTGCAGGTTCCCCTGAGGAGTCTTGCTGCTCAGCCTCTTCCTTGTCGACAGTGGGGTGGGGCTCTGTGGATGGTCCTGTGGGGGAGTAAAGGCATGGGTTAGACATTTGACGGAAGTGTGGCATGCACATGCAATAGTGCAGATGCTCAAGTGGCATTCTAATAATGTACACCAGCAGCCATTTCAGCCACTCAAGCAGTGTAAATGAGAGAGTGGTAAAACTATTCTGTCACCAGCTTGCTCTGCATTGCCCATCTGTCCATCCCCCACTTCCACCTCTGTGCCGGCGATATCCAGGGCCACCTCTTCAGCCTGGGTGAAATGGGCAAGGGAAGGTGGACCACCTCCTGTCATCGCCCTTTCCCATCTACTGTGGGCTCTCTTTTCCTGCAGTGAGGGAGACAAGTGGAGTTGGAGTGAGAATGATGGAGTGAGTGTAGAGAGTCCAGAGCATAGATGCTTAGAATGAGACAAAGATGGAGTGAGGTTCCATGTCCAAGGGCCCTCCCTGTGCGTTGTTAGTCGTTGTCATTGCATAACATTGAAAGGGAGTGTGAGGGCAGCATAGTCGAATAGTCAAGTGATTGGGTTCATAGAGTAAGAGGGATGGTGAAGGGTGCAAGGGTTGTAAGGGTAAAGTGGGATGTGGAGGAGGAGGTTGACAATGCAGAGTGCTGGTGATGAGAGGAGAAGGGGAGCAGAAGGAAGGTCAAGCTGAAGGTATACTCACTTTGCCTGATCTTACAAGGTCATTGAACCTTTTACGGCACTGCATCCAGGTTCTGGTGCACAACAATCTGGAGGTGATCTCCCTTGCCAGCTGCACCCAGATTGCCTTGGTTTCTTTGGGAGGCCTCTTCCTCCCAGATGAGTGGAAGAGCTCCTCCCTGCTAGCTCTCACCTCCTCAACCAACATTCGCAGTGCCTCATCTGAGAACCTCGGGGAGGCCTTTGCCTTGGGGTTGGCCATTGTAGTTTCTGAAAAAATGTTGGAGGCGGTGCAGCATCGACAAAAATCCAGTGGAATGAGCCAAGGCAGCAAGCAGCCCTTAAATGAAGCTGGATAAGTGATGTCAGCAGAAGCGAGTTTCAGTCCCAAAAGACTAATTGGCCCGGGGGAACCCACACCTCTGAAATCAACAGGCCAATTAGGGAAAAATCGCAATTTTTTCCCACCTCTCAGTGGAGGCAAGTTTGGAACCCGCCCAAACCGAAACCCACCTCCAACCCGCCTCCTTTGGGAAAATCGCCCCCCAACTTTTTAATTCCAGATTTTTTAAAAACTGAATTCAAATTCTCAAACTGCCCTGGTGGGGATTGAACTTATGCTCTCTGAATTACTAGTCAACAACAGCAACAACAACTCGCATTTACATAGCGTCTTTAACGTACTAAATTGTCCCAAGGCGTTATCAAATAAAATTTGACACTGAGCCACATAAGGAGATGTTCGGTCAGGCAACCAAAAGCTTGGTCAAAGAGGTAGGTTTTAAGCAGTGTTTTAAAGGAGGAGAGAGAGGTAAAGAGACTGGAGAGATTTAGGGAGGGAATTCCAGAGCTTAGGGTCCAGGCAGCTGAAGACACGGCTGCCAATGGAACAGTGATGAAAATTGGGGATGCGCAAGAGGCCAGAATTGGAGCAGCGCAGAGATCTCGGAGGGTTGTAGGGCTGGAGGAGGTTACAGAGACAGGGAGAGGCGAGGCCATGGAGGGATTTGAAAAAAAGCATGAGAATTTTATTGGTGTTGCCGGACTGGGGGGCAATGTAGGTCAGCTAGCACTGGGGTGATGGGTGAACAGGACTTGGTGCGAGTTAGGATACGGGCAGCGGAGTTTATGGAGGGTGGAAGATGGGAGGCCGGCCAGGAGAGCATTGGAACAGTCAAATCTAGAGGTAACAATGGCATGGATGAGGGTTTCAGCAGCAGGTGAGCTGAGGCAGAGGAGGAGTCGAGCGATGTTACGGAGGTGTAGGTAGGCAGTCTTGGTGATGGTCGGAATGGGTATGTGGTCGGAAGCTCATCTCAGTGTCAAATACAACATCAAGGTAGCGTACGGTCTGGTTCAGCCTCAGACCGCTGCCAGAGAGAGGGATGGAGTCAGTGGCTAGTACCATCAGAATAGGGGTAGGCCATTGAGCCCCTCGAGCCTGTTGCGTCATTCAAAGAGATCATGGCTGATCTGCGACCTAACTCCATATACCCACCTTTGGCCAGTATCCCTTAATACCTTTAGTTAACAAAAAGCTATCAATCTCCGAGTTAAGATTAACAATTGATCTAGCATCATAGGGTACAGAGTTTGTGGCGGGGACCAAAGACAATGGCTTTGGTCTTCCCAATATTTATTTGCAGGAAATTTCTGCTCATTCAGTACTGGTGAGGGGTGTAGATGGGAAATAGGAGGGGGTCAAGGATAGATCCTTGGGTGTCCAGAGGTAACGGCGCAGGAGTGGGAAGAAGCCATTGCAGATGATTCTCCGCCTACGGCTGGATAGATAAGAATGGAGCCAGGTGAGTGCAGCCCCACCCAGCCGGACGATGGAGGAGAGGCGTTGGTCGAGTAACATAAAGACAGCACTGCCACATCCGGGTCATCTGCGAGCTTCTGTACCCCGCTGTGTGCAGTTGGTGAAGGAGGGGTTGAGGGTGGGGGGAGCGACTGAGGGTGGGGGTGAAGGTGAGTTTGGGGTTTGGGTGAAGGTGGGTCTACACCCCCCTGTCTGCCCTGTCACTGATGGTGACCAATCTCCCGTGGTCAGTTGTGAAAGGTGCTCCCACCACCCGGAGAGGGAGATAAAGCACGGCTGCTTTAGGCTCTGGGGCCTGCGCCAGTTAAAGGGGCGACTCCCACATCTGGATGGGAAAACTCACTTCAAATAAAAAGAAAGGGAAAGACTTGCATTTCTATAGCGCCTTTCACAACCTCAGGATGTCCCAAAGCGCTTTACAGCCAATAAAGTTCTTTTGAAGTGTAGTCACTGTTGTAATGTAGGAAACGATGCAGCCAAATCGGTGCACAGCAAGATCCCACAAACAGCAATAAAATAACCAGATAATCTGTTTTAGTGATGTTGGTTGAGGGATAAATATTGCCCAGGACACCGGGGAGAACTCCCCTGCTCTTCTTCGGAATAGTGCCACGGGATCTTTTACATCCACCCGAGAGAGCAGACGTCTGTTTAACGTCTCATCTGAAGGACTAGTCAAATGGTTCACAAGATCACAGGAGAGATACAGATGATGAAGGTGACTTTGCGCAGCCTAGCTCATCATACCGTCCTCCCCCCCTCCCCCCCCCCCCCCCCCCAACCCCCCACCATCACAAATGTCAAATTGTTACTTAAATGATCCCAGGGTTTTTGCCCCCATTCCTCTCCCGGGAGGCCATTCCATGTGTTGATCGTGCTTTGTGTCAAAAATAAATTTCTGATATCAGACCCAAATTCACCGTGAATTAATTTGAGCCTCAGTGGGTAGCACTCTTGCCTCTGAGTCAGAAGGTCGTGGGTCTGAGTCTCACTCTAGAGGCTTGAGCACAAAATCCAGGCTGACACTCCCAGTGTAGTACTGAGGGAGTGCTGCACTGTCTTTCGGGTGAGACATTAAACCGTCTGCTCTCTCAGGTGGATGTAAAAGATCCCATGGCACTATTCCGAAGAAGAGCAGGGGAGTTCTCCTGGTGTCCTGGCCAATATTTATCCCTCAACCAACATCACTCAGACAGATAATCTGGTCATTTATTTCTCTAACACACACTCACTCACACACGTACACAAACACACACTCACTCACACACGCACACAAACACACACTCACTCACACACGCACACAAACACACACTCACTCACACACGCACACAAACACACACTCACTCACACACGTACACAAACACACACTCACTCACACACGCACACAAACACACACTCACTCACACACGCACACAAACACACACTCACTCACACATGCACACAAACACACACTCACTCACACGCACACAAACACACACTCACTCACACACGTACACAAACACACACTCACTCACACACGCACACAAACACACACTCACTCACACATGCACACAAACACACACTCACTCACACGCACACAAACACACACTCACTCACACACGTACACAAACACACACTCACTCACACACGTACACAAACACACACTCAATCACACACGCACACAAACACACACTCACACACGCACACAAACACACACTCACTCACACACGCACACAAACACACACTCACACACGTACACAAACACACACTCACTCACACACGTACACAAACACACACTCTCTCACACATGTGCACACACGCACACAAACACACACTCACACACGCACACAAACACACACTCACACACGCACACAAACACACACTCACTCACACACGCACACAAACACACACTCACTCACACACGTACACAAACACACACTCACTCACACACGTACACAAACACACACTCTCTCACACATGTGCACACTCGCACACAAACCCGCATACACATACATGCACACATGTACTCATGTGGACACACACATACCTTCGTCCCAGCAGGGGTCCCCGGACAGTTTTTTAAAAATTCGTTCCTGGGATGTGGGCGTCGCTGGCATGGCCAGCATTTATTGCCCATCCCTAATTGCCCTTGAGAAGGTGGTGGTGAGCCGCCTTCTTGAACCGCAGCAGTCCGTGTGGTGAAGGTGCTCCCACAGTGCTGTTAGGTAGGGAGTTCCAGGATTTTGACCCAGTGACGATGAAGGATCGGCGATATACTTCCAAGTCAGGATAGTGTGTGACTTGGCGGTAGTGGTGTTCGCATGTTATCAGGAGCAGGACCTTGGCTGATTTTCCCCTCGCCAGCCCAGTAACCCTGGAGCCAATTGCCCTCAGACTAAGATGGAATTTGTAGGGGAGAAGAAAGAAAGAAGAAAGAAAGACTTAGAACATAGAACATAGAACAGTACAGCACAGTACAGGCAAGACTTACCCTTCACCAATCCGTGTTGACTATCCCGGATTAAGTTGCCTCTTTCCAAATGGTCATAAATCCTATCCCTCAGGACCTTTTCCATTATCTTACCAACCACCGAAGTAAGACTAACCGGCCTATAATTACCAGGGTCATTCCTATTTCCTTTCTTGAAGAGAGGAACAACATTCGCCACTCTCCAGTACTCTGGCACCATCCCCGTGGACAGTGAGGACCCAAAGATCAAAGCCAAAGGCTCTGCAATCTCCTCCCTTGCCTCCCAAAGAATCCTAGGATATATCCCATCTGGCCCAGGGGACATATCGACCCTCGGGTTCTTCAAAATTGCTAAAACATCTTCCCTCAAAACATCTACCTCCTCCAGCCTATCCACCTTTATCACACTCTCATCCTCAAAAACATGGCCCCTCTCCTCGGTGAACACTGACGAAAAGTATTCATTCATCACCTCTCCTATCTCTTCTGACTCCATGCACAAGTTCCCACTACTGTCCTTGACCGGCCCTACCCTCACCCTGGTCATTCTTTTATTTCTCACATAAGAGTAAAAAGCCTTGGGGTTTTCCTTGATCCGACCCGCCAAGGACTTCTCATGCCCCCTCCTAGCTCTCCTAAGCTCTTTTTTTAGCTCATTCCTTGCTACCTTGTACCCCTCAATCGACCCAACTGAACCTTGTTTTCTCATCCTTACATACGCTTCCTTTTTCCTCTTGACTAGACATTCAACCTCTTTTGTGAACCATGGTTCTCTCACTCGGCCATTTCCTCCCTGCCTGACAGGGACATACCTATCAAGGACACGCAGTAATTGCTCCATGAAAAAGCTCCACTTTTCGTTTGTGCCTTTCCCTGATAGTTTCTGTTCCCATCTTATGCTCCCTAATTCTTGCCTAATCGCATCATAATTACCCCTCCCCCAATTATAAACCCTGCCCTGCTGTATGGCCCTATCCCTCTCCATTGCAATAGTGAAAGTTACCGAATTGTGGTCACTATCTCCAAAGTGCTCTCCCACATACAAATCAAACACTTGGCCCGGTTCATTACCCAGTACCAAATCCAACGTGGCCCCACCTCTCGTCGGCCTATCCACATATTGTGTCAGGAAACCCTCCTGCACACACTGTGCAAAAACTATCCCATCCGAACTGTTTGACCTATAAAGGTTCCAATCAATATTTGGAAAGTTGAAGTCACCCATGACAACTACTCTGTGACCTCCACACCTATTCATAATCTGCTTTGCAATTTCTTCCTCCACATCTTTATTACTATTTGGGGGCCTGTAGAAAACTCCTAACAACGTGACTTGCATTTCTATCGCACCTTTCACGACCTCAGGACGTCTAAAATGCTTTACAGCCAATGAAGTACTTTTGGAGCGTAGTCACTGTTGTAATGTGGGAAACGCGGCAGCCAATTTGCGCACAGCAAGGTCCCACAAACAGCAATGTGATAATGACCAGATCATCTGTGTTTGTTATGTGGATTGAGGGATAAATATTGGCCAGGACACCAGGGATAACTCCCCCGCTCTTCTTCAAAATAGTGCCATGGGATCTTTTACGTCCACCTGAGAGGGCAGACGGGGCCTCGGTTTAATGTCTCATCCAAAAGACGGCACCTCCGACAGTGCAGCACTCCCTCAGCACTGCACTGGAGTGTCAGCCTAGCTTTATGTGCTCAAGTCCCTGGAGTGGGTCTTGAACCCAAAACCTTCTGACTCAGAGGCGAGTGCACTACCCATTTTTTAAAAATTATATAATTTATTGAACATTAAGAACATTTACAACATCGTGATCATTGAGGATGTAACTCGTGTAGTAGACAAAGGGGAACCGGTAGATGTGGCGTATCTGGATTTTCAGAAGGCCTTCGATAAGGTCCCACACAAGAGGTTAGTGAACAAAATTAGGGCACATGGAATTGGGGGTAATATACCAGCATGGATTGAGAATTGGTTAACAGACAGAAAACAAAGAGTAGGGATAAACGGGTCTTTTTCAGGCTGTGACTAGTGGGGTACCGCAAGGATCAGTGCTTGAGCCCCAGCTATTCACAATCTATATCAATGATTTGGATGAGGGGACTAAATGTAACATTTCCAAATTTGCTGATAATACAAAGCTAGGTGGCAGTGTCAGTTGTGAAGAGGATGTGAAGAGGCTTCAAGGGGATCTCGACAGGCTCAGTGAGCGAGCGAGAACATGGCAGATGGAATATAATGTGGATAAATGTGAAGTTATCCACTTTGGTAGAAAAAACAGAAAGGCAGAATATTTCCTAAATGGTGAAAGATTGGGGAATACAGATGCTCAAAGGGTCCTGGGTGTCCTTGTACATGAGTTACTGAAAGTGAATGTGCAGGTGCAGCAAGCCATTAGGAAGGCAAATGGTATGCTGACCTTCATTACAAGAGGATTTGAGTACAGAAGTAAAGAAGTCTTACTCCAATTATATAGGGCCTTGGTGAGACCACACCTGGAGTACTGTGTACAATTTTGGTCTCCTTACCGAAGGAAGGATATTCTTGCCATAGAGGGAGTGCAACGAAATTTCATGAGATTGATTCCTGGGATGGCAGGACTGTCTTATGAGAAGAGATTGAGTAAACTAGGCCTGTATTCTCTTGAATTCAGAAGAATGAGAGGGGAACTCATTGAAGCATACAAAATTATTACAGGGCTTGATAGGGTGGATGTTGGGAGAATGTTTCCCTTGGCTGGGGAGTCTAGAACCAGGGGCCACAGCCTCAGGATAAAGGGTAGGCCATTCAGGACTGAGATGAGAAGAAATTTCTTCACACAGAGGGTGGTGAATCTTTGGAATTCTCTACCCCAGAGGGCTGTGGAGGCTCAGTCATTGGGTATATTCAAAACAGAAGTTGATAGATTTCTGACTAGTAAAGGCATCAAGGGGTATGGCGATAGGGCCGGTGAATGGAGTTGAGGCAGAAGATGAGCCATGATCTCATTGAATGGTGGAGCAGGCTCGAAGGGCCGAATGGCCTACTCCTGCTCCTATTTCTTATGTTCTTATGTTCTTATCATTCCATTGTATCATTCAAATCCATTCCGTCGCTCTGCACAGCCATTCCTCCACCACATATTAACATCAAAACCTGAAGTTTAATTTGTCTCCCGTAACATATATTAATCGATTGTATTTAAAAAATTGATCATAAAATACTATCTTTAAATTCCTTTCTGAATTAAAACATCCACAGAGCCTTATAATGATCTTTTAGCTTATATTTAAAATACTCTTTTAGATTGATTCTCCTCCCCTTAAATACCAGAGCATTCCTTCTTTGCACAATTACGAATCTAGCCAAACTGAACATTAAATTAATTGCCGCTCCGCTAGACTTGGGCAGACTCTCCTGCAATCCCCATCTCAAAATTGAGTCCCATGGGATTCCCATTCTCTCTCTTCGGTCCCCACCCAGCAAAAAAACCTCACACAACTGTCGAACATAGGACTTAAAATCATTTAACTGCGGACATAACAGCAGTAAATGGGACAGAGTCTCATCCCGTGTCCCACACACTGGGCAATTTGCCACCTCCACTCGCCCAATCTTACACAAGACCGTCATGGTAAAAATCCGGTTATGAGCCAATTTGAAATGCAGTTCAATCCACTCTGGACATTTAAAATTTGCCCACACTCCCTTCCAAATCCTGTTGAAGTCCAGCTGTGGGTATATACTCTGCCAAAACTCTTGACCAGCAGGTGTCTTGAATCTCCATTCTCTAAATACCTCATAGAAATCTCGAGTATTACAGTTGTCAAATTGAACCAACTCTCCCCCTTTCTCCAGCAGAAAGCTTGGAAAAGCGGGACGCATTTTACTTCCTTTAGAGATTTCCGCATTTATTTCTTCCATCCTCACAATCTTTTCATACATGGTCTTAATTGCTTTTTCCTCTACCTCCTGATCCTCCTCCCACACCATGTCCCTCACTATCGCTTCCGGCAACCAACCTGGAATTACCTCATTTAATACATCTTTCACACATATACCAGCTTTTATAAAAACTTGATTAAATAATACCTCTCCTTCGATGTTGACCCACCTGTTCAAAAATAAGGGCTGTTCTAAAAATTCCTCAGCATCCTTGAGCATAAACTGCACACTTTTTAAAAATTGGGCCCAAGTCTCTACAACCCCCTTATAAAATCGATTTCAAAAACATATTATTGTATTCCATATACAATTCCCCTGCCCTCCTATCCCACTTGGTTTTAAAAAATGCTCAAAACAACTCTTCCAAAAACTTGTATTTGACTTCTGAAGAAATCTCTTCACCCATTTGATTCTAAAGGATTTTTTCTTCAAATCAGTAACTGGGACATTGAGTCCTCCCTGATTTCTCCGTCCAATGATGGTATTGTAAGCAACCAAGGCTGGTTTCCCTTCCCATAAAAATCTCACACAAGCCTCTCGGATGGACTTTTCCGCCCACTCAGGAACATCCTCCACTGTCAATAAGTACCATAGTTTAGATAGCAGGAGAGCGGACACCACTGTCACGGTGGCATAGTGGTTAGCACTGGTGCCTCACAGCGCCAGGGACCCGGGTTCGAATCTGACCTCGGGTGACTGTCTGTGTGGAGTTTGCACATTCTCCCCGTGTCTGCGTGGGTTTCCTCCAGGTGCTCCGGTTTCCTCCCACAGTCCAAAAATGTGCGGGTTAGGTTGATTTGGCTATGATAAATTGACCCTTAGTGTTAGGGGGGTATTAAATATGTGGGGTTATGGGGATAGGATGGGATATGTTAGGGGGAATTAAAATACGTGGGGTTACGTGGGATATGTGTCGGTGCAGGCTCGATGGGGATTCTGTGTGAGAAAGCAGGGACAGGGTACTGGATTTGGATGATCAGCCATGATCGTATTGAATGGTGGAGCAGGCTCGACGGGCCGAATGGCCTACTCCTGCTCCTAGATTCTATGTCGCTCTTCCTTGCACTTTCAACCCCCATCTTCCCAAAATCTTTTTAATTTTCATAACCTTTGGGTCCCAATTTAATCGATCCACTTCATCCCTGTCCTTCTTGCACTCCATATGCACCCCCAGAACTTCCAAAACCTCCACCACCTTAAAGGGACTTTCCTCCAACCATTCCCCCCTACCCCTTCCTGCAACCAGGCATTGGGATTTACTATAATTCACTCTGGTTCCTGAAGCTCTGCAATATTCCTCCACTACTCCCATAGCTTTCCTCACTGACTCCCCATCTCTCAATGTTACGGTGGTGTTATCTGCATGTTGGTGTATCGCCGACACCAGCCCGGAACTAGGAACCGCAATCCCGAGTACGCCTTGTACCTTTCACATCATGTAACCTAATGGTTCTGCTACCAATGTGAACAACAATGGGGACAGGGGACAACTCTGTCTCACTGACCTCTGTATCGCAAAGTACTTGGATAAAAAACCATTATATTTAACGCAGCTAAATATGTTTGAATAAAAAATCCTTATCCACTCAATGAAATTTTCCCCAAAACCAAATGCTTCCAAAACCATCAATAAAAACTCATGAGAGACCCTATCAAAGGCTTTCTCTTGATCTATCTTTAACACATAAGCCTCCCTCCCACTCTCTTCTATGAGCTCTATTGCATCTCGGACTGAGACCACAGAGTCTGCGATGTCCCGGCCTATGACTCCATAGGACTGAGAGGGCAAAACTATCTGCGGCATCACCTCCTTCATACGATTTGCCATAACCCTCGCCAGGATCTTATAATCCACATTTAATAATGTGATGAGCCTCCAATTCTTCAGATCCCTTCTATCCCCTTTATTTTTATAAGCTAACCTTATGACACCTCTCCTCATAGATGGGGCCAGGCTTCCCTCAATTTTAATCTCCTTAAAAACCTCTAAGAGCAATGGACTTAAAATCTCAAAAAATTCTGCACTTAGTCCATCGGACCCTGGGCTTTCCCCCCCTTCATTCCACTTATTGCTACTTTTATTTCCGCTAATCCTACTTCTTTGTCACACATGCTTCTCTCATCCTCCTTTAAACCCTCTTCAACTAACCTTCTCCATTGTCAAATTGGAAATGTCTTCTTTTGTATATAACTCTTGATAAAAGCTACTAGCCGCCTCTAAAATCTCCCCACTTTCATGAATGATCTTCTCCCCAACCTTTAACTCTCCAATTAATGATAATCTCTGTCGCAGCTTCTCTTGCTCTAGAAAATATCTCGTGCATCTTTCGCCCTCCAATGCATCTTTAGCCTTTGCATGGAGAATGGCCCCCTTGCATTTTTCAGCTTGCAATAATTCCCACTCTTCCTTTAACACCCGGAACTTAGTCTCAGCTCCCTTATCCCCTCCGTCAACTGCTTTACAGACATCCGTAAACCTTTTGTTTATATTCCCTTCTCGACACCGGTTAGCTGCCGCTCTCTCTTTTTCCCATAACGTACCGAAAAAACTTTTACCTCCTATTTGAAATTGTCGCACCAAACTCTTCTTTCTTTCAAGAACAAAGGTTCCTTCCGAGCATTCTTTATTATATTTAAAATCCCTTCTTTATAAGCAATTTCTTTCAGGTATTGATTGTTTAAAATCCACACCCCTGAACTGATCTTAACTCTGCTGTTCCTAATTCTAAGAACCAAAGCCGAGTGGTCACTAAAAATACTTTTTTATAATAAATCTCCATCACCTCAGAACTTAACCCTTCCCGCATTAACATAAAATCTATTCGGCTCTGTTTTAAAACATCACCCACCCAACCTGTTCTGGAGAACTCCCTTTTTAATGGGGTTCCAATCCCTCCATAAGTCTCTCAAATTTAAATTTGCCATCATTTTTACAATCATTCCTCTGGAGTTATCATCCTTAAAGGTCATCTGGGCTGAAATGTCCATCCAAGATAAAAATACATTAAAATCCCCCACTATACAAGGGTTTTCCACCTCTGCCACTTCAGTGAATAACCCCCGAAAAAACTCGCGCCACTTGCAATGGTCATTCGGTGCATAGATATTAAAGAGATCGCAATTAAATTCCTCCATTTTTACCCTTAGCCGTAAAAATCTCCCCTCAGTGTCCTTGTCCACCAAGGCAACGTTCTCTTTTATGGACAGACTCACCAAAACAGCCACCCCTCTACGGTTATTGTTTGCACAACTTGCAAACACCTCTCCCTTCCAAACCTTCTGAACTCTTTCTAGGATATCCTCATCCCAAAAGGTTTCTTGCAGACACAACAAGTCAGTGCCTTTAAAACACGGCAACAACTGCAATTTCTTCTCACCCTTCAGTCTGTTCACATTAATCGAGACCAATGTAATCATGGCTCCGAATAAGGGAAGTATGCCTGATAATCTCCCCATCATTTAATCTCCAGCCCTTCCCTCCTCTCATGCTCCTTCTCAACTTTTTGGGCAGCTGTTGCTTTCTCCTGCAGCCTCCGGCTCTTTTTCACCTCCTGTTTGAACCTTCCCTGCTGTTTCAGTCTCTTCCTTGCATTGAGTTTGGGCCGAGGAGCTGCCCATTCTCCCTCCTTCTGCCCCTCACTAACCTTTCCCTTTCCACACGATGCCACCCCACCCCCCACTTCCATGTCTCTGTCCCCCTCTGATTCCTCACTCTCGAGCTCTTCTGTGACCTTCTGTTCCTGCTCCCCATCAGATACATCATCTCCCATAGAGAGTCTTCCTGCTATCGCGGTTTCTCCAACAGTGCCACTCCCTTCGGCCTCATCAGCCCTTGCTCCCTGATCCTTCTCTCTCTGGGACAATGGCGCACCAATATTGCTCTCTTCTAGTGTCTTTGTCTCGCCGCTCCCGTCCTGCTGCCCCTTTAAGGCTCCTGCCTCTTGCACCCTCTCCTTGTCTTGCCCCCTCCTGCTCCCCGAGATGTCCGACTCCCCATCTTTCTTTGGAGTACTTACGTTTACCACGCACCCCACTCCCGCCTCCTCTCCCCCCGCGGACACCAGATTCGTTAGGGAGAGCCGAGCCGTATTATTGCTCGACTCTGCCCTCGACCCATGCTGTCCGCTGCTGTCTTTGTCCTTTTCCACTGTACTTGGTGTGTTTTCCACCATCTCCATCCTGTTCTCTGCTCCGCAATTTTCTGCCTCTTCCTGCGCTCTTTTCTCCTTCCATTCACCAGCTGTATCCTCCACCTGCTCCGCTCCTCCGGCCGTTCCACTCACACCTCCTGCTCCTTCTCCCATCTCCTCGTCACTCATAGAGCTTCCTTCTGCCTCACACTCACAGCGGGTGGGGCCTTTGTGACACACCCCACAGTTCTCCGCCTTGCAGCTCCGAGCGATGTGTCCAGACTCGCCGTAATTATAACAGTACAAGTCCGGACAGTTTCTTACAAGATGGTCATGCCCAAGACAATAATAATAAACCTTCACTTGGTTATCATGCAGTACTCAGAAGTACTGCACTCCTTTCATTCTCTCGAATTTCATGCTGTACGGCAATGACTTCACCCCCTCTGGGAACCGCACCTTTACGTAACGGGTTCCATTTGCTACCCATGTTCCTGGATAGTATCTCCTCTTTATTGCCGAGCAAATTTTAATGTCCCACGACTCCAACATTTTGATTAGCACATCGTCCTCAATATAAACCGACAAGTTTAAGAATGAGACCACCCCCTCTTCAGAATATGATGTGGAGATGCCGGCGTTGGACTGGGGTGGACAAAAATGAGAAGTCGCACAACACCAGGTTATAGTCCAACAGATTTATTTAATTTTACAAGCTTTCGGAGCAGTTCGCTCCTTCGTCAGGTAAGTTTAGCAGTGAGAGAATCTCCCAGAATTCACAATTTAAACACAGACAAAATATATTCAAATCTTTCCCACATCAAACAGCATAGCCAAGACAATGAGATGTGTCCCAGGGGGTCCAACGTGTCAAACCACCTGCTGGCTGCATATCCTGTCAATCTGTGTAGGTTCTTGTGTTAGCCTTTTTTAAAAAAAACACCTGGGAAGACCGGCCATGATGTCAAGTCACGTTCTGTATCGTGACATGAACCCGATATCGCGATTGAGGCCCTCCTCATGAGTGCGGAACTTGGCTATCAGTTTCTGCTCTATGATTTTGCGCTGTCGTGTATTTCGAAGGCCGCCTTGGAGAACGCTTACCCGCATATCCGAGGCTGAATGCCCCTGGCTGCTGAAGTGTTCCCCGACTGGGAGGCAACCCTCCTGCCTGGCGATTGTTGCGCGGTGTCCGTTCATACGTTGTCTCAGTGTCTGCATGGTCTCGCCGATGTACCATGCTCTGGAGCATCCTTTACTGCAACGTATCAGGTAGACAACGTTGGCCGAGTCACATGAGTATGTACCGTGTACCTGGTGGGTAGTGTCCTCACGTGTGATGATGGTATCTGTGTCCATGATTTGGCATGTCTTGCAGAGGTTGCCGTGGCAGGGTTGTGTGGTGTCTTGGTTGCTGTTCGCCTGAAAGATGGGTAATCTGCTGTGAACAATGGTACTTTTGAGGTTAGGCGGCTGCTTGAAGGCGAGTAGTGGAGGCGTGGGGATGGCCTTAGCAAGGTGTTCGTCGTCATCGATGACATGTTGAAGGCTGCGAAGAACATGGCGTAGTTTTTCTGCTCCGGGGAAGTACTGGACGACGTAGGGTACTCTGTTGGTTGTGTCCCGTGTTCGTCTTCTGAGGAGGTCTATGCGGTTTTTCGCTGTGGCCCGTCGGAACTGTCGATCGACGAGTCGAGCGTCATATCCCGTTCTTACGAGGGCGTCTTTCAGTGTCCGTAGGTGTCCATCGCGTTCCTCCTCGTCTGAGCAGATCCTGTGTATTCGCAGGGCTTGTCCATAGGGGATGGCTTCTTTAACGTGGTTAGGGTGGAAGCTGGAGAAGTGGAGCATCGTGAGGTTGTCCGTGGGCTTGCGGTAGAGTGAAGTGCTGAGGCGTCCGTCTTTGATGGAGATTCGTGTGTCCAAGAATGAAACCGATTCTGAGGAGTAGTCCATGGTGAGTTTGATGGTGGGATGGAACCTGTTGATGCTATCGTGTAGTCCTTTCAGTGATCCTTCGCCGTGGGTCCAAAGGAAGAAGATGTCGTCGATGTATCTGGTGTACAGCGTTGGTTGGAGGTCCTGTGCAGCGAAGAAGTCTTGCTCGAACTTGTGCATGAAGATGTTGGCATATTGGGGTGCGAATTTGGTCCCCATGGCTGTTCCGTGTGTTTGGGTAAAAAAATGGTTGTCGAAGGTGAAGACATTGTGGTCAAGGATGAAGCGGATGAGTTGTAGGATGGCGTCCGGAGATTGGCTGTTGTTGGTGTTGAGTACTGAGGCTGTCGCAGCGATGCCGTCATTGTGGGGGATATTGGTGTAGAGTGCCGATACGTCCATTGTGACGAGGAGTGTTCCTGGTTCAACTGGTCCATGGGTGCTGAGTTTCTGCAAGAAGTCTGTAGTGTCGCGACAGAAGCTGGGGGTTCCCTGTACGATGGGTTTCAGGATGCCCTCGACGTACCCAGAGAGGTTCTCACACAGGGTTCCGTTGCCTGATACGATAGGACGTCCGGGTGTGTTGGCTTTGTGTATCTTTGGGAGGCAGTAAAAGTCTCCTACGCGGGGAGTACGTGGGATGAGAGCGCGTAGGATGTTTTGAAGGTCTGGATCGAAGGTCTTGATCAGTCTATTGAGTTGGCGGGTGTGTTCTTTGGTCGGATCTGCGGGTAGCTGTCTGTAGTGTTCCTGGTTGTCCAGTTGTCGGTATGCTTCTTTGCAATAGTCCATTCTGTTCTGTATGACGATGGCTCCTCCTTTGTCCGCTGGTTTGATGACGATGTTGCGGTTGGTCTTGAGTGCGTGGATGGCGTTGCGTTGTGCTCGGGTGACATTCTGGACTGTCTTGTGAGTACGGCTGATGAATCTGGCGTTGATGCATTTCCTGACAGCTTGAGCATACATGTCAAGCTTAGGGTTGCGACCCTCCGGAGGGGTCCAATTTGACTCTTTCTTCCTCGGTTGTAGCACTGCCTGCTGTTCCGGATCATTGATTGTCCCATTAGGAATGTTGCTGACATCTTGGGATTTGTGGTAGTATTCCCGGATCCTCATTCTCCTGATGAATTCCTCTGTGTCCGCCGCGAGACCGATGGGGTCCATTTTGGTGGTGGGGCAGAACTTGAGCCCTAGGGCGAGAACTTCGATTTCGTCTGGTTGAAGGGTGTGGTCCGACAGGTTGACGATGGACTTCCCTGTGGTTGCAACCGTGGTACCGGGGGAGGCTTGGTTGTAGCTGGTGGTTACGCCGAGTTTCTCAAGCTTCCTGTTCTTGATGCGCATGTAGGCAGCGTAGTTCCGTTGCCTCGTCTGTTTGGTGGTGTCTCGTAGCTGGTCTGCTGTGTCCTGAGCACAGGCTGAGAGCATGGACTCTATCTTGGTTTCGAGGTTGCGACGTCTGCTGTAGAGCTGGTGTACGAGATGGTTGAGGAGTGTGCGAGAGGTACGACGGCAACGTCTCTCAGCGTAGTCTGTGTTGTATGTCGACTTGAGTGGGTTCGTGATCTGTAGTCCTTTCGGAATCTTGTCTGCTTTCTTGCATCTCTGCAGGTACTTGATGTCTGTGTCAATAT
Organism: Squalus acanthias; assembly: GCA_030390025.1. NCBI lineage: Eukaryota > Metazoa > Chordata > Chondrichthyes > Squaliformes > Squalidae > Squalus > Squalus acanthias. The sequence goes on along the minus strand of CM059437.1, from coordinate 41,777,613 downwards.
ATATAGCAGAGATACCTCCAAGAACTTATCACCAACCTTCAAACTGAGTATAAGTCTTTCAACCTCCTCTCGGACACTGACCGTCACCTCAAACCCAACATTCGGCTTTGGTCAGCAGGCAAAGCAGCTTCCCTCGCCGCAGTCCTCATGTACCGCTTGGATAATATCCCAAGCTCGTATCTCCTTATCCTCGCACTGAACCACCACCGTGTTTTATTTCCAAACCTCCCGGGGTCCCGGCCCAAATCTTTGGCCTTTTTTCTCTCCCTTCCAACAACAGTTTCTCCCCTGATTAAATTCAACTTGGGAACACTGTCCTCTGAGGGGCCCGGCACTCCGGACCCCTCAGCAGCTATCTGGCTGCTGTTTATGGGCCAAAAAGGCCCTAAAACCTGAAAAAAACCAAAAACCCAACACCAACTTTTTACAAGCTCACTCCAACTCCCTGCAGTAATCAGGCAACCAGCAGCACCTGCTCACTCCAAGCCCCTCTGTAGGGGGTGGTAATGGGGTCAGCCTTCACCTTCTGACTCAGTGAGCGGTTCGAATCGCTCCCACGCCCCTGGTTCCTAGACTTTGGACTTATTTAGGGGTTGTGAACAAAAATGCAGTAGACAACATGTTCTGATGAAAGAATTTTTACTTTATTTAAAGAAAAAGGTACCAAACTTAAAACACACTTAATACTTAAACACAGATTGGGGAGCACACGGTACAGGCGAGGGAGAATGACAATATACCAAACAAAAACCTTATCCCTCCCAAAGATCCCACTATCTAGCTAGGTTTTTGGTTTCAGGAGATCAGGGATAATGCTCACCAACGAATCCTTGACAGGATTTTAGAGTCTTTTGATTAAAAGATTTCATAAGGCCCTTGTTGCTGCGAGGTGTCCGATGGTCACTGAGGCAGTCGCTCTGGTTTCTTCTTGTGTGATGGTCTGTTTGTTGGCCTTCCTCCTCGTGGCTTGTAGTGGTTTTGCTGGAGCAGGGGGAGAGCTGTGCCGGCATTGTCAGCGAGTCCAAAAGAGAAAGAGTTTTGGGACAGGCTTCAATTATATTGTCTTTTTCGCGCCCAAAACCCCTTACTAAAACGGTTTCCTTTAGGTTGCAAATGAGCCTTGTTTAGTCCATTGTCTGGTTTTGGTGGGCTTGCCAGTGCCAATGGCTTTACCTCAGTGTTAAACATGTCCTGATAGTTTTCCGATTTAACACAGCCTTATCTACGCACCAAATTTCAACCCTATTGTCCTAGGTCTATTAGCGGGCTTTTAAATCTGTCCTGTGGATACCTGGTTGATTGGTTTTTGATGAAGTACTAAATGTTTTATTGATTTCAAAAGAGGTCTTGGATTATTCATATTGTCTTTTGTGTTGTGAGGCTTTTGGTTTTGTCTTTTCCTCCTTGATAGGAAGGCAGTGTAAACACACTGCAGACAGCTTACTACATTGCCTGGCCACGCCCCTCTGCAGCCTGTGTGTCTGTGAAAGGTGTCTTTCCCAACAGTAAGATTCGAAAAATCATTTTCCTCAGGGTATTCTTCTTGTGATCTTTAAAAATGTCCAAAACTGAGGGTTTTACTTCAAATCACTTCACTTAGGGTTCTGTTCGAGTTTCTGGGGATTTTGCGAAGCCTACATTCTCCACTTTGATACTAAAACTGAATTAGTATCATTAACAGGTGAGCAAAATTTCTGATCCCCGAAAACCAACCTTCCCCTGTATTACCTAAACTAAAAACCCAACCATACATTCCCCTTTTAAAAGTGGTGTTTCAGGTACATACAGGTAAGAATGAATCTTTATTTCACATCCAAGCATGGGGAGGGTCCGACACCCCTGCACAGCTTGGAAAACACATCATACACATCATAAAAATGACACAACACACATACAATTTTTTTTATTAAAAGACAAAATTCAAGGTTCGTTCCATCCCTGGCCATAGCCTTTATTTTGATGCACTTCACAAGTCCCTTCGTGTCTGGAACGGAGCTCCCCGTCCCTTCCCCTGCACTTTGCACACAGCAGGTAGAGAACTATCCCGAGCTGGCAGACCACCAAAAGATGGGAAGCCATCCTGATCCAGGAAGGCACCTCTATATTCTCGAAAATATCCCACCAGGGCGGAACTACTATATACTTGTTCCAAAAATACAGATACAGTTAAGAATTCACTTTAATACATTCACATCCAAGCACGGAGGGGGTCCAACACCCCTGCACCACTTGGAAAATACATACATAGAAAACTTTATTCTCAAAATCGATCCAGGCTCGTCTCATGCTTTCCGATTTCCTCTCTGTCGGGACACACAAAAACAGATAGCCATGTCCTGAGAAGGTTCTCTGGCTTGACAAGTGATCGAGTCTTGAGAATTTAAACTTAACTCACTAAAAATCCTTAAATTACAAAACCTATAAAAGTTTAAATCAAAAGAAACTATATACATTCGCCGTCCGTCTCCGGACGGCTAGCCTAACTCCTGTCAGGACTGCGGCAGGCTGCTCCCTGCAGCGTGGCTGTACGGACCCTTACGTCTGGTCCCTCACAGCCTGCCACTGTTGGCTGGGGACCTTTGTCTTTTAACTTAACTTTTGCTCGGGAGGTCGCCCCTTTAAACTGGAGAGTCGGCGACCATGCCTTCCTAGGTTGGGGTGTCCGAGGGGACCTCCTAGGAAGTGCTATAGGTGGTGCTACCCTGGCGAGCGGACCCTTGCCGTGGGTCGCAGTCCTCGCTGGCTGGGGGCTTTTCCCCTGTGGCTCCTCCCCTCCCAAGTCTGAGCTGGGGACAGGCAATCCCTCGCTGCCTGCTGCTGTTGGCTTTGAGTCCTCGCCTCCAGGTTCAAAACCTGGGTCGGGGGCGGGGCTATCTGGTTCGGGCTCCTCCTCCTCCCCACCTGAGTCCCAGAAGAGAGGGGGGGGTGGTTTGAACAGGGGCCTGGGTGTAGTGCGGCCTGTACAGCCGGACCCAGAAGGTATTCCTCAAAACCGCTGGGGGTATCTTAACATCCCAGCTGCGTCCTGTGCTGCAGCACACTACCCCCTGCGGTGTGGCTGCAGCACCCTCGTTCATATCTGTGGGCTCCTCCCAGCCTGAGGCTGCAGGCGGGGGACCCTTCTCTCTCTCTTCTCCCAGTACTACCTCTCCTGTGAAACCCTCACTGTTGGAGGCTGTAGGCTGGGAATCCCCAACTTTAGAACGCTCCCTGCTCTTGGGTGCTCTTTTTCAGGTTGCAACCCTCTTTGGGTGGGACCCTCTAAACAGATACACCTGTGGCCACAGTAGCCTTTGCTGTGGTGTGCGGGGAGACCTTCTTAGGGCTCTGGCCACTGGGGGTGTGCTTGAGTCCCATATAATCGGTGGAGTGTTCTCTCCTGTGAAACAACACACTGTTCCTCCCGTTGCAGCTTGTGCGTCTGCCACAGCTGCTGCTGGCTGAGGATTTCTAACTTGGGAGCAGTCCACCTTTTCCAGCTGTTCCCTTTTAGGTTTAAACAGTTTGCACTGGTCAATCTCCCACCCGTGGGTTCTCTGGGGTTCTAACAGCAGCCGATTTTTCTGGTGCTGGCTCCCCAGGTTACTGGCTGCTTGCCAGTGACTCTGTTTTAAAATCTCGTCCGCTGCCCTGAACGGACCTTCAGGGACTCCACATTCTCTCTCTTTACCAGGACGGCCTTAAGGACGGGATCCTGGGCTTGGACCTGCTTTAAGTCCAGGGGCAAAGCTACCTCCTGTGTGCCTCCTTTGTCCCGGATTGCAGCTACCGGACCTGCTTTAAAGGGATCCCAGAACTCTCCTTCCCTGGCCCCCTGCTTGGCCAACTTGCCGGCTTTTTGGTTACCCTCCCACGTGGTATGGAGGGATCCTAAATCTATGTCCAAAGGTTTGGACATTGCCCCAGCCTGCTTGTTCCCTGTGATTCCCATTAAACTGTACGGGACCCCGTTAGACCTGGGTGAATTGGTCAGGTCTTCCGATTGGACCACCGGGCTGGCAGCTCCGGTGTCCACCAAACATCTCCCCTGCACTTTCTCCACCCCCTTCTTACCATCGTATCCCGGGGAACACAGGTGGACAGGCTGCGCTGGTTCTAGTCATAGGTCTGCTTTAGGAGGGGCAGGTGGGATTAATTCACCAGTGGCTGTAGCTACCTTCCCTGGGCCACCAAACAGGACTCTGATGGCCGCTACTATTGTGTCCAGTGTGGGGGAAGAGGTCAGTGCCTCTACTTTTGGGACAAAAGCTGGGGACTTCTTTGCTAGGCTATCCCTCCAGGGATTCCTACAGTCCTTTCTCCAGTGCCCGCCCTTCCCGCACCTGAAGCAGTTACGCTTCGTGTCGGAAGGTTTACCACCTTCCTGGTGCCACTCCTTATCCTGACTGGGCTTTATCTCACACACCTTTCCTTTTGGTGGGGGCTCTTCAGCCCCCCTACCGTTCCGGTAGGCTCGGGTCAGTTGTCTGACCACTGCCTCCTCGGTGACCCGGGGGTCTCTTGGGTTAAACCAAAGCTCAGCCTTGGCTTTGATTCGTGGCAAGCTGTTTGCCACTAGGCTACGGAGCCAGTGGGCCAGCTCGTCCCTGTTCAGGTTAGCTCGGTCGAGATCCCCATAACAAGCACCCCTGTACACCGGCCACAGCCTGTCTGCGAAAGCCTGTGGGGTCTCCCATGCGAGCTGCACTGTTTTCTCCACCCGGGAGAAAGGACTTCCCTCATTCATTCCCATGGCCTCTAAAACTTCCTCTCTGATGGCAGCATACCCATTCTGTCCTCTCTGGCTCTCAGTAGAGAGGGACTGGTATAGTTTGCCATCTAAAGAGAACAGGAGCATTTTTGCCATCTCGGCATCGTCACAGTCGTTGATGCCTGCTGCCTGTTCCACCTCCATGAAGTGGACTGAGGGGTCTTCCTTTTGGGTAAGTTTACTCAGGAGGCTTACCATAGCCCTAAGCTGTTGTGTACCGTGGGGAGCCAAGAATTGATTTTCAAGGGGTCCCTGACCTCCACCACCGGCGGGCGAGCCGAATTTTTGCTGTCGTGCTGGGCACATTGGCCCTGGTTCCAACTTCTCCTGCATCGGTTTGCCCCCCTCTCCCTGCTGCCAGACCGAGTCAAAACTCGGTGCCACAGGTGCTGGTGTGTACTCCCTGTCAGCCTCACAGATTGTCTGCCCCTCCTGCTGCCTAACCAAGCTTCTCCTTGGCGCCACAGGCGGTGGTCAAACAGTCTCCCCCTGCTCTTCCAGGTCTACCTGGGCCGCACCCGGGCTTATCAGGCACAGCATGCCTTTTGTCTTGGACAGAGCAAGGTTCAGACTCTCAATCTGCTTCTGACAGGGGCCATGGTCCCCTACCTCAAACTCCCTTGTACTGGCTACTCTGTAAGCTGCCTGAACATCGTTTAACTTCTCTGTAAGTTCCCTTAATTGCTTGGCAAGGCGGGTGTTCTCTTCCCGCAATGCCAGTTCACTACTTTTGGCCTCGGTGGCCTGACACTGGAGGTATCCCTTACTGGCACGGTGTTCCTCCAGCATCTGTGACTGTTCCTGATCTTTTGTGCCTAGCTCTGCTAACAACCTGTCCCCTGCTATAGCTCTGGCACGGGACAGTTGGCTTTCTTCCTTTAGCTCTTCTATGAGAGCCTGAATGCGCTTCCCCATAAGCTGCATTTGTTTCTGGGAGCAGACCAACCATATGGCTTTCTCCACAGACTTATAGTATTCCTTGCTCTCAGTCCATGCAGCTGCAGCATCCATAGGACGTTCAGCATGCAACAACCTGAGGACCCATTTCTTGGTGATATTGACTTTTTTATATACATAGGATGACATCCTCTCTTCCATTTTTGTTCTCTCCTCAAAACCAGCATTTACTGCTTCACAACCCTTTCGCCAAAGTCCTGCCGCAGTCGCCATTATGTAGCAGGTGGTAATGGGGTCAGCCTTCACCTTTTGACTCAGTGAGCGGTTCGAATCGCTCCCACACCCCTGGTTCCTAGACTTTGGACTTATTTAGGGGTTGTGAACAAAAATGCAGTAGACAACAGGTTCTGATGAAAGAATTTTTACTTTATTAAAAGAAAAAGGTACCAAACTTAAAACACACTTAATACTTAAACACAGATTGGGGAGCACACGGTACAGGCGAGGGAGAGTGACAATATACCAAACAAAAACCTTATCCCTCCCAAAGATCCCACTATCTAGCTAGGTTTTTGGTTTCAGGAGATCAGGGATAATGCTCACCAACGAATCCTTGACAGGATTTTAGAGTCTTTTGATTAAAAGATTTCATAAGGCCCTTGTTGCTGCGAGGTGTCCGATGGTCACTGAGGCAGTCGCTCTGGTTTCTTCTTGTGTGATGGTCTGTTTGTTGGCCTTCCTCCTCGTGGCTTGTAGTGGTTTTGCTGGAGCAGGGGGAGAGCTGTGCCGGCGTTGTCAGCGAGTCCAAAAGAGAAAGAGTTTTGGGACAGGCTTCAATTATATTGTCTTTTTCGCGCCCAAAACCCCTTACTAAAACGGTTTCCTTTAGGTTGCAAATGAGCCTTGTTTAGTCCATTGTCTAGTTTTGGCGGGCTTGCCAGTTCCGATGGCTTTAGCTCAGTGTTAAACATGTCCTGATAGTTTTCCAATTTAACACAGCCTTATCTACGCGCCAAATCTCAACCCTATTGTCCTAGGTCTATTGGCGGGCTTTTAAATCTGTCCTGTGGATACCTGGTTGATTGGTTTTTGATGAAGTACTAAATGTTTTATTGATTTCAAAAGAGGTCTTGGATTATTCATATTGTCTTTTGTGTTGTGAGGCTTTTGGTTTTGTCTTTTCCTCCTTGATAGGAAGGCAGTGTAAACACACTGCAGACAGCTTACTACATTGCCTGGCCACGCCCCTCTGCAGCCTGTGTGTCTGTGAAAGGTGTCTTTCCCAACAGTGAGATTCGAAAAGTAATTTTCCTCAGGGTATTCTTCTTGTGATCTTTAAAAATGTCCAAAACTGAGGGTTTTACCTCAAATCACTTCACTTAGGGTTCTGTTCGAGTTTCTGGGGGATTTTGCGAAGCCTACACCTCCCACCTAGAGAGTGCTACCCACTGAACCAGGGCTGACACTCCTGAGCCCTATGCTCAAGTTTTTCTTCCTGTTTTGAAATATATTGTGGAGCCAAAAAGGGCCCAGCAGGGTCTTTTATAAAAATTGTTCCTGGAAGATGGCAAGGCTAATCTAATGCCCATATGTAGCGTGGGACTGGAGATGACATCAACCTGAAACGTTAACTCTGTTTCTCTCTCCACAGATGCTGCCTGACCTGCTGAGTATTTCCAGCATTTTCTGTTTTTATTTCAGATTTCCAGCATCCAGTAGAATTTTGCTTTTGTATCAGTTATTGAATTCAAGTCCACAATTTGCCCTTGGTGGGATTTGATCTGGCGACCTCTCTCTGGCTCATCGAATATCAGAACCCTTAGACTGCCCTCCCCGTGGATTTTCAGTCGCTTCTCGCTCCCTCTGACTCCGGCTCGGACCTCTGGTGGTGGAGCTGACACGGAGTTGTGTGTGTGACATGTCCCTGGCTCTGATCCACTCGGCAACACTGAGCTGGTGCACGGTCCCAGCGGCTTCTTCACCTGCAGACCAGGGGGGGGCAAGGAGAATCAAAACGGCGCTCGGCATCCGTGCAAGGGCACTGAGTGACCCCGGGGAGCCGGCAAGAGGCTGCGGGAGAGTCCCGGGCTGAGCGAGGGGGGAGGCGGGGAGCCAGCGCCGTCTGGGTTCGCCCCCCAGGAAACATTTGCAATTTCACAGAACATGTCGATTACTGAACCTGTAAAGTCCAAGAAACTCGCATCGTGCGCGAAACTGACAAGAGCTCTGGAGGTGGGCAACAGCTGCACTTAAATAAATCACATTATTGTGGTTTAAATTCGTTTTATTTATTTTAAATGTTTTTATTTTGATTTAGTTTCGTTTATTTTACTTAATGTAATTTATTTTAGTTTAGTTTAAATTCTGTTATTTGGTTTATTTTACTCAGTGTGATAATTACATTTCTTTTTGGTTTCGTTCAATTGATTCTTTGGCATTGATAAATAAATTAAAATGCGCTCACTGCCCGGAGCTGTTATTCTCTCTCAGATCCTGCCACTAGATCAGGATCAGCGGCAAAGTTTCTAACCTGAACCTTCCGTTCCTCCAGGGAGCGAGCACAGTCGGCGGGGACCCCGGGGAAGAGGTCGGTGGAGCGGGCAACGACTGAGATGCTGTCGTGTTTCGAAGCGCTGGATGTGGCGGAGGGGCGCCGATCGAAGGGACCCTGCGCCGCGGGGATGGGGGAGGTCGGTGGCCGCTGGCTCGGGCTCGGGCTCGGGCTCCTGCTCTACTCTTCTCTCCTCGGCTCCGCCTGTGCCCTGGTGAGTACCTGAACCATCAATCCCAAAAATCCACCACCCAAAACCCTGCCCGCAGATTGACATCTCGGGGCTTCTTGTAAAGGAATTCCCTCCCCACTCCCAGGGACTGAGAGTCTAATAAAAAGGACAGTAGCCTTGATATGAGTTAAACATTGGAGAAGACAGAGGTGTGAGGTGGGTGGGATCCTGGGGAGGGTCTCTCCACTCCCACTGCCTGCCCCTGTGTCCAGTTGAACATGGAGTGTGCCCACATGGCATATACCCGTATGGCGTGTGACTGCATGGAGTGTAACCACATGGAGCGTGCCCTCATAGAGTGTGCCCACATGGAGTGTACCCACATGGAGTGTAACCACATGGAGTGTACCCACATGGAGTGTAACCACATGGAGTGTGCCCTCATAGAGTGTAACCACATAGAGTGTAACCACATGGAGTGTAACCACATGGAGTGTGCCCTCATGGAGTGTAACCACATGGAGTGTAACCACATGGAGTGTAACCACATGGAGTGTGCCCTCATGGAGTGTAACCACATGCAGTGTGCCCACATGGAGTGTAACCACATGGAGTGTGCCCACATGGAGTGTAACCACATGGAGTGTGCCCACATGGAGTGTGCCCTCATGGAGTGTAACCACATGGAGTGTAACCACATGGAGTGTAACCACATGGAGTGTAACCACATGGAGTGTGCCCTCATGGAGTGTGCCCTCATGGAGTGTAACCACATGGAGTGTAACCACATGGAGTGTAACCACATGGAGTGTAACCACATGGAGTGTAACCACATGAAGTGTAACCACATGGAGTGTGCCCTCATGGAGTGTGCCCTCATGGAGTGTAACCACATGGAGTGTAACCACATGGAGTGTGCCCACATGGAGTGTGCCCTCATGGAGTGTAACCACATGGAGTGTGCCCACATGGAGTGTGCCCTCATGGAGTGTAACCACATGGAGTGTAACCACATGGAGTGTAACCACATGGAGTGTGCCCACATGGAGTGTGCCCTCATGGAGTGTAACCACATGGAGTGTGCCCTCATGGAGTGTAACCACATGGAGTGTGCCCTCATGGAGTGTAACCACATGGAGTGTGCCCTCATGGAGTGTAACCACATGGAGTGTAACCACATGGAGTGTGCCCACATGGAGTGTGCCCTCATGGAGTGTGCCCACATGGAGTGTGCCCTCATGGAGTGTAACCACATGGAGTGTGCCCTCATGGAGTGTAACCACATGGAGTGTAACCACATGGAGTGTAACCACATGGAGTGTGCCCTCATGGAGTGTAACCACATGGAGTGTAACCACATGGAGTGTGCCCACATGGAGTGTGCCCTCATGGAGTGTAACCACATGGAGTGTGCCCTCATGGAGTGTGCCCTCATGGAGTGTAACCACATGGAGTGTGCCCACATGGAGTGTAACCACATGGAGTGTGCCCACATGGAGTGTGCCCTCATGGAGTGTAACCACATGGAGTGTAACCACATGGAGTGTAACCACATGGAGTGTAACCACATGGAGTGTAACCACATGGAGTGTAACCACATGGAGTGTAACCACATAGAGTGTAACCACATGGAGTGTGCCCTCATGGAGTGTAACCACATGGAGTGTAACCACATGGAGTGTAACCACATGGAGTGTAACCACATGGAGTGTAACCACATGGAGTGTGCCCTCATGGAGTGTAACCACATGGAGTGTAACCACATGGAGTGTAACCACATGGAGTGTAACCACATGGAGTGTAACCACATGGAGTGTAACCACATGGAGTGTAACCACATGGAGTGTGCCCACATGGAGTGTAACCACATGGAGTGTAACCACATGGAGTGTAACCACATGGAGTGTAACCACATGGAGTGTGCCCTCATGGAGTGTAACCACATGGAGTGTAACCACATGGAGTGTAACCACATGGAGTGTAACCACATGGAGTGTAACCACATGGAGTGTAACCACATGGAGTGTAACCACATGGAGTGTGCCCTCATGGAGTGTAACCACATGGAGTGTAACCACATGGAGTGTGCCCACATGGAGTGTGCCCACATGGAGTGTGCCCTCATGGAGTGTAACCACATGGAGTGTAACCACATGGAGTGTAACCACATGGAGTGTGCCCTCATGGAGTGTAACCACATGGAGTGTGCCCACATGGAGTGTAACCACATGGAGTGTGCCCACATGGAGTGTAACCACATAGAGTGTAACCACATGGAGTGTAACCACATGGAGTGTGCCCTCATGGAGTGTAACCACATGGAGTGTGCCCTCATGGAGTGTAACCACATGGAGTGTGCCCTCATGGAGTGTGCCCACATGGAGTGTAACCACATGGAGTGTAACCACATGGAGTGTGCCCTCATGGAGTGTAACCACATGGAGTGTGCCCTCATGGAGTGTGCCCTCATGGAGTGTGCCCTCATAGAGTGTAACCACATGGAGTGTGCACACATGGAGTGTGCCCACATGGAGTGTAACCACATGGAGTGTAACCACATGGAGTGTAACCACATGGAGTGTGCCCACATGGAGTGTAACCACATGGAGTGTAACCACATGGAGTGTAACCACATAGAGTGTAACCACATGGAGTGTGCCCACATGGAGTGTAACCACATGGAGTGTAACCACATGGAGTGTAACCACATAGAGTGTAACCACATGGAGTGTAACCACATGGAGTGTGCCCTCATGGAGTGTAACCACATGGAGTGTAACCACATGGAGTGTAACCACATAGAGTGTAACCACATGGAGTGTGCCCACATGGAGTGTGCCCACATGGAGTGTGCCCACATGGAGTGTAACCACATGAAGTGTAACCACATGGAGTGTAACCACATGGAGTGTACCCACATGGAGTGTGCCCTCATGGAGTGTAACCACATGGAGTGTAACCACATGGAGTGTAACCACATGGAGTGTAACCACATGGAGTGTAACCACATGGAGTGTGCCCACATGGAGTGTGCCCACATGGCGTGTACCCACATGGAGTGTGCCCTCATGGAGTGTGCCCACATGGAGTGTAACCACATGGAGTGTAACCACATGGAGTGTGCCCTCATGGAGTTTAACCACATGGAGTGTAACCACATGGAGTGTGCCCACATGGAGTGTAACCACATGGAGTGTAACCACATGGAGTGTAACCACATGGAGTGTAACCACATGGAGTGTGCCCACATGGAGTGTAACCACATGGAGTGTGCCCTCATGGAGTGTGCCCACATGGAGTGTGCCCACATGGAGTGTGCCCACATGGAGTGTAACCACATGGAGTGTAACCACATGGAGTGTGCCCACATGGCGTGTGCCCACATGGAGTGTAACCACATGGAGTGTGCCCACATGGAGTGTAACCACATGGAGTGTGCCCTCATGGAGTGTGCCCACATGGAGTGTAACCACATGGAGTGTAACCACATGGAGTGTGCCCACATGGTTCCATCACTCCAGGCAAGTGTCTTTCAAACTGGGGCAGCCCCTTTCTATAAGGGGATTCTCGCCAGTTTCAGGGATCGACTCTCACTCATGTCCCAGACTGTGATTTGGTGTTTAACTCCATCCCCGCTCCATTGATTGTGTGAGGCCCCTCAGATGTGATAATCCACTGTGCAAGTATTTTTTTGACCTGTAACAGGAAGGTTTAGGCTGTGTAAAGATTGCTGTGATCTGGAAGATGCCCAGTGACAGGCACTATATCCCAGTGTTCGAGGAGGGCGTCAATGTTTGTGTTCGTGCTTATAATTTACTCCTGAAATCAATAGGGTTCGCAGCATTGAATGTTAGATGTCACAGATTTACTGAGTATACAATAATCGAACATACGTCAACTGCACGACCAAACCTTGCCAGTTTAATTGGAGGACTCAAACGCATTACAGTTCTGAGCTCGGTAACAGGTTGCAGACATTCGAATCCTGTCTGTTCCAACACCCACTTTAATATCTTTTCTTTACCCCTTCTACTCGACAATCCACACGTTTCTGCATTTCCTAATACAACTCCATATAAGGTGAATTCAATGAATAAGAATTCATGAGTAATTTTTCCATAACCTCATATATCTATCTCCTTCTAGTCTATTACACGGATCACTACCCATTAATTTTGCATAACATATTAAATTATGATGACCATTATTATACAATGAGTTGGTCCTCCCTATGCACCTCCATATATCAAACATTTATTACCTGGACTTATAAGATCATCCAGTACTCTTTTGTTATCATTATTGTGGAAATTTTAATTTTAAGTTTTGGTGGTTCACCCTGAATTTGGAATTTCCAATTCTATGCGCTCCTCTATTTTAACTTCAAAAACTCTGATTGGTAGCAATGTGTTTGACCTCATCCTGGTTGTTTTAGTAAGCTTAATGCTAAAGGTGGGGTTCTCTGTGGAGCATGTGTCACAGCCTTGAGTCAAAGGTTTCAATCAGTAGCGATACGGTATGTTCCCACACTCCCGAGTCCCATTAACCATGTCATGTAGTGCTGTTGTAAGCGTGACTGAGCAGGTCTGAGCCCCTCTAATCTTTAGTGCATCTTCATCATGCATTCCGCATACCACCCGTTTGGTGGTGCAATTTTCCTGTTCCTATCTTATCTCCACAGTCACATCCACTCGTCCAATTTATATGTCCCATTATACAATCTTGCCCTCTTATTCATAAGCCCTGGAGGAGATTTACCGTTCAATATTCATCGTTAACCCTGATGTTAAACAAGATCGTCAGCAGATGTATTCTGCATTCCCTTAGACTAGGCCTACACTCCACACATACCTTGTCTTGCTGTTCAATGAATGTATTAGCACTGTTCTAACTGCTTGATCAAGAGGCCCTTTTGCATCTGAGACCCAACAACATTTAGATGTGCCTCAGTGTCTGACCGTGTCCAGCGTAAATTCTGATCCTTGATGTTCAGGGATAAATTTCTCTAAACTCTCATCTAGTTTAGATTTTGATTCTGCCATGGCTTTTTAATAATTGACTGTAACTGGCCAGTATTGAACGGCGGTAGGAGGCTGAGAGCACGAACCCTACCTATCGGAGAAATCAGTGTGCGGCCCACACCAACACAAGGTGCCAACTGTTGGAGGAGGGGTCAACCTGTGTGTTCTTAATCAAATCTCCTGAAATCAATAGGGTTGGCAGCACTGAATGTCAGATCTCACAGATTTACTGAATATACAATAATTGAACATACGTTTAACAGCAGTACTTACGACCAAACCTTGCCAGTTTAATTGGAGGACTCAAACGCATTCCAGTTCCGAGCTCGGAAACAGGCTGCAGATCATCGAATGCTAAGTCTCTGGTCCAATGCCCATTTTAATATCTTTTCCTTACCATTTCTGCCTGACAATTCACAAGTTTCTGCATCACCGAATAAAACTCCATATCAGGTGAATTTTAATAAGCTTCTTCCCTTGTCCCTCATGAATAAATTTAGCTTTAACTAATTCTTTGCTATAGACTGGTACAACTCCCCTAGTTTGTTATCTAATCGATAGTTTCACTCGTGTTGCTGTTCTATCAAGTGAAACTTCTAATTATAAATCTGTACCATTCCGTCCCATCGCCTGCTTCTAAAAAGGAGTAAATTATAAGTAAGAAAACATACATTTACCGCACGGAACACTCGGCTTCACCCTAGGCATCGGATTCAAACACGATAAGGGCACACCCAGCCCAGTCGACCCTGCAAAGTCCTCCTCACTAACATTTGGGAACTTGTGCCAAAGTTGGGAGAGCTGTCCCACAGACTAGTCACGCAACAGCCTGACATAGTAGCACTCACAGAATTGTACCTATCAGTCAATGTCCCAAACTCCTCCATCACCATCCCTGGGTATGTCCTGTCCCACCGGCAGGACAGACCCACCAGAGGTGGCAGCACAGTGGGATACAGTCAGGAAGGAGTGGCCCTGGGAGTCCTCAACATTGACTCCGGACTCCATAAAGTCTCATGGCATCAGGTCAAACATGGGCAAGGAAACCTCCTGCTGATTACCACCTACCGCCCTCCCTCAGCTGATGAATCAGTACTCCTCTATGTTGAACACCACTTAGAAGAAGCATTGAGAGTAGCAAGGGCACAGAATGTACTCTGGGTGGGGGACTTCTATGTCCATCACCAAGAGCGGTGAGGTAGCACCACTATTGACCGAGCTGGTGAGTCCTGAAGGACGTAACTGCCAGTCTGGGACTGCAACAGGTGGTGAGAGAACAAGCATGAGAGAAATACCTAATTGACCTCGTCCTCACCAAGCTATCTGTCACAAATGCATCTGTCCATGACAGTATTGGTAGGAGTGACCACCGCACAGTCATTGTGGAGACGAAGTCCCGTCTTCACACTGAGGACACCCTCCATCGTGTTGTGTGGCACTACCACCATGCTAAATGGGATAGATTCAGAACAGATCTAGCTGCCCAAAACTGGGCATCCAGGAGGCGCTGTGGGCCATCAGCAGCAGCAGAATTGTATTCCACCACAATCTGTAACCTCATGGCCCGGCATATCCCTCACTCTACCATTACCGTCAAGCCAGGGGATCAGCCCTGGTTCAATAAGGAGTGTAGAAGAGCATGTCAGGAGCAGTATGAGGCATACTTGAAAATGAGGTACCAACCTGGGGAAGCTACAATATAGGACTACATGCATGCTAAACAGCAGAAGCAGCATGCTATAGACAGGGCTAAGCAATCTCACAACCAACGGATCAGATCAAAGCTCTGCAGTCCTGCCACATCCAGTCATGAATGGTGGTGGACCATTAAACAACTAAAGGGAGGAAGAGACTCCATGAATATCCCCATCCTCAATGATGGTGGAGCCCAGCATGCGAGTGCAAAAGACAAGGCTGAGGCATTCGCAACCATCTTCAGCCAGAAGTGCCGAGTGGATGATCCATCTCGGCCTCCTCCTGAGGTTCCCTTCATCACAGAAGCCACTCTTCAGCTAATTCAATTCACTCCTCGTGATATCAAGAAACAGCTGAGTGCACTGGATACAGCAAAGGCAATGGGCCCCGACAACATCCCGGCTGTTGTGCTGAAGACCTGTGCTCCAGAACTAACTGCGCCTCTAGCCAAGCTGTTCCAATACATCTATAACACTGGCATAGAGTCATGGGGTAGAAATTAGGTCGCGCCCCATTTGGGGCGCAAATATCGTCCGGACGCAAATATTAGCGCCTGGCGCTAATTATCGGCACTGACGGGAAACTTCACTTTTACCGCCCCGGGAGGTGAGTGGAGCGCTAAAGCAGGCGCTGCACACCTCTCTTAAGGCGCAAAGGCCGAGCAGTGAGGCGCTAACTCGGAGCGCTGGCGAAGCTCATGTAATGTCAGTCAGCAATGGAACACACACACAATGGCACGGGCCAGTTCTTAAAGGGGATGGTTAATCTTGCTTTCCATCCACATCCTGTTCATTGCTGCCTTGAATCTCGGCCTGGAGAGACTTGCACATCAAATGTGCTGGAAAGAACAATGGAGAGCACCAGGCAAAGAGCTCAGAGTGCAGCTCCCACGGTCTCTGCTAAATCGATACAATGAATGGCAAATCAAAATTAACCTGCAAAGTGCTGCTCAGTACCCAAAAACTCCTTCACACAACGTTGAATCTCTCCAGAAGTCTCTCCCTCTCTCTCTCAGAATGCGTAGTTCAAAAATGCCACCAACAATAAAAGACAGGAAGAGGCCCCCTTTAAATAGCGCCCCCCCCAGCCCCACAGCGATTGATAGTGTTCCAGTCTTCTGGTCGTTGGAAGCGCCAGGCGGTAAGGCAGGGGGCACCACTCAATTTCCGCTACGGGGCGCCCCAAGGGCGTTGCACCATGGAATGACGTCACAATCTGCGCGCGCAGGTAGTCGCAGCGGTAAGTTTTAGCGCCGCCGCACAATCTCAAGTTAAGTTCTCGAGCGGCGCAAACATCGCTGCGCCCGGGCGTTAGCGGCTTTGCGCCCCATTAGCGCCCTCTTAAGGCGCTAACGGGCGGCGCAACCAAGTGAATTTTTACCCCATAGAGTCATAACGACACAGAAGGAGGCCATTCGGCCCATCGAGTCCGTGCTGGCTCTCTGTAGAGCAATCATGACAGTCCCATTCCCCCGCTCTATCCCCGTAGCCCTGCAAGTTTATTTCCCTCAAGTGCCTATTCAGTCTCCTCTTGAAAACATTGAGTGTCTCTGCTTCCACCACTTCCGTTGGCAGCGAATTCTAGGTCCTCACCACTCGCTGCGTAAAAAAGTTTTCCTCACGTCCCCCCTGTATCTCTTGCCCAAAACCTTAAATCTGTGTCCCCTAGTCCTTGTACCATCAACTAGTGGGAACAGCCTTTCCCCGTCTAGCCTATCCAAACCCGTCATAATCTTGTTGACGTAAGAAAACTACTAGGCACTTGGTCTAAGCTTTAAACAAAGCTTTAATCAACTGTTTTACAACATGGAGGTCTAGATGTGTCCTTCACTAGTTCCGGTTAAGAATGTCCTGCGTAAGCTGGGACCGTGCCCGAGTATTTATACTCTCCTTGGACAGCGCCACCCACAGGCCACTCAGTATTATTTCATAAGTCATGAATGACAGATTCATGTCACTTGTACATTTCTATCAAATCACCCCTCAACCTCCTTTGCTCTAATGAAAACAAATCCAGCTTCTCCAACCTGTCCTTGTAGCTAAGATCCCCCATCCCCGGAACCATTCTGGTAAATCTCCTTTGCACCCTCTCAAGGGCCTTCACATCCTTCCTAAAGTGTGGTGACCAGAACTGGACGCAATACTCCAGTTGTGGCCTAACCAGCGCTTTATAAAGGTTCAGCATAACTTCTCTACTTTTGTACTCAATACCTCTATTTATGAAGCACAAGATGCTTTGTTAACCACTCTCTCAATATGTCCTGCCACCTTCAGGGACCTATGCACATTAACTCCCAGGTCCCTCTGTCCCTGCACACTCTTTAAAACTGTGCCATTAAGTGTATATTGCCTCTCCCTGTTCCTTCTGCCAAAATGCATCACCTCACACTTCTCTTTATTAAATGCCATCTGCCACTTGTCTGCCCATTCTGCTAGCCTTTCTATGTCCTGTTGCAGTCGATTGGTATCATCCTCACTGTTTGCCACACCTCCAAGTTTGGTGTCATCGGCAAATTTAGAAATTCTACTCTGTATTCCAATATCCAGGTCATTTATATATATATATCAAAAAAAGCAGTGGCCCCAGGACTGACCCTTGGGGAACACCTCCAGTCTGAAAAACAGCCATTTACCACAACTCGCTGTTTTCTGTCCTTAAGCCAATTCCTTATCCAAGCTGCCACTGACCCACCTATTCCATGAGCCTCAATTTTGTTAACCAGCCTTCTATGAGGTACTTTGTCAAATGCCTTCCGAAAATCCATGTAGACAACATCCATTGCATTCCCTTCATCAATCCTCTCTGTTACTGCATCTGCCCTACAAAGTGGAAAATTGCCCAGGTATACCATATCCACTAAGAGCAGGACACTCAGTCATCAGCAAAGTGATGGAAGGTGTCATCGACAGTGCTATCAAGCAGCAATTACTCACCAATAACCTGCCCACCAATGCTCAGATTGGGTTCCGCCAGGACCACTTGGCTCTGTCCAAACATGGACAAAAGAGCTGAATTCCAGAGGTGTGGTGAGAGTGACTGTTCTTGAAATCAAGGCATCATTTGACCGAGTATGGCACTAAGGAGTCCTTGTAAAACTGAAGTCAATGCAGCTCAGGGGGGAAGCTCTCCACTGGCTGGAGTCATACCTAGCACAAAGGAAGATGGTTGTGGTTGTTGGAGGCCAATCATCACAGCCCCAGGACATCGCTGCAGGAGTTCCTCAGGGCAGTGTCCTAGGCCCAACCATCTTCAGCTGCTTCATCAATGACCTTCCCTCCATCATAAGGTCAGAAGTGGAGATGTTCGCTGATGATTGCACAGTGTTCAGTTCCATTCGAAATTCCTCAGATAATGAAGCAGCTCGTGCCCACATGCAGCAAGACCTAGACAACATCCAGGCTTGGACTGATAAGTGGCAAGTAACATGCGTGCCACACAAGTGCCAGGTAATGACTATCTCCAACAAGAGAGAGTATAACCACCTCCCCTTGACATTCAATGGCATTACCATTGTCAAATCCCCCACCATCAACATCCTGGGGGTTACCATTGACCAGAAACTTAAGTGGACCAGCCACATAAATACTGTGGCTAAAAGAGCAGGTCAGAGGCTAGATATTCTGTGGCGAGTGACTCACCTTCTGACTCCCCAAAGTCTTTCCACCATCTACAAGGCACAAGTCAGGAGTGTGATGGAATACTCCCCACATGTTACTCTCCACTTGACTGGATGGGTGCAGCTCCAACAACACTGAAGAAGCTTGACACCATCCAGGACAAAGCAACCAGCACCTGCCGAACCCACGACCTCCACCACCTAGAAGGATAAGGGCAGCAGGCGCACGGGAACACCATCAACTCCAAGTTCCCCTCCAAGTCACACACCATCCTGACTTGGAAATATATCGCTATTCCTTCATCATCGCTGGGTCAAAATCTTGGAACTCCCCCCGCTAACAGCACTGTGTGAGTGCCTTCACCACACGGACTGCAGCCATTCAAGAAGGTGGCTCACCACCACCTTCTCAATTAGGTGGGCAATAGATGTCTTTGCCAGCGACACCCACATCCGAAGAATGAATGTATAAATATTGTTTCCTTCTGCAGAACTAACTTGTTAATGACCGATTAGATTTCTCTGGAGCATGTCGTGGAATTTTTTTCAATTAGGTTTATTGCCTAAATTGAGCATTGCTTTAAAGTCAGTGTTAATTTAACAGTTCACTGGTCACTGCATCTACATTGACTTATTCTTCGTCACTTGACAGGCAAAAGCTAAAGGTTATTATTACTAAAATATAGAGAGATCAATATCAGTATAACGTTAGCAGACTTCAGGACAATCTGATTAACCATTTCTTTACACCAGTACAGCTCAGTATGGCTCTGCCTGTCACTATCCCAGTACAGCTCAGTATGGCCCTGCCTGTCACTATCCCAGTACAGCTCAGTATGGCCCTGCCTGTCACTATCCCAGTACAGCTCAGTATGGCCCTGCCTGTCACTATCCCAGTACAGCTCAGTATAGCCCTGCCTGTCACTATCCCAGTACAGCTCAGTATGGCCTTGCCTGTCACTATCCCAGTACAGCTCAGTATGGCCCTGCCTGTCACTATCCCAGTACAGCTCAGTATGGTGCTGCCACCTGATCTCATTTTTGCCTGTGTGTCAGCCTTGGCTCGGTACTGACTCATGCCAACAGTAAAAGTAGCAGTTGAGAACAGCACGTGTGACAAATAACTATGCCCTGCCCCATTAACAGTGGCAATACCATGACTGGCTCCTGAACATGTTAGTGGGGATTGAGGAGCATGTTCCTGGTGTTACAAATGTTAAGGGGTAGAGACAGTGTGAGTGTGAGCAGATTATTGAATGGGGGCTGTGAGCACAGAACTAGAGGACAGGAATACAAAACTCACCAAGCGAGTTCAAGATGTGAAGAAAGTTTTTTTTTACTCAAAATCTTGGGTGAGAAACAGATTCCTGGCTAAATCAATCAGTCCTGAATCAGCCAGCTCCATCCACAGGAGCTGAATACATTCCTGTGAGAAGGAGATTGTAGGTTATCAGGATAGATATAGATAGAGATGACCTGGGATACTAAATGATTCTTGCATTACTGAGGCTGATTGAGAGGAGTGGACTTGTTGCCGGTGGAAAGCAGCCATCACTTCATGGGGACGGAAAGTCGACTCAGACTCCTGACTATCATTTGCTTGTTTTGGGGGATTTGGTTGAAATTTTGGAGCCAGTGATTAGGCTCCGAGAGTTGTTCAATGTGTAGAAGGAGTGACCTTGACAGGCCAGGCGACCTTTACAGAACTTGTAATGAGGCGCTCACCATCAATTATAGCCTGGGAACCGCGCTGTGCCAAACACTTAACATAGGAACAGGAGGAGGCCATTCAGCCCCTCGAGCCGGTTACATAGGAACAGGAGGAGGCCATTCAGCCCCTCGAGCCTGTTGACATAGGAACAGAAGGAGGCCATTCAGCCCTTCGAGCCAGTTACATAGGAACAGGAGGAGGCCATTCAGACCCTCGAGCCGGTTACATAGGAACAGGAGGAGGCCATTCAGCCCCTCGAGCCGGTTACACAGGAACAGGAGGAGGCCATTCAGCCCCTCGAGCCGGTTACAAAGGAACAGGAGGAGGCCATTCAGCCTCTTGAGCTGGTTACATAGGAACAGGAGGAGGCCATTCAGCCCCTCGAGCCAGTTACATAGGAACAGGAGGAGGCCATTCAGCCCCTCGAGCCAGTTACATAGGAACAGGAGGAGGCCATTCAGCCCCTCGAGCCTGTTACATAGGAACAGGAGGAGGCCATTCAGCCCCTCAAGCCTGTTACACAGGAACAGGAGGAGGCCATTCAGCCCCTCGAGCCTACTACATAGGAACAGGAGGAGACCATTCAGCTCCTTGAGCCGGTTACATAGGAACAGGAGGAGACCATTCAGCCCCTTGAGCCTGTTACATAGGAACAGGAGGAGGCCATTCAGCCCCTCGAGCCGGTTCCGACATTAAATTAAATCATGGCTGATCTATACCTCAACTTCATTTACCCACCTTTGCTCCATATGCCTTTAAGCCCTTACCTAATAAAAATCTATCGATCTCAGTCTTGAAAATTTCCCTTGACCCCCAGCATCCACTGTCTTTTGGGGGAGAGAGTTGCAGATTTCCACGACCCTTTGTGTGAAGAAGTGGTTCCTGATTTCGCCCTGAACAGCCTGGCTCTAATTTTAAGATGATGCCCCCTTGTTCTGGACTCCCCCACTGGAGGAATTTAGTTTCTCTGTATCAAATCATAGAGAATAGAATTAAAGAAATTTACAGCACAGAAGGAGGCCATTCAGCCCGTCGTGTCTGTTGCGGCTGAAAAAAGGCTATCTGGCCTAATCCCACTTTCCAGCTCTTGGTCCGTAGCCTGTAGGTTACGGCACTTCAAGTGTATATCCAGGTACCTTTTAAATGTGATGAGGGTCCCTGCCTCTACCACCCTTTCAGGCAGTGAGTTCCAGACCCCCACCACACTCTGGGTGAAAAACGTTCTCCTCAACTCCCCTCTAATCCTTTATCATTTTAAAGACCTCGATCAGATCACCCCTCAACCTTCTAAACTCAAGGGAATACGAACCAAGTTTATGCAACCTGTTCTTAAAATTTAACTCATTCAGGCCTGGGATCATTCTGGTGAATCTGTGCTGCAAGCCAATATATTCTTCCGAAGGTGTGGTGCCCAGAATTGAATACGGTTCTCCAGAACCAAAGCTCTGTACAACTGAAGCAACAAACAGGTTAACACCATCATTAAAAGTGGAACAACATTCAATCCGAATGCTCAGTGCTCGCTGTAACACTGCAGTCATTTCTGGACTTCTGTTGCTGACACTGACACTTCAACAAGCAGTGCACAGCAGGAGGCCTTCTCAGTTGCAGTCTCCTCTAATCCCTGTTTGGTTTCGATAGCTTTCTTGGGAGTTTTGTTGGCTGATGTGTGTCACTGACTGTCACTCCGTGATGTGTTTAGCTTGTCAGTTGTGTGCGAAGATATTTCACTGGCTCAGGCGAGCTGCTTATAACCCATGCGAGGCCCTCTGTATACACAGTGAGCTGGCCACAAATCTGCCACTTGTAAGACAAATCATACAGATGCCGGAGAGACAGAAGCAGGCTGCGTGTGCTCACTGTGTGTCTTTCTGTTTCTTTGTCTCGGCAGCATATCAA